>PPME03000012.1:0-331695 GCA_003706695.3 Limtongella incommunis
CTGTGCCTGTGCCTGTGCCTGTGCCTGTGCCTGTGCCTGTGCCTGTGCCTGTGCCTGTGCCTGTGCCTGTGCCTGTGCCTGTGCCTGTGCCTGTGCCTGTGCCTGTGCCTGAGTCTGAGCATACGCTTGAGACTGGCTGTAAGCCTCAGCTGATCTATTTCTCATATTATCCAACGTCGCAACCCCACTTTTCATTCGATTTAGTAGAGAATCAATAGCTTCAACAGTCTTCGGCGAATCAACATTTGGTATTACAGATTGAGAAACATAATAATATGCATACGAGCAGAGTTCTTGCAGCTCCGCCAAACCGTGCATAAATTCAGCATCTTGACTGAGAAGTGTTGGTATGGTGGCTGAGGAACCAAAGATGCCAGCAGCTCCCTGGTGGTGTCCCGGTGGAAGATAACCTACTGGTAAAGTAACGGGTGCAGACATATGACGAGCAACCCCAGACATTGGTCGCGAACTAGCAACTAATGGGTGGCCGTGACTGTGAGCGGCTGATGCAGAAACTCCTGGATGCTGAAGAACTTGCGGTGTTTGCCCTTGCAATTGATGGTGATGTGCGGGAGAACGGCCATGTACTTGCTGGTGTAGATGGTGGAACAATTGCTGGTTTGATGATTGACGTCTTTCTGCAGATCGATCTTCATCGATAGCTGCAGATGTTCGGCGCGATGCAGGAGGTGAATAATAGCCGGGAACGTGTGAGACAGAGTTGGTTTCCGAGGAGTGATTTGGTGGCGTATTTGGCGTTGTTTGAGGCCCAAAAGGAGGTTGATGACGTGGTACAGGGCTATCAACCTGAGGAGCAGCGCTGGAGGTCGCACGAGAGAATCCAAGACGCGATGGGTGTGTTGATGATGCAGCTGTGGCTGCGGTTGATGCGGTTGATGGCTGTGTAGTGACAGCACTAAGAGATGGTAGGACATCATGTTCCATTATTGGAGGGGTTGTTGCTGCAACTGTACGGTGGAGGGTCCCTGGCGGCGGAAGAGAGATATGCGTAGGTTTGTCTGGTCGCAGGGAAATCGCCACTGGCTGCGCCAGAATCTTGTCTATCGCGTTCGCGCCAGAGCTGACGGTAGAGGCAGCAGCTGTGGCCATTGTTGTGGCAGTTGAAGACTCCGCTGGTGGAGTACTGGGTGAATGCAAATGCAATTTCGCCGCTGTCGATTCGACATCTGTTGGCCTCTCTTTATTGATACCCGCTGTCAGCAAATGAATAGACGGCAATTTGCGAGAGGTGAGCATTTGAGCTCACAAAAGTATAGTCGCAAGAAAAGCTTCAACTGGCAAAAGTGAGCAAAATCTGAGTGGAGAAGGAGTAGCGACGAGGGAAAGTGAAGAAAGCTGTAACTTGAAAAAGCAATTATAAAATGAAGAGCGTTGGAAAGTAAGCAACAGAGCTGAGTCGCAGGGAGATAACTAAGTGGAATTGCTGAGCGATGCCGCGAAAGACAAAGGATTGTTGTAAGAGGTATCGTCAGTCGCGTTTCCAAAGAGCACCGATCGATCTTGTGTGAAATAAACAAACCAAATCGGAATCTGATCGATAAAATGGTGGTTGAATATGATCTGTGCAAGGCCAGGATAGCCACGGTCTAGAATCTGAGGAATCGCAAGTCCGTGGAGGTTGTCAAAGGTTGCGTCAGCCAAGTGTTCTGGAAGCACCAAAAAACAGCTGTGAGCTGCGTTAAAAAGAGTTCTGGAAGCGTGTAACTGTAGACCTTTTGACAAGGATTGTAAGCAAAAGCAAAGTGCGACTTTACAAGAATAACGATCAAGCGAGTAGAGCCGGAGAAGGAGGAAGAATAGTTTGAGAATAAAAGGCCCAGCGAAACCTAGCAAAACAAAGCCAATTCGAAATGTTCTGCACGTTTGTTTTACTTTTCCAGCAAACAGCGGCAGCTCTGAGTCTGCCTAGCGCCTTATATGGAGTTGGGCGAGCAAGATCCGGATTCGGTACACCTCAATGTGATGCAGGGTCCTGCGAAGAGGCAGAGCTTCCTTGCAGAAGCAAATCCTTGTGTGAGCAAAAACAAGCAAACGCAAGGCCGAGGTGTCCACGTTAAAAAGTCTGTCGGCAATTAAAGATGCCAAGAGCAATTTGGCAGTGAATACAATGCAATAAAGAAGGTGTTAGGCAAACCTGGCTATCTCTGTTAGATTCAGAAACCAGCGAGTGGAGTCTGCGTCGTCCTAGCAAGTGATAGAGGGCGGTCTGTCGGTTGCGGATTGCTTTTGTTGTGGCGCTTTTACCAGGACAAAGGCTGACGATGGGCGGGAGGGAGAAATGTTAGCCAAAAACAAAAAAAACACAATCAGGGTACGACTACGGAACCGCGAGGCACCTGTTTAGCGGAGGTTCTGGAATGGCTTGCGACTTTGGAGAGGCACACTTGGATTTATAAAATGCGCGAAACCAAAGAGACGGTGTGGATGTACAATAGTCTTTTTGTAACAAGGCTGGTCTGTGCAAATAATCAAATATATTGTATTTTATAAGATTTGCCTGCCGATAGAGTTGGGCTGATTGAGTTGTATCGTGCTGGCTGCGCTGGCTTTAAGGTGTGTGGCCAGGCGACCTGTCGAACTGCTTGGGCGAGTAGCCAGTCGCGGAGGGAAATTGCAACCGCCAATGAAACGCTAATTTAAGATGAGCCCAAATCTACACGTTATTTCTTGAAAATTAGCATGTGCGATCGATCTGTAAAGCTTCCTGTGGAGGTGCTCGATTTGCGCAGCGGTTTGTAAAATACGTGGGTGCATGAATACGTTTGGCACCAATCTTGGAGCGATGCACGGTCTCGCCGGTTTCAATCTCGATGGATCTTGCGTACGTGCAGAGTAGCTACTCGCCAGGGTTGCCAAGGCCTCGCCTACCAACACATGGTGGATAATCTAGTCAGCGGAAGACATCTCGCAACTCCTCCGCCTGAGCTCGCCGACAATAGCTCCAGATCCAGCCGGGTCCAGGCTTTGTAACGAACAAGCGGATAACGAGCATCTGGGCTGTTGGGGGCTGCGCTCGTGCCTGCCATGCAGGTCATTGTCGCTAATCACGCAGAGATCTGAATAAGGTGCAACGGCTTGCTGGAAATTACTAAATACGATTTGCTGCCCGCAGAGAAGCCCAGCAGAGCGTTGATGATCTTACTTCTTCGCTGCGACGTTAGCTCCCTGGCCCGAGACACATTTCGGACTTATTACTCGCCGTCCTTCTCTCTAGTTCCCAGCGGCTACCCGGTGGCTTGCAACAGCTCGTCGCAAAATCTCGTCGAGGATCTGCCGTGTTAGTTAAGCGACTCCGCAGGGTGGGCCGTTGTGCGCAAATCTCTACCCGTCAGGTGGGTTTGAGTCGTATTTGTTGACACTTGCTATTTATTGATGGACTCGAATGCTGAGACATTGTTGCAGCTTCTGCAATCCAGCGAGAGATCCGAGAGTGACGTGATTGGTGGACCAATCAGACGCTGTCTGCTCACTTCTGCAAGCCCGCGTGTCGGCCTCAGTGTTGAGCCCGCTGGCTCTCCATGGCTCGTCCTCACGGCATTTCTTGGTTGCTCACGCTGGTGCTTGTTCTCACATACCCGTACTCTGGATCCCCCTCAGGCTCTTTCAGGCTCCCAAAGCCTGCATTTTGTCTCAGACTGCCTGAGAAATGCCTTAAGCAGGGCCTTCAATGCAATTAGTTGAAAACAGTAAAACCCTATTTTTTTTTTACTATTTTGGGCTTGTTTTTGAACTATCATGGGGCTAAAACTGCGTCAACGGCATCTGGGAGCCTTTCGGAGTCTCAGATTTCTTTGGCGACCCCTCTGATGTCCTGCCCGTGGCAACTTTTGACTTTCCGGGCTCCCGAACTATGGTTTTCTACTCACAACCCTGCACATTTCCCAGCCAGTGTGTCTCAGCGAGTCATGATACTGTCGCAGTGGTATTAAAGTGCCACACTAAAACTGGCCGTGGTGTCGCACAACTCACCGAGGCGAGCATACCCCGTCGGCCCCAGCAGAAGCCCACGATGATCTGTGATCTCTAATGGTGGCTGCCGACGGCGCTTTTTTTAAAAAAAAAAAAAACGGCCGATCGACAAGTGTTGCCGAGCCTTCAGCTGCCTTGACTCCTATTCTGTGGCAAAACTACCCTAATACCTGATGCGAGGGACCATATTCTTCCCTAGCTATCAAAAGCGGGGAGTTACATCATTTACCGAAGATTGGGCCGTACAATTGCTCATCTGTCAAATGTCTTAAACACTGGTTGTCAAATGTCTCGAAACGCCTACGACTTGGTGTAACAGGATCCGCCTATTTACCTTTTCTACTTTCTGAATCTGGCTCAGTGCATCGTCTTGAAAATCAGCTGATAATTCATTACTTATCACTATTTACCCCAAATATAGACATGTTCAGTTGTTTTTCCTGCTTCAATTGCTCCTACAGATAGCTATTCTAGTCCGGAAAAGGGCCATGTCGCCCCTGGTGCCTTGCAAAAGTGAGACCCTGACTAGCTACGAGCCACTATTGCAGCGGGACCACAACACAAACTGCGGAGTGAAACTATTAAAGTAGCCTCTTTTTGTGCAAGTAATCGCGACCGTCCCACCGGAACAATCTCCGGTGCACCATATGTAATTTGTTTCTCTGATCATCCTCTTGGATGTCTCAGTCACTCACACTTTGGTTTAGCCTCATATGCCTTGAACAGTCTTTTTCATTGTTCGCGCATTCTCATCTATGTTACATCTCGCATCCACATATCCCAGCTCGGCCCTATGCCACTTTGGTCTTTATTTTAATGTCTTCTTGCGAGCTTGGTAATCGGAAACCTTCCGCAATACCTGGCAGCTGCCTACTCCGCTCGCCAGCTTGAGGGGTCGAGGTAATTTCGGGTATGTCTGATGTAATGGCCATAATCATTGAAAGTCCATTTTGTAGACAAGGGTCTATCTATCAACTGTAACGTTGATCTCTTGATGGCGGCATGTGGACCCTCTGCAGTTGATTTCCAGCGCAACTAGTACAAGTTGCCATCCGAGCATGAACCTAAACCCGTTTAGTTAGAGAGCGCAAATCAGTATTTCTCCATCTATGCCAATAATAAAAAAAAGTCATTACTTGTCGTCAGGTTTTATAACTGACGCTCCCCTGACAGAACTTCTAATACCTCTCAATTAAAACAGACCACTTGCTGTCTCGTTATTCAGAGACAAAAAGCTGCGGTGCTCTTAAAATAGAAATAAGCAAGTTTTAACACGAGTCTTTCCCAGGAGCAGCGACAACAAATATGTCTAGCATCGACACTCCTTTCAGACGCCCACTCTAGTTTTCTTTTGAGACAGGCCCTCATAGAGTAACTACTTGTGCTAACTGACTCACATCTTGAAACGAAAGTGTTCAAACACTTTAAACGAAAGGGAATGCCGTCTTGTCATACATCACCCTGAACTGGCCTACAAAACAGTAGACTGAACCATGTTTATAGAAGTAGGCAGGTCTCAACCTTCGTGATCTATAGGTGGCCACTGACAATCTCAATATTTTTGGTTAAATAGCCGTGAGAGGCAAATCATTCGTCATAATAGTATTGTACTACTTATGTATTCATGGCAATATCAGTAAAAGAGCGTTTTTTAACACGCTGAAAATACCTAAAAAGATTACGGTATGCTCTGAGATCAGACTCAGACTCTGCGATTATTGGCCAAGATTTGCAATCGTCTAATCCAAACGTCTCCCCTGAAATGAATTCAGAGCTCGCTAATAGGTTGTCCAGTTGCTGCAAATCATTCATCACACTATCAAATCGTACAGGCAGTGGTGCACTATTTCTAGTGTGGTATTTTTCTGCGTACCTAAATATTGAATCCACTCCTTGTAGCTTCTCTTCCGTATTTAATTCTAGCAAAACAGTGGGTTCCCCAATGTTATCCTTTTGGACATCATGAGGAATCCCAGCCTCCATTAGCACGGATAGCACCTGACGGTTTGATACTCTTTTGCTCCCCAAATAAAGCTTACTGCTCTTCCCCTTAGCAAAATCTACCACATCAAATCCCTTGCCATAAATCTGCAACCAGTCAACTACTTCCAAGCGATTTTCTTTCCCAAAAGCAGCAATCATCGCATCACTTTCTAGGCAGTCACTTTGAACGATTTCATTGGCGCTTTCTTTGAACTTTGATTTAGCACCAGTGCCCCATATCCTTTTATGGTTGTGAAACGTTGAAATGTTGCGAAACGTCAGGGAAATTCTCTGCTGATCAAATACTAGTTGAGAGCTTGTCTTTTGATGCTGTGGCCTTTTGTCAGCTTTAATTGAGTGCGTCCATTTCTCATTCGTTTTAGGACCCAGCAAAAAGATGGAATTATGTGGCAGTGGAATTTTCTGGTTGACCCTCACAGAAGCACCATATTCTGGATTCTTCCGTCTCAATATCATTGTTCTCTCCGCGCCTAATGAAACGTTGCACACATAAGAGCCAGGGCTTATGTCTAACGTCTTGTCGGAGTGCTCAGAAATATTATCGCTGCCGTCACGGTACAACTGGATCAAGACATGATTTAACGAATGACCACACACGGCTTCTGCTTGCGTTTTGATATTTAATACAGTTTTCGATATTGGAGATAAATTTGGCGACTGATCAGCTGGGTGACGATAGATTGGCTCAGAGCCGTCGTCTTCGATTATTCCTTGGACGGCCACTAGTCGCGGAACGGGACCAGAATTATGATACATGACTTTAAAATCCACCTCCCTCAGTAAACTTGCAAACGCATTTGCTGGAATACTCAACTCTTCAACCAAAAACGTATCCCCTTCACCAAAACTTGATCTAGTGTTTGCCATAGGATTCGGCTCTACGGTGGAAAATTCTTAGTCAAGCGCTTTTAGTTACTATCTTCAAAAGATGGTTATATAAATTATATGAATGAATAAAAAATCGCCTTAAATGTCGTAGCTCACTTATCTATCTGGGCAGGATACTGCACTTACACAAATTAGCTCACTCGCTTAGGCAACTTAAATAGGGGTCGCATAAGAGGATTTGAATCTCACCACCACTTCCATTGGGCGGCACCAGTACAGGCGAATAACGTCTACTGCAGATGCACAACCGCATTACTTTTGAGAAGCTTAGAGTTGAATAAAAAAGATCGTATTTGGCAGTCCTACTCCAATATCAGAAGTGGTGTCGGAGTCCGATATGCTCCAGAAAGAGGGATCTTCGTAATTTGAAAATCACCACCACTTCCATTTGGGCGGCGCATCACAGGCGAATTGCATTTACGACAGGTCAACGGTTGCCCAACCCCATTGCTCAGCTCAGAGTTGGATAAAAAATGATCGTTTTTTAACAGTCTTAATTCAATATCAGAAGTGTTATCGGAGTCCGATTTGCTCCAGAATAGGAAGACGTTGTTGCACCTGCCAAATGGGGTTACGGAGATGTTGGGTAGGTAAACCGCCTGAGCTTGAGCTGTAGCCGATGGTAGAAGGTTGAAGATTAATTTGATAGGTAATTGCAAGAGTCAAGACGCTTTTGTTTTTATCGCAGAGATACAGCCTAATGCCTATTCTGCGCCACCCCATTTCATCCCATCTCTGCACCCAAATTTGGATTGTTGCGAACGTCACTCACATCTTGCCAATCAGATTACGACAAGGAAACCAAACGAAACGTTGGGGTTATGCTGCTGTTGTAACAAAAGGGACGCCAAAAAAAACAACCAGTTTAAGCACTCAACTATTTAAGCATCAATCATTTCATATCTACGGCCACTGTTCCTTCAATCACACATTGGTATTTTTGTAACAAATCAGTAATTGGCACTGCAAACTTTCCTACTTGCTTCATTGTCTGAATTATTGCAGTTTAATATGAAAAATTATAAACAATCTGTAGATACGAGGACTACGTGGCAAGCATGGGGCTATGACATGGTGCTATGGACGTTTACAATCATTTTTGACATTTTCTTTCGAGAAATAACTCCCCGTGGAGCTTACCGAATCCCACGCACTGGTCCCGTCATCTTTGTAGCTGCTCCCCATGCAAATCAGTTCTGTGACCCCATCATCTTGATGAATGCTGCAAAGACTGTTGCTGGTCGTCGCTTGTCTATTCTCATCGCCGCAAAATCTCTCAAACGTAAGTTTGTTGGGGCAATGGCAAGAATAATTGGTGCCATTGGCGTTGTTAGATCCCAAGATCTGCTCAAGCCGGCCACGGGAAAGATTTACTTGAAGGACAAGGATAGCCCTTTGACCATCACTGGTGTGGGCACCAAGTTCACCAAGGAATGTATGGTGAGAGGCCTTTTGGGTTTGCCAAATTCTGCGGGATCGGCAGAAATTTCGGAAATTGTATCTGATACTGAAATCATTCTCCGCAAGGAATTCAAGGGTGCACGAGCGCTGCAATTGCTCACAAAAGGCACCGCGTTCCGTGCTGCGGATCATGTCAATCAGTCTGTGATGTTCCATAAGGTATTTCATAGGCTGTCTGAGGGAGGATGTATTGCTATTTTCCCTGAAGGAGGTTCGCATGATCGCACTGACCTGCTCCCTCTTAAAGCTGGTGTTGCAATCATGGCTCTTGGTGCTATCAATGAGCACGAGGGCTTGCCACTTCAAATTGTGCCTGTTGGTATGAATTATTTCCATCCGCACAGATTCAGGTCCAGATGCGTTATCGAATTTGGTCAGCCATTCAGCGTGCAAGAAAAATACATCGAAGCATATAAGCAAGGCGGTGATGGCAAGAAACAGGCTGTTTCAGATTTATTGGAAGAAATCACCAACAATCTTCGTACTGTCACCACCTTGGCTCCCGACTATGAAACTCTTATGGTTGTGCAGGCTGCGAGACGCCTTTATAGGCCACCGGGAAAGCAGCTCCCATTGCCCGTAGTTGTAGAACTAAATCGTCGACTTCTTCAAGGCTATGCCAAATATAAGGATGACGAGCGAATCATTGATTTGAAAAACCGGGTCTTGGCCTACAACAAGGAACTGAGGTCTTTGGGGTTGAAGGATCATCAGGTCGAAGGAGCAAGTCCTCCAGGATATCTTGTCTTTTGGCGCTTACTGTCTCGTACAGTTAAGCTGCTTGCTCTTCTAGTGGCAGCATTGCCGGGCAGTCTTTTGTTCTTCCCCGTCATGGCTGTCACCAAAGTCATGGCAAGGAAGCAGCAAGCCGCTGCTCTTGCTGAGTCCACTGTCAAGGTGAAGGGTAACGATGTGCTGGCTACTTGGAAAATTCTCATCGCAATGGGCGTTGCTCCTCTGGTGTATACTTTCTATGCGATCTTGGCATCGTATTTGTCGGTAAAGTTGCAAATTACGGATCACTGGCTCCTTGTTTACTTTGGCAGTTATGTTGTGCTCCCCGTGATCACTTACTCTGCACTCGTTATTGGCGAGACTGGAATGGATATTTTCAAATCGTTGCGTCCACTATCGATATCGCTTTTTGATAGTGATGAGCTCAGAAAGCTGCAAGCCACTCGAGAGGGATTGGTTGTTAGGCTCACCGAGCTTATCAATACCTTTGGTCCGGAAATGTATCCTGACTTTAAGACTTATGCTATGGATCCTACCAAGCCGCCTTCTGGAACTGAAGAGGAGTACTTTGAGGATCCTGTTGCAGAAGAGCGTATTCGTGAGATGAAGCAACGCAAGAGAGAATCTTCAACGTCTTCCGATTCATCGAATGCGATTTCCCGCGTTGGATCTGAGTCTGATTTGTCGAATATGCCACTCTTCTCCATGGCACCTGATCCCTACTGGAAGGCTCCAAAAACATCATCACACTCACGCAGTGAATCTTCCGATTCATTGGATAATGACGCTTCCAAAGCCAAACAAACGTCTTTATCATCAGCCACTGGACAGGAGCTTTTCAGACAAGAAGTCACCCGACGGATACAGGGATCCCGTGAACTGCAACAACGGTCGGCAGAAGAATCCGGCGAGTAAATTTGTATAATATATGTAAGAAATTAGTTTTCATTTGACATTACAAAACTAGTCTATTTGCGCCAGATGGGTTGTTCAGTGGCCCTGTTTTGGGTTGTGGTTGCTTTTTTTTTTATATAGGAAGTTTTTATGATATGCTTACTCTCCAATTGGAATCTCATCTTCCAAGATTTTTATCAATTTGACTCTCATTTCTGTAGTTTCTGCTCCCTGTAAAACATCGCTCACAAACTCCGTTTCTACTTGCATTTGTACCATCTCCAGGGCACCCTTGACGACACCAGCCAGAATGTTTGAGTACCAGAGCTGGTTGGTTGCCCGACCGTCATCAGGAAGCTCTACAAACTCAGCCAGTGGGTTTTCGTCAAAAATAAGAGAGAATTGCTTGGAGTCGGCGGTCCACAGATCCACCGTTGGCGTGATGTTTAGAAACATTTTAAAGCCCACCTTTGAGACCATTTCTGCTGTGTCCTTGAAGTTGGTGCACCGCGGAGCATTTGAACGCGCCAAAAAGTCTTCAATCAGTCTCATGCCAATCGATACCCCCATTCTGTCCAGCTCCTTGTTGACTTTTGTGTAATCACCCTCGTAATCCTTGCATAATTGAGCCACAATCGATCCGTAGCATAACGTCAGCAGTTCGCAGTTGACCTTGTCCACTTTATTTTTCCATATGTCTTCTCCAAGAGCCCTAGCCTTTGACGACATTGCGGTTCGTGTTTGGATTTCCAGGGCTCTGCGATATGATAAATGCCACCCAAATCGCCAGTTGGGAACGAAGGCTGATGCACTCCGCAGCGGGACAAATGGCAGGGAGTCTCACTACAGGCTACACTTGGAATGATTTATTTCGTTTACATGGGGGTGGGGAGCGGCATGGCCAAAAGCATGGCTGTTTTGCTCAGTCCTTTTTGAAGACGTGTTGATGGACTATCGTCCGCGGTCGTTCACAAATGCGTCCCCAAAAGGGATCAATGGCGATAACGAATGGCCAAGTAGAGCATGTCGCTGGCCGAGACGTTGGACAATTGTCAAACGGGGCAGAATCATTCAACAATCGTGCCCATGAAGCAAGCCAAGTACCGTTACCACAGGTTCCACGCCGCCAGATCCAAGTGACCCAAACGCTTTACCGCATCTGCACCACCGTGCACTGGGCGACTCTCTGCCGCACAACCACCCCAGGTCAGCCTGCACCAATCTGGCAATTTCCAATATTGGGAGGCGGCTGGTTCTGCCGGCTGTCAAGTGTCTGGCCGGCGCCACACATGCACACAAACAGCAGTCCCAACCCTAATTATTTCACCCAAACCTGGACCCAACTCACAAATTATACACTGTAATCCTGCCGTACCAAGAAATACCACTAGATTCATCATCTATTCTTGTAAATCACAATATGGTTTTTGAACTGACTCAAGCAGACGTGCAACTGCTGATTGCTGCCCAGGCCCATATCGGCTCTAAGAACACACAGGTCCACAACGAACCATACGTTTACAACACCCGTCCAGACGGTGTTAACGTCATCAACGTTGGCAAGACCTGGGAGAAGATTGTTTTGGCCGCCAGAATCATCGCCGCTGTTCCAAACGCCGCCGATGTTGTTGCCATCTCTGCCCGTACTTACGGCCAGCGTGCTGTCCTCAAGTTTGCTGCCCACACTGGTGCCACCGCCATTGCTGGAAGATTCACCCCAGGTTCCTTCACCAACTACATTACCCGTTCTTTCAAGGAGCCACGTCTCATCATTGTGACCGACCCACGCACCGACGCCCAGGCCATCAAGGAGGCTTCGTACGTCAACATTCCAGTCATTGCTCTTTGCGATACCGACTCTCCTACCGAGTACGTCGACGTTGCCATTCCATGCAACAACAAGGGTAGAAACTCCACCGGCCTCATCTGGTGGTTGTTGGCCCGTGAGGTTTTGCGTCTCAAGGGCGTCCTTGCTGACCGCGAGACCGAGTGGACTGTCATGCCAGACTTGTACTTTTACCGTGACCCAGAAGAGGTTGAGCAACCAGCTGCCGCTGCTGAGGAATTTGTTGCTGACGAGCCAGTTGCTACCGACATTTCTGCTCAAGTCACCACCACTGAAGAGTGGGAGGCCACTCCAGACGCCGGTGCCGGTGCCGCTGACTGGGCCAACTCTGACGACTGGGCTGCCGAAGCCGCTCCAACTGTTGCTTAAGTTATAAATACTCTGGTGAAGAAGATCCAACAAAAAACTCCCTTGGCGCTGTTATAATGGGACAGTGTTATTTACGAATCATCTAAAAATATACATATGTAATGTATTGAGCATTAGAATTTTGGTGCTCATCAATATGAGGCTTTGCTGATAGTTTTTCTGTAGTGTTGCTTTTGGCAATCCATTTCTCTGATGCATGCACAGTCTCGAGTGAACAAGAGCCTGTCGTCCGCGATTGTGCGTACAAGACCCCGTCATTAAATACCAGCGCACTTGAGCGCGCTGCGCGTGGGAAGCCCCTCAAAAGGTCTCTACCTCTTCAGCATCCTCCTCTTCTTCCGGTAAATAGCCCTCCTCTCCTTCTTCCGGTCCAGGAATCTCGAATCCGTCGACTGTAGCGTATAGAGTGCTCTGTATGTCCTTGACCAAGTCGACAAAGTCCATCGAAAAGGCGTCGTTTGTGTTTTCTCTTTGCGCTATTTGACCATTCAGATCTTGAATGAGAATTTCAATGTCGCGCAGCTTGTCAAAGTAAAAGTTTCTTTCCTGGTCGGAAGTCTCGAGGCCCTCCATAAGCTCCAGGTTGTTGGCCTCCAGCTCCTCGTTTCGTTCCAAAAGCTCGGCCACCTCATTTTCCAGCTGCTGTTGCCGTTCTTGAATTCTTTGAGATGCAACGGATGACGCCCTTGAACCAGCCCGCGAGCCATTCAGCGCCAGCGGTTTTGTAGTGCCAGGGGCAGCCGACTTGGCGGCGGCGGCGGCGGCCTTTGCTGTTGGTCGTATAGCATGTGCGGTGGCCGCAGATGATTTCCGCGTCGCAGCAACCGCTGGCTTGGTGGAACTGCCACCAGACGGCACAGCTGTCCGTCTTGCAGCGGGGGCAGCCGACGGCCTCGAGGTGGGAGGCTTGGGCCGTGTTGGCGACGACACCGCAGGCTGCGGAGCAGGACGGCGAAGCTTTGGAGCAGCGCCGATCGACCCACCCACGATCGAGGGTCTGCCGGCACCGGGCCCCGACGCTTTTGCGGATCTTCGCTTGACGGGATCGTATGGCGTCCCGTCGTCCACGTAGTTGGCGTCCCAGAATCGTTTTGTCCACTGGAGAAACTCGAGATTGTCTTGGAACTTGCACTTGACCAATCGCGGCACATCAATGTCCCTGTCGACCTTATGCTTTGTGAAAACAGATTGCAAAACCTTGAAATTGTTCAAATACTGATACTCTGCAGTTGCCGAGAAATTGAGTTTGGACATTGGCACATCGCGCCAAATTGTGTCAAACACCTGACAATAAATAGCACCTTTTCCACATTCTTCCACCTTTTCAATGGACAGGCTGAGAAGCTCATTTATCCAACTGATGAGTTCTTGTCTTGATTCTGTCATGCCGTACGGTTCACTGAGGTTGTCACGATTGTTTGACAATCACACCGCTTGGAGAAAATGACAAGAGGGCTTGAAAACTACCGAAACGGGTCGAAAAAGAGATTTGTCCCAACGTGGAAACAGATGTGAAAAGTTGAAGGGTGCGGCATAGCGCAGTGTTCGGGTGCTTTTGAAACGGACTGGGGAAATTCTGAAACGTGTGGCGTTGTGTGGCGTCAAACAAATGCAGGAGAATGCAAAAAAAAAAATGCCCCCCTGGGCTTTCAGTCAGCTCCGGCAAAACTGAGCCATGTCGATTGCAGTGCTGCATCTCTCCCTCCAATCCAGTTTACGCATGATGGATGGCCGGTGAGCAACGAGCTTGCCTGTGCCTAACTAGCAAACAAGGAGCCACAAAATCTTCGCCCAAGCAAATTTCACACCGTTGGCCGCCGCTGTCAAAGAGGCGACAGCGACTGTGTCGCCATGGTAGCCATGGCCGGCCAATAGTCCTGGCTGTCTGCTAGGTCGCCTTTGGCAGGGCTGTAGCTGGCTTCGAGTATGGATCCCTCGCACAACCATCGGAGCCGCCTGGCAGAAGCAGCACGCCTTGTGTCTTAATCCCTTTGTCCTTCACGACAACCATGCAAACAACACCTTTACTTGGCCAATTGACTATTATTTGAACTACATGTTGAAAATTGCTTAGCGCCTTCAAGAGCTTTCGGCTGGCTACTCATCGTGCACAATGCTACCCAGCGCTGGCTGTAGTCTGGCTATCTTGGCGACGTGGGCCTTTCTTAGCGACCGGAAGCTGCTTCAAATGACAGGCTCTGAGGCTGTCGCTAGAGGTCACTAGCCGGGGTCGGTGTTACCAGGGACTGTCAGGGACTGCAAGTCTCATGCCAGAAGCCATAAAAAGATAACCATCACTATGCGCCGCCATGACTGCCAATTAGGGTCTGTCTCATATGCTTCCTGCTCCTTGTTGAGCCGTCCCAGATTCGTCTTCTCATCATGCTGCCGGGCCCGTGCTAAAATCACGTGCGCTATCGTGTGCAGCGGTGCGCTGCCCATCTGCCCAAAGCAGCTGTACACACGCTACCGCACCCCACTCTAAATGAAAAATTCCAAAAAAAAATTACAAAAAAAAAATTGAATTACCAAAAAATACCACATAGGTCACATTTCCAACTTCAACCACCAGTGGAACCCATTTTTACTACACTCAAATATTTGAGCCGCAAACAGAGCAAACTGAAGCTTGGATTTCTCAGGCTGTTTCAGTGTGTTTTGTTTATTCCAGTTCAATAAGCGCAAACAACCTTGCGGGCCCAGCTCATCTTGCACAGACTGCTAAAAAATCTGTGATCGTTCCTGCAGAATCTCTCTAGGTCCTGCCGAATACCTTTCCGTTTCCTTTAGATCCTCTTGAGGGTCTTTGTCATTCTGGTCACTTCGCTCGATATCCCCAATCTCCAACGTCATACTCCTTACCGCCAGCGACCGTGTTTACTTGCCATATGTCAAGTGGCCCGGTATCCCATCACTCGTCCACAGCTCCTTCTTTGCAGCAAATCCAAAGTCGGCACAACTATCTGAGCGGTTCGGCTTCGTCGCCTCCTCATGACTTTGCGAGTCAGCCACGACGGGTCTCGCATGGCCGCATCTTGATGGACGGGCCGGCCTCTGCTGGTGCCAAGGCCAGTCCTGTGAAGAATAATGCTAATGGCTCTGCAGACGGAATTTCCAATGGACCAGCAGTCCCCAATGAGGCTAAAGCTTCCAACGGAATCTATGTGCCCAGTGCTGCCAGCAATGCCTATGCTTCAAATAATTCGGCTAATGGTTTCAAGGGCTCAGGTAGCAGCTCGCTGGCTGGAACCATGAATGTGTCTCGCGGGCCGCTGAACGTGCCGCAGTCAAAAGAATCGTCCCCAGCTCTTTCCTCGTCGGGCTTCAACGATACGTCGAGCTCCTTGCCCGCCGCTCCGATGCTCACGCGACAGTTTGTCGCACGACGCATCTCGGAGGGCGAAACGGGGCGCTTGAAAGAAGAGCTGAAATGCCAAGCCTGTGGCAAAGGATACAAGCATATTTCCTCGTTGGCAAAGCACCTGTGGGAACACACTCCGGAGTGGAACTTGACATCTAAGCTTCTCATTTCAAAGCATCAGCAGGTTCAGCTGCTGGAGGCCGCATCCATTCTTGTTTCAATGAATGAGCCTGAGTCAATCCAGGAGGAACCGGAACCGACAGACACTGCGTCTCCACTGCCTTCGTCTGAATCGCACACCTCCTCACACCGTCACACATCATCGCTTTCCCCCGTGTCCGACCCCATGTCGCCATCCCCCCCACCACCGTCATTGTCTGGAAATCAGCAACAAACTCAAAATACGTCAGCGGCTTCGACCGCCTCACCGCGTGTTTTACCCCAATATCATAATTTCAAATCATCATCACCGTCGCTGCAAGTCCCGGTGGCTCCTGAAATTCCCATCAGCACTGGTAGCTCCCATGTTTCCAAGTCTTCGTTTGGGGTGCGGCGAACTTCAATGTCGGCCTACCCACCCTCGGGAGCGCGCCGTTCGTCGGTTGCTGCAGCTCTGTCGGCTTCTTTATCAGAATCTCCTAGCTTGGCTTCGTCTTTGCCGCTCGATAACTATACTACTTCGTCGACAAATGGCAAGCCGCCAGCCAACCATGCCCATCACCAAGCTTCCCATTCTCTTGCGGTCTCATCTCCATCGCCCCCAGAAAGCAAGGCTTCGCCTGAAGATGAGCTTGACGCGGAAGAGCAACGTGATCGGGACGAAGGCATGTTTGGCGAAATGGATGATTAGTATACGGCAACTCAAGCCGTTATCTATATATATATATATTTATAGCATATCTCATTGGCGTTTTCTTTTAGAGATTACGACTAGCAAGGTAGGCAATGAAGAAAAGTTGTTTTCTATCACACCGGTGCGTTTGTCTAGATACAATGACATTAACTATTTACATATCACGTGGGGAAGATCATGTACTAGCAGAAGGCTGCTCGGTGCTGGACGGGGGTTGCTCCAGGTATTTATCAAAGGCATCATTTCGTTCCGGGAACGGCCGTGCACCAAGCAGTCTGATCATGTCTGATCTATCCAACACTTCTTTATCAAGAAGCAATTGAGCGACCTTGTCGACCGCGTCGTGCTTCTCGGTGAGGAGCTGTTTGCATCTTTCGTGCGCAGCCTTGACAATGCGGCGAATTTCCTCGTCAATGACCTTGCCGGTTTCCTCGGAGTATGGGTTTTGGTACTGGTCTCTGTTTTTCTCAATAAACACTTCGCCAATCTTGGGAGACATGCCGTAGATTGTCACCATGGCGCGGGCCATCTGGGTGACCTTGCGGAAGTCGTCTGAGCCGCCGAGCGTGACGCAGTCAAAGTTGAGTTCCTCCGAGACACGGCCGCCAAGGGTCATGGCCATGCGGTCGGCGAACTGCTCCTCGCTGAGCAGGTACTGGTCGGGGGGCAGGTATTGGGCGTAGCCGAGAGCCTGCGCGCCGTGGGGGATGATGGAGACCTTGACGAGGGGGTCGGCGTACTTTAGGAACCATCCGCAGACGGCGTGGCCTGCTTCGTGGTAGGCGACGACCTTCTTTTTATCCGGTGTGAGGACGCGGCTCTTTCGCTCAATGCCAGCAATGACTCTGTCGATGGCCTGCTCAAAGTGCTTGAGCTCGACCTGGGTGGCCTCCTGGCGGGCCGCCACGAGCGCTGCCTCGTTGCAGACGTTGGCAATGTCGGCGCCGGAGAAGCCTGGCGTCATGGCGGCGAGCTTTCCGGGCAGCTCGTAGATGGCCTTGTCGTAGACAATCTTGGCGAGGTGGACCTTGAAGATTTCGATTCTGCCCGAGATGTCTGGAATGTCAATGTGAATGTGGCGGTCGAAGCGTCCGGGGCGGAGCAGGGCTGCGTCGAGCACGTCCGGGCGGTTGGTGCCGGCGAGCACGACGACGTGCTCGTTCGACTCAAAGCCGTCCATCTCGACGAGCAGCTGGTTGAGCGTGGCCTCGCGCTCGTCGTGGCCGCCGGAGACAAACGCCTTGCTTCGGGACTTGCCAATGGCGTCAATCTCGTCAATAAAGATGATGGACGGGGCCTTGGCCTTGGCCTCCTTGAAGAGGTCGCGGACGCGCGAGGCGCCGACGCCGGCAAACATCTCGATAAACTCGGAGCCGGAGACCGAAAAAAAGGGCACGCCGGCCTCGCCGGCGGTGGCCTTGGCGACGAGCGTCTTGCCGGTGCCAGGGGGGCCCGAGAGGATGGCGCCGCGGGGGATTTTGGCGCCGAGCTCCTCGTAGTGCTTGGGGTCCTTGAGGAACTTGACAAACTCCATAATCTCCTCCTTGGCCTCGTCCATGCCGGCGACGTCGTCAAACTTGACCTTGACGTCGGTGATCTTGTTGTAGAGCTTGGCGGTCGACTTGCCAAAGCCAAACATGCCGCCGGCGCCGCCGCCGACGCCGCCCGCGGTGGACCGCCGCGTCATCCACAGCAGAAAGCCGAGCAGCAGCACCGTCGGCGCGAAGCCGAGCAGCGCGTTGGCGAGGCCGCCCTCGTCGACGTACGCGATCGGCACCCGCTGCGCGACCGGCACGTGGATCGCGTCCTGGGCCTTCGCCATGTGCTCCTCGAACGAGTCGACGGAGCCGATTGTGAAGTAAATGTCCTCAAAGCCCTCGGGGCCGGGCGAGTCGAGCACGACACGCACCAGCGCCTTGTTCACCACGATGAGCTTCTTGACCCGCCCCTTGTTGAGGTAGTCGGTCTTGAACTGCTGGAACGTGATTTCGCGGCCGCTGGTGGCCGACGCGAGCCAGAAAAAGAGGCCCGCGGTGACGGCGAAGCCAATCAGCAGGTGGCGCATCGACAGCTTGATTTCGACGACGCGGTAGTTTGGCTTGTCCGGGTCGGGCTTGCCGTCGGCCTTGCCGTCGGCCTTGCCGCGCTTCTTGTCGCTCTGCCCGTTGCTTTGAGGGGGCTCGTCCGGCGTGACCTTGTCCTGCAGCTGCCGCTTCTTCACTTCGTGCTCGAGCTCGGCCTTCCACCACTGGCGGTCCTTGGTGGCGCTGCTGTCCTCGTGGGCGTGCGGGTCGACGCGGGTGTCGCTGTCGCTCTGCTGCTTGGCTTTGAGCCGGCGCTCGATTTCGGCGCGGTTAATGTCGCGGCGCCGCTTGACGTGGTTCGCCGCGGATTCGCTGAGCATGCGTGCGTGGCACGGTGCAAAGGGCACGCAGCGGCGGGCTGCGCTCCAGGGGGCCAGCGCCGCGCTGCTTTGCGCTCGTTTTGCCACCAGTCTGAGCATTGGTGTGTGAAGAAGAGAGCGCCGGGGCCTGGGACCGGACGAGGTGCACGTCACGTGACTACATTTGCAAATGCAAAGTTGAGTGATGCAGTGATGCAGTGATGAGTGACGGCAGTACTTATTCGAGCTGATTATCTATGTGCTACATTGGCAGCTGTGCTACTGCTACATTAATTCTTGCGCTGCAGCTCGGCCACCCGGTCGCCGAGCGAGAGCGCCAGCCCCTGGCCCTTGGCGCGGATGCGAAAGTGCCCGCTAATCTTGTTGTTGCCGTCGCGCTCAATGCTGATGTTGGCCAGCGCGTCCTCGCCAAACGTCGTGCGCGCATGGAGGTTGGCGCTCAAAAACCGGCAGTCGTCCTCGTCCAGCGCGTTGGGCGTCAGGCAGCTCATGTTGGTGTTGTCGAGAATAAACTTGAGAAACGACTGCAGCGACGCGCTCCACGTCGTGGCAATGTTGACCTTGTTTTCCCACTCAAACTCGGTCCACTTGGCCCGGAACTCCGTCTCGGAAAACTTGCCGGGCTTGATGTAGTCCATAATGTCCGTGTGCACGTCGTTGAGGATAATGGTGCTGTTGACGCCGGCAGTGTTGCCCTCGTACACAATGTTGCCAAAAATCACCCCGGCGTCGGCAGAAATAACCTTGATGGTCGTCTGGATCGAGTGGAACGTCTGCGGACCCATGTTTTGCGTCGTCGGCCGCTCCACCACCTTGAGGTCGCCCAGCGTCGCAAACTCGACCGACAGGTTCTGCAGCGTGTCGTACGTCTGGTTGAACAGCAACACGTCCAGCACAATGTCAAACTGGTGCACAGTAATGTACGCCTCGGCGTACACGGGGTCCGAGTAGCCGGTGAGCTGCACAATCTTGGACAGCTTGGACACCACGCGGTCGTTGGCCTTCGACACGGACCCGGTCGCATTGTCAATGTCGCCGGCAAGGTCGTCGGCCTGCGTGCCGCTCGCCTCCTGGATCTTGGCAAACTGCCTAAACAAAATATTCTTGTCAATCTCAGTCGTGTTGTGACTCTTCTCGGCCGCAGCCTCGGCCAGCTTCTTTTCCTTGGCATCCACAAGCTTCTTGAAGGCCGCGCGCGAGTCCTCCAAAAAGGACTTGGCCACAACCTTCTCGGACGCGTCGTCAGCGGCCTCCGCCGACTTGTCCGCAAGCACACGTATGCAGCCCACAATTCGGTCGACCGAGTCCTCGTCAATCTTTTCCGTGACAATGTCGCTCTCGCCGACGCGCAAAACCGACGTCAAAATCAGCATCGCCTCGGCCCTCAGCGCATTCTTGTGCGCAACATTGTCAGACAGAGTAAAGTACCTCAGCACCAGCTTGGTGATGGTCGACGCAAGCACAGCGGCAACAAAGAAGCGCCCCTCAAGAATGAGCGAGCGCAGCGGCGTCTCAGAAAGGTCGCTGGTCACTTGTTTGGCGGTGAAGGCAGACTCCGAGGCATACGTGCCGTCGGCCAGCACCTTTGGCTTCTTGCTGGCAGCCACGGCGGCGGAGCCGTTTTCAGCGCCGCCCTCTTCCTCGCCTTGAGCTCCCTCGAGCGCCTGCTGCTTGTTGAGCTCAGACGACAATATTGGCACCTGGCCGATGGATTTTCTAATGTGAGCCCACGCCTCCTGGATGTCGTCGAGCGTCAGGCAGTACTCGCCCAGCACCCACAGGCAGTTGCGGTACACGCGCGAGGAGGACACGCTGCCCAGAGTGGCAATGAGCTTCTTAATAACGGCGGGCCGGAGATCGGGGTAGATCTCTACCGCGTCCTTCACGAGCGAGATTACGTCCAGGGCCGAGTTGGCGTTGAACTCGCCAAGGAAGTCGAGCAGGAGGTCAATGACCGAGGCGGCGACCTCGTTGAACTTGATGGCGCAGCTGTGGATGGCCTGGATGAGCAGCTGTCTGTACTCCTGGTTGTCGGCGCCGGTCGCCTCGACGCTCTTTTTGAGTTCTTTTTTGAGTAGCTTGATGACCTCGTCGGCGTTCTTGGACGAGAGCATTTCGAGCGCCATGTTGAGCGCGATTTTGCGCACATCGAGGTCGGGCGACGAGAGCACCATGAGAATGTCCATGGTGAGGTCGTTCAAGACGCCTGGGTTCTCTATCCGTAGTTTGTCGAGCTTCTCGAGGACAATGAGCTTTACATTGTTGTCGGGCTCCTTGACGGCAATCTCAATGTACTTGGAGGCGGCAGCCACGACCACGGCCGGGGAGTTGGAGAGCTTTGTGAGCACCAGCGAGGTCTCGTACAGCACGGTCATGGACGGCATTGCTTCGAGAATCTCGGTCAGAATTTTGAGGTAGGCCGGGCGCAGGTCGGGGTGCTGCACGGCGTCTCTGCGCATAAAGTCGATGAAGGCAAGCTGCAGCAGCTCGTCAAACTGCGAGGCGTCGGCGTAGTTGGCCCTGATGTACGCAAACGCCAAGTTGCGGTCGAGCTGTGCGAGGGAAACAAAGGCGTTGCGTTTGCATGTTGCGTCAGTTTCCTCCTCCAGGTAGGTGGCGATGACCTCCGAGGCATCGGGGATGAGGTGCTCCGAGTGCTGGGCGATCGACATGACCGCAAAGAAGGCATTTTTGCGCACGTAGGCATGGCGGTGGTCGAGACACTGGCGGACCGCCGGCACGAGGGGCTCGAGCAGCTCCGTTTCCTTGAGCTTGCAGAGAAAGCGCAGGGTGGCGCCTCTGATGTACTCGTTGGGGTGCTGCAGGTCGTTGCGAATCGCATTGCAGACGAGAATCATTTCCTGCTTGAGCTTTCCATCTGGCTGGAGTTTTGGGCAGATTTCCCAGTAAAAGTGCAGCATCTTTTTGAGCTCCTTGTTTCTGGACGGCATGACAAAGCGGATAATGTGCATCAGCAGCGCCGGCAGCGGATCGCCATTCAGCATACAGATGAGAACTCTTCGCATGGTCTCGACCTTGGCCTCATCTTTGCCCTTTTCAAGGAGGTCCTTGAATTCCTGGACGGTTGGCTTGTCGTTTGGACTGGGGTCCTGAATCAGTGTGTACGAGGTCGCGTCTGACATTGTGCACAAACGGTCGGCTCGCAGCAGAAGGATGAGTGGTGGAGTGGTGAGTGCGCTGGCGTTAAGTTTCGCGTGTCAAAGGGAGAAACGATAGGTGACCAACTGGTTCCTCGAGGCCAGCAGCGGAAGGCAGAGGCTGGAGCCAGAAATTTGTAAAGGGCAAAATTGTAAAGGGCAAAATTGTAAAGTACAAAATTGTAATGTGAAAAATTGTAAAGTGCAAAATTTGTAACGTGAAAAATAATTTGTAAAGAGCCAGAAGAAGTTGCACAGATTGCAATGTGCCAAAGCACATGCCGGTGAGCGCTTCGTGAAATGCCGGGGCTTGCTCGAATCGGCCGTGCTGGACATTGTGGGTGTCTGTGACAATAGGGTACTTGACAAGTGCTGCACTCGTCTTCCGACAGGCTAAATTTCTGGCCGGGTCAGTTCGTCGGGCTTTCACAAAGATTGCTGCTTTTCTGCGTGACATTGCTGGCCAGATGCCTACGTGGGTCATACAGGAGACGCACAAGATGCAGGAGGCTTACGTCGGGGTGACCAGACTGGACATGCCCATACAACCAAAGTGTGCCTGCGCAATATCGAATAAACGTCGATTGTCTTCGCTGCCCAGTATCGACTGCCTTCACATGCCCCATGTGATGTACCGTCAATGCTCTGACCAAAAACCTGGGGTAATAGCCGTTGGAACACCCCCACCCTGTGGAACAGCACGTTGAGCGGAGAAAAGACCAGCGGAGAAATTTGTGGTGCTTACCGCAGAAAACTGCTTGTTGTTGAGCTTGTAGAGCTGCTGTGGCCTGCTGGTGCTCAAGAGCTGGCAGCTTCGGTTGCCCCGAGAAATCCCCGAGAAAGCCCCGAGCGAGACCAGACGCTGCGGCAAATTGTGGATGTTTACCCGCAAAATGGTACCTGTGAATACCCACCAGTAAATGCTTTTCCAGTAAATGCTTACTGCAATTGCTTGTCTGCAAATGCTCGCCTGTAAATGCTCACCTGTAATTGCCGTTGCACGTAGTTTGAGATATATGCTTACGGAGACGGCTAGTCACGAGTGCCGTTCAACGGCCAGGCTAAAGCACGGCCAAATGCCAGCAGCCACGGCCATTCCACATCTCCCACAGCTGTCTGCCGCTCGCTTCACCCTGGCTGGCCTCTTTCCTCTGCAGAGTTTTCACGCATCCCCAGACCCCCCCCCCCAGTTTTCCGACACATTCCCCACCATTTCCTCTCCTGTCATTCACTTTTGTCATAGTTTTACTCACCTGGATTTGCAGCGAGTGTTGAATAATAGACCTTACCTGCGAGCGCGACGCCATCCACTGTCTCTTTTTGCCCGCCACGAGCCGCTCACACACCACCTCCAGTACCACACCCGGCCAGCGCAACCGCAGACATGATCTCGAAGCACCCCCTCGAGGCAGAGAGCCAGCAGCAACGCAAGTCTCGCAAGGGTCTGGCGAAGCAGTTTGACTGCGACGAGCCCAACTGCGGCAAATCGTTTACCCGCTACGAGCACCTGTGCCGCCACCAATTGAACCACAAGCCCAAGGAAATCTACTACTGCGAGTGGCCGCAGTGCCGCAAAACGTTTGTGCGCGAGGACCTCAAGATCCGCCACATGGACCGCCACAAGCGCCGCGAGATGAACGAGGCCTCCAAGAAGGGCCGCGACCTCACGGTGCCGTATGAGGAGGACAGCAGACGGCGCTCGTCGTTCAAGAACCAGCTCAACGAGTTCCAGGGCTCGCACCAGATCCAAATCAGCCATCCCTCGTCCGACCTGCGCCACGATGCGCAGCGGGGCTGGGGCCTCCAGTCGCAGAGTGCGTCGCAGATCAGACATGACATTGCGCCGGCGTACGACTACGCGGGCCCGGCGCAGTACGGCAGCGCGGCGTCGCCTCCGCCATATTTGCATACAAAGGCGCACATCGCATCGCTGCTCGACGTGGATGCTGCGGGCCATCCGCAGGAGCAGCCCCAGCCGCCGCTCGACGCGCAGATCGAGCCTCAGCTGTTTGACACCCAGCTGCGCTACGAGGGCTACTCCAACTACTATGCGCCCGCGCACACGCCGGCCGGCGCTGCAAGCGCATCCGCGCCTGCGCAGAACGGCATCGCCGACCAACGGCGGCTGTCAGAGCTGTCGAACCACACCGCCGCCGGCAGCGGCCCGGCGCGCAACGGCCACCCTGTCAAAAGCGAACCCGTCGCAGAGAACCCACGCTACACGTACGACACCGCCAACCAGCCGGCCGCCCAGGCCGCCATCGCGCCGGAAAGCGAGCTCACCGGTGAGGCAGAGCCCTCGCCCACCGAGCTCATCTCGTGGCTCTTCAGCGACGCCATGATGTCCAACGCCAGAGACCCGCTCATCTCTCCCCCGTTTTACCAGCAGCTTGAGTCCCCGAGTGCGTTCAACAGCCTGCTGAGCCCGCCGGCCTTTGCCGACGACTCCCTCCTCTCGGAGGCCAAGCGCCAGGAGCTGCTCGAGATCTTCCCGGCGCTGCGTGCCACCGAGTTCAGCGAGCTCCCCTACATGCAGCGCCACATATCGCGCTACTGGACCTTTTTCCACCCGCAGTTCCCCATCCTGCACCACCCCAGCTTCTGCGCAAACGAAACGCCCAACGGGCTGCTGTGGGCCATGATTATGATTGGCTCCGACTTTGAGTCCTCGGCGTCTGTCGGCTCGGCGGCTGCGACCGTGGCGCCCTCAAACGCAAACGACCAGCCCAACTACAGCGCAATCATTTGCGAGGACCTGCGGTGGTTTTTGCTGGGCAACAAGGAGTTTGAGCCGCCCGCAAAGCTCTGGGTGCTGCAGTCTCTGGTGCTGCTCGAGATTTTTGAAAAGCAGCGATCCTCTCGTCGCCACCACGAGCGCGCCCACATCCACCACGCAACCACTCTCCAGCTGCTCCGCCGGGGCCCAGCCCTGACCGGGACCGACTCGCCCTCGGACGAGACCGACCCGTGGAAGCGCTGGATCAACGCCGAGTGCACTAAGCGTATCGGGCTGGTTGCATTCATGCTCGACAGCTTTGACTCCATCATGTTTGGCCACTCCATGGTCATGTCCATCCACGAAATCAGACTGTCGCTGCCGTGCCCCGAAAGTGCCTGGGAGGCGTACCCGTCCAACAAGACGCTGCCCCGGTTCAACAACGTTGGGTTTCTGACTGCCCTCAAGCTGAACCTCAATAGAAAGCACGTTGAGACCGGAAGCTTTGGCCGCAAGGTGCTGCTCGCCGGTCTGCTGGCCATTGCCAACCAAATGAAGGACCGCGACATGCAGGTGTCGACCGTTGGGTTTGGCGAGCACCTGAAGGACACTTGGCGCGAGGTGCTGTCGCTGGCGTATGACTTTTGGAAAAAGGACTTTGACGACACTCTCAGGCTTGAAGACGAGCGCAAGCTGGAGGAAAAGGAGCGACAAAAGGCCGTCAAGGAGGAAACGAGGAACCCCGGGAGCCCGGCCAGCTCTGTCACGACTGCGTACGCTCTCGAGGTGCATGGCTGCCCGACCCCGTACTACCACCTGGCCCACATTACTCTGCGCGTGGGCATTACGTATTTGCAAGTCTACTGCGGCAGCCCGTCGCTGCTCAACTATCAGAACCGGCAGTCGGATTTTGATCTTGCCGCCAAGAAGGTGTCTGACTGGGTCAATTCCGACTATGGGCGCGAGGCCTACTGGCACGCACTGCAGTTCTTGATTGAGATGTACTTCGAGAACAATGACGTGTTGCCGGATAGGGACCATGATCTTGACTATTCTCTGGCATGCACGACCTGTCCCTGTCCGTACGGACGCGGCGGGCTCACGTCGACCGCGCCAACGCGGCGGAACTCGGTCACGTCGAGTCCGAAAGCTGACTCTGCGGCGACGGCGACGGCGGCGGCGCCGGGGATCAGCGACTTGGGCCTGATGGAGAAGCGCACCAAGGTGAACTACCAGGCCGCCAGCGACCCCTTTGGCAAGCGGCCCAACGTTTTGTACCAGTGTGGCTTGATCATCTGGGCGTACGGGTACCACAAGAATGGCCCGGAGAGTGACTTTTTGGAAGGGGTGGAGGCGCCGAAGCGGCCCGCGCACGGAAACGCCGACGACTACGCGAATCTGGTGTTGGCCCAGACCAGCGGCTACAAGGTTGTCGAGAAGGGCCACGACTACCTGCAGCGAATGGCTGTGTACAAGGCCAACAAGATTGACACCGCGGAGGGACTCAACCAAACGGCAGGCTTTCTGCGAATGCTGATTGACTCTTTGGAGGGCCACCGCTGGGAGCTGGTGCACGAGGACCGGAGGCTGTTGATTCACTGCCTGGAGAAGACGCTGGGGCGACAAGTCAATTCGTGTCAATATTTATTTGAAAAGAAGCGATAGCGGGGAAACTATACCTATGATAATATTCAGACCGGGAAAACTATACTATGTTAATAATCTACATGTAGCGGCATTAGCTGATTAAACTCTTGTCTCTCACTTTCCGGCCGCTGGCGTGGTCGTGCGCCTGGGGCAGCAGCCGCTGAATTTTTTGGGACGGCCCACAGTGGCAACCACCGTCAAGCCTACTTCTTTACAAACACTCTGGACACCGATTGTGCTTGTTTCGACCAGCTTTGTAATAAAATAGGATTGTGTAATGTCCAGCAGCGCGGGATTTGACAGACATATTACCATCTTTTCGCCCGAGGGCCGGCTGTACCAGGTGGAGTATGCATTCAAAGCGATAAATTCAGCCAAAATCACATCGCTGGGCGTGTGCGGCAAGGACTGCGCGGTGGTGGTGTCGCAAAAGAAGGTGCCCGACAAGCTGCTTGACGCGGCGACGGTCTCGTACATTTTCAGAATCTCCACCGGCATTGGCGCCGTTGTGACGGGCCAGATTGCCGACGCACGGGCGCAGATTGAGCGGGCGCGCAACGAGGCCGCGCAGTTTGAGTACGAAAACGGCTACCCGATGCCGTGCGATGCGCTGGCCAAGAAGATGGGCTCCATCAACCAGATCTACACGCAGCGGGCCTACATGCGGCCGCTGGGCATCGCCGTCACGTTTGTGTCGGTGGACGACGAGGCCGGGCCGCAGCTCTACAAGTGCGATCCCGCGGGCTACACGGTGGGCTTCAAGGCGACGGCCACGGGGCCCAAGGAGCAGGAGGCCATGACGTATCTCGAAAAGAAGCTCAAGAAGAAGGACTTTGTCAGCGGCGACTGGAAGGCCGTCGTCGAGTTTGCCATCACGTCGCTGTCGTCGGTGCTTGCCGTCGACTTTAGGAAGAACGACATTGAGATTGGCGTGGCCACCGAGGGGGGCTTCCGGGCCCTCTCCGAGGACGAGATTGACGACCGGCTGGTGGCGATTGCCGAGCAGGACTAGAGTTGTGTAGTTGTATAAATTACTTCTGGGCCATGTATTTACTAAATTGTAACATTTCAGACGACCTCGACGATGGCGTCGTCCTCGTCCGGAAGCTCCTCGACCTTGGCCTCGTTTTCGGGCGCCTCGTCGCGCATCAGCACCTGCACCAGCCTGTCGCACAGGTCGCACACGTTCTCGTCGTTGGAGGCCTTGTGCAGCTCGCGGATGATGGAGTACACCCGCTTGTCGCGCATAATCTTTCTGCCGTCGCGGGTGGCGCCCAGCATCAGGAGGCACTCGACGTAGATCGCCTGGATGACGGGGTCCTCCTCTCGCTTCTTGGATGCCTCCAGCAGCTGGAGCTCCTCCGGCAGGTCAAACACCTCCTCGGGGTCGATTTCCTCCGGCCCGGCGAGCGGAAGCAAAATGTACGGCAGCAGGTTGATTTTGGGGTCTGTGAGGAACCTGACATGCACCTTGGTTTCGAACAGGCAGTTCTTGATGGTCGACGCAACGCCCAGCCGTCTGGTGTGCGACTTGCCCTCCGAAAAGACCAGAATCTTGGTCAGCGGCACCACCGAGTCGTGCGGCCGCTCGTTGACAAAGTAGTCCCTGCCTTCTTTCAAGCGCGAAATGTCGGAGAAGAAGAAGACGAGGTAGTCGAAGTTGGCGTACGGGTTCAGCTTCTTGTCGGACCCTTTGACAAAGCAGTCCATGAGGCAGTCCATGACCAGGCGCTTGGGGCCGCTGGCAGGGCCGCTGGCAGGGCCGCTGGCAGGGCCGTCGGCCGGGCTGTCGGCCGGCTCGTCGTCGATCTCCAGGTCGAGCAGCTTGACAATGGCGTCGTTCTTTGCAAGGTTGGCCAGCAGCATGCAGTACAGATCGGCGTTGATTTGGCGGGGATGGATGATGGATGCGCCGACAAACTTGACAAACTCCTCGTTTTCGGCCATGTAGTCGAGGATCGCCTTGTCGTCGCAGACGTTGATGAGGATGGTCAGCGCGGACTTGACCGCCGCCATGCCGCTGTTTTCCTTCAAAACGGTGTACAGGTCGCGGATGCCGCGAAAGTCGTCGAGTTTGAACACATAGGAGTGGTCCTTTGCGTAGCCCACCAGGGCGTCCAGAGCGACCTGCTTGACTTGTGCGTGTTCGTGGTGGAGAAAGCCGACTAGTTCAGCTATTTGCGATGCCATCTTGGTGGTCCTTTCCGAGCGCTTCCAGGGATTTGTAAATTTTTATTTGCGAGCGATGAGATTTCTGCAATAGGCAAGTGACGTCGGTAGGAGCGGAAACGTGCGGTGGAGGTTGCTGTGTGGAGCTCGCCCACGGGGCAACGAGCGCTGGCATTTCTTGCACTGCCAGGCAGCGCATTTTGATGACTTGGGCTGTGCGAGCGCGCAGCGAGTGCGGGCACGAGCGACCCAGCTGGCGGCGGCCGCTGTCGAGGGGTGCACTGGCCTGTCCTTTGCCGGGTGACCGTTGCAGGGGCGGTCTGCTTTGCTGGTGGCTGTTTGCAAAAATGTCCCAACACAAATTTTGCGCTGCGAGAAAAATGTTTTACACTTTACACACGGTCTCCACGCTCACCACACATGGCGTGTGATGGTTGTTCAAGAATGGGATCCACGGGCTGAGCCTTGCGTTAGTGCCGAGCCGACGCTGACGTACGATGCCAAGACGCTGTCTAACACTCCGCTGTACGAGGCGTTTTTGACGGAAAACAAGCCGTCCGTCTCGTACCACTTCAACGAGGAGGTGTCGCGGTTCCACTACGGCGTGCGGCACCCGATGAAGCCGTTCCGGCTGATGCTGACGGACCACCTCGTGTCGGCGTACGGGCTGCAAGAGCGGATGGACCTGTACCGCCCGCGGCGCGCGACGCAGGAGGAGATTGAGGCCTTCCACGACGAGGACTATGTCAAGTTTCTGCAGACGGTGACGCCCGACACGGAAAAAGAGTTCCGCAAGGTGTTTTCCAAGTTCAACATTGGCGACGACTGCCCGATCTTTGACGGCATGTACGACTACTCGTCGATCTACGCCGGCGCGTCGCTGGACGCGTCGCGCAAGCTGCTCAACGGGCAGTCGGACATTGCCATCAACTGGTCCGGCGGGCTGCACCACGCCAAGAAGTTTGAGGCGTCTGGGTTCTGCTACGTGAACGACATTGTGCTGGCGATTCTCAACATGCTGCGGTACATGCCGCGCGTGCTGTACATTGACATTGACATTCACCACGGCGACGGCGTGCAGGAGGCGTTCTACGCCACCGACCGCGTCATGACGCTCTCGTTCCACAAGTACGACGGGCAGTTCTTCCCCGCGACGGGCAACCTCGACGAGACGGGCACCGGCAAGGGCAAGCACTACTCGCTGAACGTCCCGCTCATGGACGGCATGGACGACGAGTCGTACATCCGCCTGTTCAAGTCGGTGGTGGAGCCGGTGCTCAACACGTTCCAGCCGGCGGGCATTGTGCTGCAGTGCGGCGCCGACTCGCTCGGGTGCGACCGCCTCGGGTGCTTCAACCTCAACACCAAGGCCCACGGCGAGTGCGTGCGCTACGTCAAGTCGTTCAACATTCCGCTGATTCTGCTGGGCGGCGGCGGCTACACGCCGCGCAACGTGTCGCGGCTGTGGTGCCTGGAAACGTCGGTGGCGCTGGACGTCGAGCTCGACAACAAGCTGCCGAGCGCCATGCCGTTCCTCAAGTACTTTTCGCCGGACTTTCTGCTCCACCCGTCGCTGGCGGGCAAGATTGACAACAAGAACACGCGCAAGTCGCTCGACAATGTCAAGATGCAGGTGCTCGAGCAGCTGCGCTACCTCAACGGCGCGCCCTCGGTGCAGATGCAGCTGATCCCGCCCGACATTGCCGGCCACAGCGCCGAGACCGAGAGCGCGCTCAAGGACCAGCGCGCCGACGATGCGGCCGACGTCTCCATGGACGGGCCGTGATTTGAGTAAGTATTTTGCGTTGCGAGAATGAGGACAACTTGAATTCGTTTACACCAGCAGTCAACTACGCGTTTGTCGTTTTGATGAATGCCGACTGCAATGACCCTATTATTTGTCATAGTTACACTGACTTTGCAGCTTGATGAAACCTTACTAACTCAGTTTTCAGTAGTGCCAGTGCCAGCCAGCGGGACATGCCGGGCGTGGCCCGCTGTCAACGGCTTCAGTGCAGCCGATATGTAGCAGTAGTGTATTTTTATTTATCCGTTTTGGGCTCTTTTTGCAACGGCATGGTTCCGTTTAAGGTTTAGAGCATCTCTGGCCGGAGCAGCCAATCACTAAGTAACTTCCGTTGGCCTTGCTGGCGCCGGTCGCATCGTGTGTGGTGTGGTCAAAAAAGCGGGGTGATCCCCCACCGTCTTCCCATAACGGCAAGTGAGTCGTGCAGTCCCGAGGCTAGACACCCTGGAAAAATTCGGGTGGCATGACAGGCACCCTGCAGGATCTGCTGAGCGCTGTGAGGGACAGCACGAGCAAAAAGGGCTCACAAAACGGGCAGCGAAGCGAGCGTTTTTAAGAGAGGAGCGCCCGCTTCCGCGGCTGGCCTGACGAGGCAGCCCCGCTGCTGGAGCGCCGCTGGCAAGCGCGCTGCCTGGCCGTCGCAACGGGCTGCAACGTGTCCCCGTGACCGCGCGCCAGTGACTGACATTTTACGGGGTAAAACGCACACATCGGGAAGTACCGTGAAAATTGCTGAAAAATCGCACCCTCAGAGTTACAGACAACTTTTTTTGCCCAGACTACCAGAGACCACTGCGCGCGGTCCTCTCCCACCCATGTCGAGCAGATTTGAACGGTTCGCACTCACAGACCCAGAGACGGGCGAGCGGTACCTCACCCCGGCGGAGTTTGTAGATGCCATCGCGCCGCCAAACGAGGACTACAGAAAGGTCTCCCGCGAGTCCTACCAGGTGCTGTTCCAGGTCGCCGACCACAAAAACAGCGGACGGGTCTCCAAGGCCGACTGGCAGGCCTTTGAGTACCTGCTGAGCCGCCCGGACGCAGAGTACGACATTGCATTTCGCCTGTTTGACCGCAACGGCTCCGGCGAGGTCGACTTTGAGGAGTTTGTAAGGACGTACAAGGCCAACCGCTCGCCCGACGCCCTGCCCTTCGACTGGGAGTCCTCGTCGTGGGCAGCGCTGTATCTCGGCGGCTCGAAGCGCCGGCACACCATGTCGTACCACCAGTTCTCGCAGATGCTCAGCGGCCTGCTGGGCGAGCGTGTCCGCCAGGCGTTCATTGCATACGACGCGCAGCGCACGGGCTACATCACCCCCGACCAGTTCCAGGAAATCATCACCAAAACCGCCTCGCACAAGCTCTCCGACAAGATGGTCGAGTCCCTCCACACGCTCTGCCATGTGTCCAACGCGTACCGCGTCTCGTACGCCCAGGTGCGCGCCTTCCTCAACGTGCTCAAAATGACAGACATGGTCGACGTCATTGCCCAGCAGGCCGCCGCGCAGTCGAGCGACGGCCTCATCACCCGCCAGGACTTTATGAACGAGGCCGCAAAGTCGACCAAGTTCTCGCTCTTCACGCCGCTCGAGATTGACATTCTGTTCCACTTCTCCTCGCTCGACAACAGCACCGGCCGCCTCTCGCTCGACGACTTTCGCCGCGTGTTTGACCCGCAGTGGAAGGACCCCTACTCGCGCTACGAGAAGGCCACCCGCATCAAGGTCGAGGCGGCCAAAAATGCCTTTGTCGATCCAAAGTCCTTCTTTGGCGAGGTCTTTGAGTCGGTCTACAACTTTGCGCTCGGCGCCGTCGCCGGCGCGTTCGGCGCGACCATGGTCTACCCCATCGACCTCGTCAAGACCCGCATGCAGAACCAGCGCGCCGCGAAACCCGGCGAGACACGCCTCTACAAAAACTCCATCGACTGCTTCAAAAAGGTGCTCACCAACGAGGGCTTCAAGGGCCTCTACTCCGGTCTCGGCCCGCAGCTCATTGGTGTCGCCCCGGAAAAGGCCATCAAGCTCACCGTCAACGACCTGATTCGCGGAAAGCTCACAGACGACAAGGGCTTCTTGCCCGTGTGGGCCGAGGTGCTCGCCGGCGGCTCGGCCGGCGCCTGCCAGGTCGTTTTCACAAACCCGCTCGAGATTGTCAAAATCCGTCTTCAGATCCAGGGCGAAATGGCCAAATCCGTGGGCGAGTCGTCAGCGCCACGACGCTCGGCCATTTGGATCGTTCGCAACCTGGGCCTTGTCGGCCTGTACAAGGGCGCCTCCGCGTGCTTGCTCCGGGATGTGCCATTCTCTGCTATTTACTTCCCGGCTTACGCCCATCTCAAGAAGGACTACTTCAAAGAGGGCCCCACACACAAACTCAACGTTTGGCAGCTGCTGGTGGCCGGCGCCATCGCCGGCATCCCGGCCGCGTACCTGACCACCCCGTGCGACGTTGTAAAGACCAGACTACAGGTTGAGGCCAAGAAGGGACAAACACACTACCACGGACTGGTCGACTGTGCCAAAAAGGTGTTTGCCGAGGAAGGATTCGCTGCCTTTTTCAAGGGTGGCCCAGCCAGAATCTTCAGATCTTCGCCTCAGTTTGGCTTCACGCTGGCTGCATATGAAGTCCTGCACAATATCTTCCCTCTACCGGGCCACGACAAAACGGAAGCTGGTCATTCTGTTCCCTCAGCCACCTCAGAGAGCCCGGCTCCCACGCCGTTCCTCAGAAGCAGAAACGCTCTCAAGGTGTTGCTTGATATTGATGAGAACTTTGGCAAGCCGGGTATTCTCACCCCGGAACGAGCTAGCCTCATTCCTGGCCTGAAAAAGTAGACTCCCGTCACGACGACGACAACAACATTTGCCACTGTCAAAGTAGTCCTGTAGAATAATGCAACTATTTACTGCCACGGATGATCATCGCGGCTCACAATCCCTGCTCACCCATTTCTAGTGAGGCCAGTTATGCGACTAGTTTGTGGGGAACCAGGGCGTCAAGCATGTGAACCGAGGGTCATCGAACGCGGAACGCGGAGGACAGGGTCATTGTTTCGCCGGGGAACGGGCGCTAAAGTTTGCCTCAGGGTCCCCTATATAAAAAGCAGTTATCCTCATCTAGTGCACTCCGCCCCGAGAAATTCCAACATGCTACCAGTGTCCTGCAAAGCGGTGAACTACAGTATCAATGCGATTTGTATCGTGGTGGCCATTGCGAGCCAGTATGCGCCTGGTTGGAGCAGTGTGTTCTTTGGCTACCGCGTAAATCTTGGTGGCGTCTACGCGGCCGTTCTTTTGAGAGCAGCACTGTACGCCGTATTTGCGACCCTTTACCGGGACTCGGTTGACGAGCTCCTTGAGCATTCGTTTTCATGGAGGCAGGACTTGCCTCCAAGACACATATGTGATTATTGCCAGCTGCTGGACGGTGAATACGGGTGCTTGAAAATCAGCCCTGCAATGAACATTTTCGCCGCTAACGCCGGCTATTCCGTTGAGCTTGTGGTCAGGGTATTCGCCATGACTGACATTCTTCGTGTTGCTGAGTTCAGCAACAGCTATCCGCTTCTGGCCTTTACAATAGCCAAGTATGTGTTTTTCAACCGGTGCGGAGACGTCATTCACCGGTTGATTGAGTTTGAGTGCGCGCACTCGCAACACGATCGTTACAAGGGCCGCTGCAACCAGTGCAAAAGGGCCTTCCCCGAGCGCACAGATCTGGACGACTGGGCGACTGAAGTCGCATTCACTGGTCCATTAGGGCTGTGATTGCAGCAAGAGCTAGATCAATGCAGATTAATATTTATTAATAAGACTATTTACCCACATTGTATAACTGCCCGTAACCTGAGCACTGACGGCCGTTACACGCTGAGTGTAGCGAGCGCCAGCATCACTGTGCAAACGCGAGTGCGAGAAAATTGGCCAGACCGCTTAGTACCGACTCGCCCGCACGCACGTCCAACGCGCCATCCGCAAAGCGACTGGATTCAGAGCTGTCAAAGCTGTGACCCTGCAGCACCTGTCACTGCGCAGAGAGTTTTGCGGCAGAACTCCGCGGAGTCTGGCGGAGACAGAAACAAAACTGGCCGTTGGCGAGCTTTAGTTTCTCGGTCCGATTATGGCAACTGCCAATTTTTCTGGCACTTGTCACTAAGCGACACTTGCTGGGAGGCGAGCCCAGGGTCCACCGTCTGGTCTGGTGAGAGCACACCACCACAGCACCCATCTGATTGGACCAGCGCGGGAGCAACGAGAGGCTGCTGGCAAAGCGAGGCTGCCTGGTTTGCCCGGCCGCCGCTCGCCGGCGTCGAGCGCTCGCACGCTTGCCGGCCCTGGCGCAGCCTGCCAAACCGCTCCCAAAGCCAGCCGGCCTCTGCTCGCCTGCCCTGCCAAAACGCTCCCAGGTGATCCCCTCTGGGCTCCTCCCCACTTGCTACCAAGCGATTCACAGCGTCCAGACTGCAACCTGCCAAAACCACACATTTTACAAATTAATTGGCGCATAGATTCTAGAGGACAAGAGAAACTTACGTAAACCAGCACAATGAACGACCAGCCAGACGTGCCAGAACCGCTGGCGAACTCCAACTCGTCGTCTCTGTCGTCGTCCACTGCATCGCCGTCGCCCGTCGGGCCCCAGCCGATCGCGGGCAACGATTTCGGCTCAATGATGGCCAAGCTCTGTCCAGAAAGCGAGGACTTGGAGCCCATTGCATCCGATTCCAACACGTGGTCCATCTCCAGCTGGAACGCTCTGCCGGACCGCGTCGTGGGGCCGTACTTCCAGGTCGGCGATTACAAATGGCGCATCCTGCTGTTTCCCAGAGGCAACAGAATCGAGTCCGTCTCGCTGTACCTCGAGTGTGTGCCGGCGGGCGGCGCTGCAGACGGCGACTCCGCCGAGCGCGACGCGCCGCCGGCCGGCGTTGCGTCTGCAGAGCCCCCAGCGGCGGTTCCCCAGTCCAACCAGCCGTCCGAGTTGGCGGAGCAGCCCGAGCCCAGCGAGCCTGACTGGGCGGCCTGCGCCCAGTTTGGCTTTTGCATCTGGAACCCCGACGATCCGTCCAAGACGCACTCGTCCTCGGCCCAGCACCGCTTCAACGCGGACGAGTCCGACTGGGGGTTCACAAAGTTTGTCGACCTCAATCTGCCGCAGCATCGCGCCATTCTGTCGCCGTCAAACTCTGTGAATATAACTGCATATGTCAAAATCGTCAAAGACCCGACCGGCGTCCTGTGGCACAACTTTGTCAAGTACAACTCAAAGAAGGAAACGGGCTACGTCGGCCTGAAAAACCAGGGCGCCACGTGCTATCTCAACTCGCTCATCCAGTCGTTGTACTTCACAAAGGTTTTCAGAAACGCCGTCTACCAGATCCCCACGTCACAAGATAAACCCGAGTCGGTCCAGCTCTCGCTGCAGCGGCTCTTTTACCTGCTGCAGACCTCAGAACAGCCACTGGGAACGTCCCTGCTGACGCGCGCCTTTGGCTGGGACTCGGGCGATGCGTTCACCCAGCACGACGTCCAGGAACTCAACCGCGTGCTGATGGACCATCTGGAAGGAAAAATGAAGGGCACCGCGGTCGAGGGTGCGCTCAACAAAATCTTTGTCGGCCAAATGAAGTCGTACATCAAGTGCGTTAATGTGGATTTTGAATCGTCGCGCATCGAAGACTTTTGGGACATTCAACTAAACGTCAAGGGCATGAAGGACGTTCTCGAGTCCTTCAACGACTACATCCAGGTCGAAATGCTCGACGGTGAAAACCAGTACCAAGCGGGCGACTACGGGCTCCAGGACGCCAAGAAGGGCGTGGTGTTTGAGTCCTTTCCGCCCGTGCTCCATCTCCAGCTCAAGAGATACGAATACGACTTTATGACGGACATGATGGTCAAAATCAATGACCGCTACGAATTCCCCTTGGAAATGGATCTCACCCCGTATTTGGATGCCGATGCCGACAAGTCGGAGCCCTGCGAGTACGCTCTCCACGGCGTGCTCGTCCATTCGGGCGACTTGAACGCCGGCCACTACTATGCACTTCTCAAGCCAGAAGCCAACGGCCAGTGGTACAAGTTTGACGATGACAGAGTCACGCGAGCCACTATGAAGGAGGTTCTCGAGGAAAATTTTGGTGGTGACATGACCCCGGCCGAGATTGCGCGACTGAACTCAGCTGCCTTCCCCGGGTTCCAACGCCAAAGAGTGGGCCACAAGCGGTTCTCCTCCGCCTACATGCTGGTATACATCAGAAAGTCGCGTTACAATGAAATCCTCCCGGCAAAAGATGATCCCATCCCTGCTCACATTCCTTTACGCATCGAACAGGAGCTGGCAGAAGAGGCCGCCAGAAGGAAAGAAAGAGAAGAGTCTCATTTTTATAGAGACATCAGAGTAATTTCCAATGACACCTTCACCAAGTTTACAGATTTGGATCTCGCTGTTTGGGATACAAAATACAGAAGTGAGCCGGTGAACGAGGGTGCCAGTCCGGCAAAGTTGAAAATCAAGCGTACTACTACTACACGCGAGCTGTATGAATTAATTGCCACAGAGTTCCATGTTCCTGTGGATGAATTGCAACTGTTTACCATTATCACGCGTCAAAACAAAACGTATCGCGTTGAGAGACTCATTCCCAAAAGCGACGCGCTAGATATTGAATATGTCAAGCAAAATGCCGCGCCAAAAGAGGACTATGTGAAACTCTGGGCTCAGTTGAGCAAGTCGACACCCGTTCTCGGTTCTGCTGCTGACGCCTCTGTTGCGCCCGAGGTGGAACACAGCTCTCTGGACAATACTGAAGCGCCCACTTCAATTGAGGAAAACGGCCACATGGACGTTGTACAGGCTACACAAGAGGACCTGGGCGAGACTGCAGCTGACGACAGCCCGGGAGACTTGATTTTCTTGAAGTATTTCGATCATGCAACTGCTAGCTTGAGAGGTGTCGGTACTGTCTTTGTTAAAACAAGTGACAAGGTTTCTGTGATTATTCCTTATATTCTTTCAACCATGAAGTGGCCAGAAGGAACTCGGATAATTTTGCGAGAGGAAGTCAAAGCGGGAATGATTGAGAGTATCAACCCAAAGAAAACTTTTGATGCTTGTGAAATTGCCACGGGTGATATCATTTGTTTTGAGCTGGAAGAGCCATCGGACGCTGTTCATGGTTTCAACACTGCAGATTCTTACTATGATTTTCTGGCCAATAAAATTCTGTTGCACTTGCGCAAAAAATCGGTACAAGAAGCTATTCTTGCTGGAGAAACGGCAACAGCAGACACAGATTGTCAAATTTGGGTTTCAAAGAAGAGCACATATGATCAACTTGTGGCACTCATTGGAGCTCAGCTTGGTGTTGATCCGACGCATTTAAAATTGTACACAGTGAGAAGTGACGGTTATCCAAAGGCTTCAATTAAGAGATCAGCAATGACTGTACAAACTATTTTGTCTTCAAACAGTTATAGCTACCACGGCAACTCCAGCTCACAGCTATTATACGACGTGCTTGACATGAGTCTTGACGAGTTTGAGACCAAGAGGTCGCTTCAGATAATATGGCTGACAGATGGCGTTTCGCAGGAACACCGCCATGAAGTGCTTGCGTCAAAGAGCGATACTATTGTTGATGCATTAGAAGTCTTCAAAGAAAAGGCAGAAATTACAGATGATGTATTTTCAAATACTCAAGCGTGGATCGCTTGCAATCATCGCGTCTATAAGAGTTCGGTGCCCGAGATCTCTCTGGTGGATTCGGTGCCTACCAATGGTGTTGTCTATTTGACTGCCAAAAATGAAAACAATACTGTTGACGATCCTGAAACACAGCGTTTGATATCGGTGCTGAGCTATCACAAGGACCCGCGAAGTGTTCATGGCGTTCCGTTTCTCTTTGTTATCAGAGAAGGTGAATTGTTCTCTGACACCAAGGTGCGCCTGCAGCATGCATTGGGCATGTTTGACAAGGCTTTCGAAAAGGTGAAATTCACCATCAACAATGAAAACGACCAAATCACACTGAATATTCAACAAGATGATATTTGCCTTTATAATAGTATGGCGGCTGGTGATGTGCTCGGATTGGACCGTCCGGAGAAGGCCCGACCTTCCTACCACCAAGCAGCAATCTTCATTAAAGATAGGTAGCACATTTATTTTATATGTATCAAAATCAATCATTTCTTTTTCCAATCTCAGACTCCCATCCGATTCTTCGTTCAAACCCATTCTCTCCTCCCTGGTAATCCATAAAGGCCTGCATAATTTTTTCTCGAGAAGTTTCTACAAAGGGACCGTGTTGAACAATTGGCTGGTTCAGTACTTGGCCGCCAATCAAAACAAACTCGGCTGGCTCTTTGGCTGTCTCCGGAACACTCAGCGTTACCCCGGTTCCGTTGCGGTCAAACATGGCAATGCTAAACTGAGGAATAGTCCTCTTTATCGAATCGCCCACCTCAACCGAGCCCTTGAGCACGTACAAAAACGAGTTGAAGTCTTCAGGAATCTCCTGGTCGGCTGTTCCACCAGGGCTGATCTTGTAGTGAAAGTACCAGACTGGCGTGTACGCCAAATCTTGCACAGATTGCACGCCAAACGCAGTGCCGGAAATCACCTTGATTTCCACCTTGTCGTTGGGCTTTGCAACTGGAATTTCAGCAGCCATGAGGTCTCGATATCGAGGCTCGCAGGCTTTGAGATTGGCTGGCAGATCTACCCACAACTGCATTCCCTCAGCCGGCTCTGCGGCATCGTCAGTTCTGGGCATCTCTGCGTGAACAATGCCCTTTCCGGCAGTCATGAATTGCAAATCTCCAGGGCCAATTGTACCTGCCGAGCCGGTAAAATCCTCATGGTCAACGAATCCCTTTAGCATGTAGGTAACAGTCTCCTGGCCACGATGCGGATGGTCCGGGAACCCTGCACCCTTTCCAACAAAGAAATGGTCGAGCATCAAAAAGGGTGAGAAGTTACGGGCCTGGGCCGTTCCAATTGATCTACGGACACGAGCCCCAGCGCCCTCGGATTGCTCAATTGCAGGAAACGAGCGGGCAACATTTCTCGATTTGAAAGAGTTGGAAGTTGTAGAAGTGGCAGACATGTTGGATGTGATGGTATCGCGAGGAGTCCACAGGTTGGAACTAGATGGACGGCAATAAAGGGCCAATAAAACGCTCAGAAAAATAACAACTACCGCAGTCAGTTTCTGATTGAACATCAAACAGAAGCGACTTGGACTACCCGGCAACTGATGCCATTTTATACTCCGGCGCACCTCTTCGCCTTGTGTCCCCAAACGGCAAAGGGCCACTTATGTCATGATTATGTCCCGCTGATTAGTGCGGCTGTGCTGCAGCTCTTATCCAATAATTCCGACCCATTTGTAAGAATGGCATAAGCGGAGATCATGATCTTGCTCCGAATTGAGACGTTTTGCTGACTACTGGTACATCTTTGTCATCAAACGGTCATCAAACAGTCAGCGTAATGGTCAGCGCTTTCAAACTCAGCAAGGTACGTTACAGACTATCAGAAGCTGCGGGTTAGGGGAGTGCCATGCACAGCCGCGTTTGCAGTTGGCAAAAAAATTTCATACAGTTATGTCTACATATTTATTTGAAAACTAATCCATCTTGACTGACACTTGCAAGATGGCAAAAAAGAAGAAGAGTTTGGCGCTTCCTAATCCTCTGTTGGATGAGATCAAAGAAAAAGGACTCAGCGAAAACCTTCATAAGCATCCTTTTCTGAAGCGGGCAACCGAGTCAAGAAAAGACAGAAGAAAAGCGGCAAGACACGAGAAAAAGGAGAAAAAGCTAGAATCGCAAAGGCACAAGGAACAACAAAAGAGTGGAGTGAAAAGGATCAGTTCTGCACCTAACCTGGCAGGAAATAAAAGATCAAAAGTCCAGCATGAATCCCAAAAAGGAAAGAATAAGAAGCAAAAGACTGACAAACCTGAAGCCGAAATCAGCGCGGATGAGAGCGATTCAGAGAATGCGGCGGAACTTGATGATAACTTGGGTGTAGATGACACTTGGTCTGCTTTGAAAGCCATGAAAGCCAAGAAAAATGGAACTTCTATGAAAACTGATCTCACAAAGGAGTCTCAATTGAAACGCAGCTCAAAGGAGTCTCAATCGAAACGAAGCTCCATGGCCGAGAGCTCATCCGATAGCGACGAGATGGAGTTTGGGTCGGACGATTCTGTTCTTGATGAAGACTTTGACGATGATGTAGATGATGATGAGGAACAATCTCAAACTGTTGATGAAACCTGGGCTGCACTCAAGGCACTGAAGGCTAAAAAAATGGGTAAAGAGATGCGCAATGGAGAAAGTGACAAAAAGTCGTTGAAAGTGGCCGATGTTTCTACATCTGAGGAGGATGATGATGAGGAAGAAGAAAGCGACGATTTCAGTCATGATTCAGTTGGCGTGGATGACGATGATATTGATAGTGAAGATTTTGATGACGATGACGATCAAATAGAAGAGGAAGTGGAAGACACGGTGGAAGATACCTGGGCCAAACTCAAAGCTATGAAAGAATCCAAGAAGGTTAAGGCCATGGAACCCTCTTCCAAAAATGTCACCACAAAGGAAAAGAAACGTACCCCAGTGCTGTCCGAGTACGAGAAAAATCAGCTGGCTCAAGATGAAGAAGATATTGAATACTACGCTAAGAAGCTAGGTTCTAAAAAATTAGCTGCAGAAAATGATGGCCTGGATGACTTGCTTGGTGACCTCGATTTTGACCTGGAGATGAATGCGACTCACGAGTCTAGTGACGACACTGCGAGTGAGGCATTGGCAGAAGATGAGGAAGAAGAGGACGAGGAAGGAGAAGATGATGAGGGAGACAACAAGAAGAGAATCAAAGAAAACCCATTTGTTGCCCCGACTACAGGCAGTGAGGCCAATGTTACTACTCCCGCCTCTACAAAATACATTCCTCCGTCTTTAAGAAAGAAGATGGCTGAGAACGGTGCAACAGAAGGTGGCGACTCCGAACAGATGATCCGTTTGCGAAGAAGAGCCAAAGGACAGTTGAATAAACTTACGGAAGCCAACATTGGCACTATACTCAAAGAGATAGAAGCTCTCTATCTCGATAATGCTAGGAATGATGTCACATCTGCTGTTACCGATGCGGTGTTGCAAAGTACCGTAGTTCAAGGAACTCTTATGGAGTCTTTTCTGATTGTCCACGCTGCATTAATGACTGCTCTTTATCGACGTGTGGGCATTGAGTTTGGTGCCTATTTTGTTCAAAATCTGGTAGAACAATTTGACAAATACTCAAAAACTGGTTCTGACAAGGAAGCACATAACCTGCTGTCAATGCTTGCTCAAATCTATTCATTTGAGATGGTTTCCTGCTCTCTCTTGTATGATTTCATTAGGGAATTCCTTAGCGATATCACGGAGACAAATACAGAATATTTGTTGAGAATAGTCAGAAATTCAGGTTCTCAACTGCGAACAGATGACCCAGCATCTTTGAGAGACATTATTCTATTGCTTCAAAGTGAAGTATCCAAGATGGACAAGTCGAAAATCAATTCAAGGACCAATTTCCTTATCGAAACTATTGTTTCCTTGAAAAACAACAGAATGAAAGTTGCTTCCGAGTCCATGGTTGCAAGTGTCACTAGGATGAAGAAGTTTTTGGGAACACTGGGAACACTGATCAGAGAACCCATAATGGTATCGCTAGCCGACATTAGAGATGTTGGCACCAAGGGAAAATGGTGGCTAGTAGGTTCAGCATGGAGGGGAAATTCAAATTCGGGAGATAACACTAAAGATGGTGAAGAGATAGACAAGGATGCCATGAATGACATTTTAGCAAGTGCAGAACCAAGTTGGATGGATCTCGCAAGACAGCAACGTATGAATACAGACATACGACGTGCTATTTTTGTTTCCGTTATGAGTAGTGAAGATTACATGGATGCGGTTGAAAGAATCTCAAGGCTAAAACTAAAAAACAAACAGCAAAGAGATGTTCCATTAGTTTTACTTCATTGTTGTGCTAATGAAGCGACCTACAATCCCTTTTATGCTCTGGTTGCCTCTAAACTCTGTCAAAAGAATTCGCTACGGAAAAGTTTTGAATACATGTTGTGGGATTTTCTAGGATCAGTCGAGGACGATGGTGTTACCAAGGACAACGCAACCATGCTACGTAAGTCTATGAACTATGCTCGTTTTTATGCGTTCTTGGTATCTCAAGGAGAACTGACGCTTGAGCTGTTTAGAAACGTCATGTTTGTTTCTACAAATTCTCTTGTACGAGTATTTCTTGAATTGTTCTTTGTCACTTTGTTTCAAGCGTTAGGCAAAAGGGCTGAGCAATCAAACAAGGGCCGCGCTTCTGTGCCCTTCAAAGCTGACAAGAGAGAGAGAGATGAAACGGAACTTATTGCTCTTGTGGCAAAGGTCAAGAATGAAAATGTCATTCGCGGAATTGCATACTGTATGGAGTTTGTTGCAAAAAGCCAATTGACGATATCTGAAAAACAACAAGAACGGGTCAAATGGGCTACAGCGGTGGTAGCAGATGTTACTGATGAACTGATTAAAAGGATGTAAAACTTGCATAGCTTGAATAAGGGCAAATATCATACGTTTTTATTATTTTGAATGTTTCTGACCAGCATCAATGCTGATGAGATTTGTTGTTGTTAACCAACAGCGATTTGCTGACAAGAACTTGCTTATCAGGCATGCATGTCAGTCAATGATGTACATGCAAAGCAGATAAATTAAATAGTTGGGTATGAAAGTGGTCGGTTTCTTGATAACCTTGATGTACTTGATTGCCACTTTATGCCAAGAATGATTTATGGTTGGCATACAAATAAAGTCATTGCTTGAGGCTCATTGCTCCAAGCTTTCTTTCTAGCTCCTCTCGCCTCAAATCAGTCGAGCTCAACTTGTCAGCCCAATTATCAGCTTCCGAGCCTGTCTTACCGCCCACTGGATTGATTTCAATAATCTGCAGTGGTTTCCAGTGCTTTTCCTCTGTTCTGAGGTCGTTCACCATTTTTGCGCCCTTGCGGGTCTCTGAGGATATAACAAGCGCGTCAATGTCTTCAATCGATGCTGTAGGACCATAAATGTCCTTCATCATGGCCACGTCAACTTCCAATACAGGAAAAACGTATTTTAAAAACGATTCGACTGATTCCCGTCGAACATCAAAAGGCTGCAGGGCTTCAGCGTACTTTTTGTTTTTCAGGAGCTCCGGGCCGGTTATACCAACAATCAGACGGTCCTGAGAGAGATAGCCAGCCACGGTTAGTAAAATGCGATGTCCATCATGGAGATGATCAAATGTGCCACCCACTGCCACAGTCCTGATGCTTGCGATATCCAGATTTTCCAAAGAAGGTGTTGCCGATCCTGAGGAAGAAACAGAGGCTGGCGATGAGTTGAACGAGGAGTCCAGCGAATTCTTGATCTGCTGTGAAGCATTAGCTAAAGCTTCCAAACTAGAGGATGTGCCTGCTCTGTCAGGTAAGGTCTTTGTGGAAGAGCGCGAGCTCTTAGGGGTTAGCTCATCCTCTAAATCGCCCATTTTCAGAATGACAACCGGAAGTCCAGCAATGTTGTATGAATGCTCGGGCACAAGCTGTCGGAACACCGTGCTCAAGCTGGACTCGTATTTTCCAACTCCAATCACCTCCCATGATTGGTCTCGTTCGAGTTCCAACTCCTTTCCATCTGGCAAGACTGTATAGGTAATGTGCCTTCCCAGCAGTTGTACATAATGCCGACAGATATTGTAAAGTGAAATCAGCAGAGGAACGAGCTCTTTTGGGGTTGACGCGGAATGAACAACCAGAATGTCCATATGTCCGTCGGTCATAATTCTGTCAAGGGCTTCTTTGATAGTGACCGCATATTTAGAGTAAATCTGACTGGAAGAATTCCCTTCAATCAGCAAAAGGAACGAGAAATAGAGCATTGTGGGATCAGTGCAGATCTTGTGACGATGGATGGGTTGTGGGGTAGACGCAAATTGGCCAATGAGTGCAGGTTCAATTAAGCAGCAGGTTAAAGAATTCAAAAGGTGTAATGAGAAAAAAGGTTACTTGTAAACTCGCAATTTTTAAAGTACATAAAGTGCAACGCTGTATCACAATTGATCACAGGTGGTTGTTGCAGGCAATTTTGCCCCTGTGCAAATGTTGGCTGTGACAACCACATCCACCAAAGTGCGAGCCAAAAGCCCGTCATTGAACAACCATGACATATAGAGGGAACGGCACACAGCAGCCCAATAGCTAGTCAGCAAAAGATGCGGCCACCTAGTAGATGAAGCTCAAAGGCAGTCAACTCAGACGCGCTCGCGTGCTTTGTCTGCTCATCTGCCGCTCTGGCCTGCAACCTTTCTGCAGGGTAACAGCCGTGTGGAATAATTCAATGAAAATTACACATACTACTTTGAACGACTTGATGTCTGGATCGCTGGATGATGAGATTGACAAACTGTTGAAGCTGCGATCGGGTGGCACCTATGTTCCTCCTGCCAAGCTCCGTCGCTTACAAGAGCAGCTTCGTCTCAAGGCTCTCAGCGAGCCAGACGCTACACAGAACGCGGTCGTGCAACGACTAGAATGGGATAAACTTCGCAAAAAGATCAATGGCCTGATCAACAAGGTGAACAGCTCCAATATTCGAGAAACGGTGTATGGGATATTTGGAGACATCAACATGGTTCGCGGCAGGGGCCTGTTCTGTCGCTACTTGATGAGGGCGCAGAGCGTTTCCAGCTCGTTTACACCTGTTTATGCGGCGTTGGTGGCCGTTGTCAACCGGTTTTTCCCCGAAATTGGGCTCTTGCTTGTGTCTAGGTTGGTGCTGCAGTTTCGGCGGTTCTATCGTCGCAAAAACAAGCCCGGATGCATTGCCGTTGGGTGCTTCATTGCCGAGCTAGCAAATCAAAGGGTAATACGTGAGGTGCTGGTGCTAGAACTTGTAACCTTGCTTCTGCTCAAACCGGCTGGGGATGTTGTGACGGACGATTCTGTGGATGTGGCCGTAAAGATTTTGTCGTGCGCGGGCGATTTACTCAGTGAAGAGTGCCCCGGAGCGTTGAGCCAAATGTTTGAGAACCTGCGGTCCGTGCTCGCCAGTGACAACAGCCTGTCGACGCGCACTATTTACCTGGTTGAAGATCTGTTCAAGGAAAGACGCAATGGGTTTAGAGACGCCATTCCTGATCGGCGGTTGCAGCTGATTGACGAGGACGACCAGACGACGCATCTTATTCACATGGATGATAAGTCACTTAGAGCGCACGATGAATTGAACGTTTTCAAGGCAGATGAAGCGTGGGATGCTAGTGAGGCAAGTTACTTCAAGCAAAGAGATGAAATTCTGGAGGCTCTGCGAGAACAGCTCGGAGAGGATGAGCGCGAGTCCGAGTCCGAGTCGGAGCACGAGGGGGCGCTGAACGCGGAGGAAGTTTTGGAGCAAAAAGGGGAGCCCGAGGCCAAGGAAGGTTCGGAGCACGAAGTAGGGTCGGAGCACAACGTAGGGTCCGAGCCAGAAGCAGCAGCAGAGGAGGCTGTTCAGGAAGGGGCCGTGGAGGCAAGTGGCAGCATACAGGATAGCACGGCCGGTGTCATCATTGACTCTACAAACTCTGAGCAAATTGAGCTACGAAAAAAGATTTATTTAACAGTGATGAGCACCATGTCGGCGAACGAAGCGACGCACAAGCTGAACCGTCTTGCCGCCGGCGGCCAGCAGCAGGAGGTTGTCAACATGATTGTTGAGTGCTGTGCGCAGGAGCGGACATACAACAAAATGTACGGAGCTGTGGCCGAAACGCTGTGCAAATTGCGTCGTGACTGGCACAATCATTTCCAAACGGCGTTTGCGCATTTCTACGCAATAATACACCGCTACAACAGCAACCAGCTCCGCAACATTGCCACGCTTTTTGGATACGTGCTGGCGAGCGACGCGCTGGGGTGGGAAGTGTTTGACGCTGTGCACATGACGGAAGAGGCCACCAGTTCGTCGTCGAGAATCTTTGTGAAGGTGCTGTTTCAAGAGATGCAGCAAGAGATTGGGCTGAAGGAGATCTGCCAACGGCTGCAGGAGCCGTACATGGAGCCGTATTTGAGACACATGTTTGTCAAGGGCTCTGGGGATGACACTCGATTTGCAATCAATTACTTTACAGCGATTGGGCTCGGGGTGTTGACTGAGGACATGCGGGCATATCTCGAGGGCCTTAGTGAGAGCGGGGAGAGTGATGAGAGCGACGAGAGCGATGATAGTGATGACAGCGACTGAGAGGTTGAGCGGGACCCAAGTTTAGCGAGGTGGCCGCTGGAATGTGTGCAGCTGCTCGGGCGCCATGAGTAAGAAGCGCTTGAGCTGTCATACCTGAGACATTTTTGGTGGCGATTTGCAGACTTGACATTAGTGTCACGGACTTTAGCAATATTTTATGTCCGGCCCACTCAGCTGCCAGTAGCGAAATTATCTAATGCTTGCAAATACGGACTTGGTCGCCCCTCCCCCACCTTGGCAGTTACGTCAGGCAGTTAGTTTGGTGGCCTTGGCGATTGCGCAGACTGGTAGAACGCTGCAGCTATGGCTTCCAGTAAGCGTGAACAGCCTGAAGGACAACGCCAACGGGTGGACCGGAGTGCTTGAGATGTCAATGTAGCCGGCCATGGCAGCTGGGCAGACTTCCTGATTGGGTTAACGGCTGATGCCGTTGTGTGTCTGAGAGCCTGGTGCCCCGAGAAGAGTAGTGAGTGTGCCCAAGATAGTAAGAGAGCAACTTTTTCCGTAGATCTCGTTTGGAATAGCCCTTTAACAAAGCAAAATACGACAAGTGAAGGAGTGCGGGGCCAGGTGCGCCGGTGAATGGGCGCTGCTTACTAGCTGTCACGTTCTGCGTTCAGCTGTCTTTATCAGCCGGCATTGACAGGTTGCCCTGTTTTGGAGTGTGATTAAAATAATGCCTGCGAGGCTACGTCATTGACTTGGTTTTTCTATAATCCCATTTGGAGCAGGGAACGTCAGACCTGCATGGCATTTCCGACGGATGCTTTATCGGCTCAACCTAGCCGCCGGGGTTATTCGCGCTAGGGAGCGCCTGGGGGCTTGGCACTGGCCAAGGTGCGCCTGAGCATGTGTGAGATTGTGAGCTGACGGCTGAGAAGCAGCTCTGCAGTAAGTGGTGACAGTTTTGTGGTGGCCGTTTCGAAGCGGTAATGCAACCGTCTGCCCGGGGAGCCGGCGAGTACCCAGCAGCGCTGGGTGGGTACTAGGGAGCAGTGCATTGCAGCGAGCCAGACGATTGTTATCTGCCAGCGCCGCGCGAGCGTGCGGATTGCAAGTTTGGCGGGCAATGGGCAAGCGGGCAAGCGATGGGCAAGCGGGCAAGCGTTTGGCAAGCTTGAGAGAGCGCCGAGCAACGTTTTGAGCATTGTGAGCCGGCGCGGTGGAAAAGTCCGACCAGCATTGGCGCACGGCTTAGCGGTTTCCTGTGGGAGGTCCAAAACGCAGGGCCCAGGCCGGACGCTTCGCCTTGCGACCTTGACGGACACGGAGCGGAGGTGCGGTTTCTGGCGTTTTGTGTTGACGAGTGTGTGTCAAACAGCCCATGCCGGGCCAGTGAGACGAGCGCACGGAGTCCGGCAGGTGTCAAAAGAGGTTGACAGTGTGCGTATCCGACGTTATCTGTGTGCTGTGCGCCGGGTGCTGCTGGCCGCTCGCTGCGGCGCCGGGCGAGGCTGGCGAAGTGCGAATTTCAGAGCCAACGATAACACTCGCAAAGCGCCAGCGGTTTGGTGGAGGCCCTCCCCTGGCGAGGGCCAGCGGCACCGAGCGCGAGCGCTTTGCGAGCGCGAGGCCTTGTGGACGGTGTCGCTGGTCGCAGCAACCTTGGAATTCCGACCCAGCCGCCCGACTTCCATCCTGGTCCTCGTGCATCCATCATGCGGTGTCAAATCTGACACTTTACAGGCCAATGGCTTCATCTGTGCCGGGTATATATATCACCGCTGCCCATTGGGTCCGGCCACCCATACCCAATGTCGTACACAGACACCATGACCATCAAGCCCGAATTCCACCAAATCGACGTCAAGCCGGCCAACGTCCAGCTGCCCCCCATCACGTCGCTGCTCTCGTCCTGCGACGTGCCCCGCGAGCACCCTGCTCGCCAGCCGCCGGTTCACGCTCACCAGTACTCGCCGGTGCTGGCGCGGCCCATTCCTGCATTTTCCTCCTACACTGTGGGCTCTGCCGGCGCGGCGAGCGTGCTGCCCATTTCGCCCGAGCACGCGGGCTCGCCGTTTGCACCCTCCACTGCGTCGGCCGGTGCGGTAGCCGGCACTTCGCCGGGCGCGTCGAGCGCCAGCTACAGCTTTGGCTCCGGCCCGGGCAGCTACTCGCTGAGCCGGACGGCGTCGCCGGCCGCCGACGACGACGAGCTGCGCTACGCCAGCGGGCCGTCGTCGGTCTCGTCGGTCTCGTCGCTGTCGTCGCCGTCGCCGCCAACGGCCGTCCAGCGCCGCCGCGGCAACCTGCCCAAGCACGTCCGCGAGATTCTGCGCAACTGGTACCAGGAGCATGCAGAGCGGCCCTATCCGGATGAGGCTGAGAAGCGCAAGCTCATGACCCAGACCGGGCTGACCATCACTCAGGTCAGCAACTGGTTCATCAATGCGCGCCGCCGCTACACCCCACAGAACCAGCGACTGAAGCGCGTCGTCTACTAAGTGGCGCTGGCGTCATTGACATGTATTATTTAATAGATTTATTTATGTGACTATTTCTTGTTTCTCTGCAACCAGTGCGAGCGAGCAGTGCTCGCCAGCAGGCAACGTCCAATACCTTCGGATAAGTCATCCGCTGTCACGATCCGAATTCTCGGCTACTGCCAGCAGCTGGTCCCACGACGCACGCGGCCACATATGGCAGCGCACAAGGGTCAAGAGCCACCGGCTGTTCCAGTAAGCGCGCACCAGTGCTAGCGGCCAGCGGCCGCCAGGACACCAGTATGTGTTTGGCCGTTTGTCAGCGGCCAGCAGTGTCCAGGACTGGCACCGTCGTTTCCGCTGGTCGCTGACAAACGTTGCCGTGCTTGCTAGCGACGATCGTATTTGGCATCGGCTGGCTGTCAACGCGCCTGAGCTAGAATGGACAGGCGCATTTGCACGTACGTAACTGCTTTCCATGTGCAGTATGGGGGCCGGGCCCGTCTACGCTTGCTAATCCATTACGCCAGCCTGGAAATTTGGGGCCGTTACCGCTCTGGTGACTGTGTTGTGTAACGACTGGTGCTGTTTGCGGCACCGCGTGCACTGCGCACGGGTACTTCTGCGTCCAGCGGGAACGGCCGTCCGATGCGCTGCCGTGCGCTGCCGTGGGCTTCCATGCCGAAAAGTTTTCTCTGCAGTGCGCGGTTGTTCCTTTACATTCCCCATTGCGGACAGCTGCTGTTTATCGCTGCAACAGTACCTGTTTGGGCTGCACAAGAAACGACGCCTGTCCGCCCCCATGCATGAATCGGATTTATGCACTACACGGACATCTGACGGCCACTAGGCAGCTCGAGCGCGAGGCAGCGAGATGAGATCGCCGCGAGATGCATATGGCTGCCGGCAAGCGGCCTGTCTCGCCTCCCGGAGCCGTTCCAGCGTTCGCTGAGGCAAGCGCAGCCATTTGCCTGGCTGTTGCTCGCCGTTTGCGGGCGACCGCTCGCGCGAGCGCGGTCGGCTCGGCAGTCCCGGATCCCTGTGACTGTTCCGCGGGGTTATTTGTGGTACAGTGATGTCACACAAAACATTCCTAATCGGCCAGTGCTTGCGACCCGCTGGAGACAGTGGGGCAGGTCCTAATGGGGCGACTCTGTCTGCCAAGGACAATTAGCCGGAGTGACGCTGTTTTCCCCGTATTTACCCGTTTGCTCATGCTCACGGTTTCCGCATTGATCAACGGCCGGCAGCGTCCCAATCAAGGGTGCTTGTCGCAGCCTCATTGACTCATCTCGTGGATGACATTTGGTGCAATGACGCACGTGTGACAAATGAGCAGCTGTCACCCAGTGTGGCTGCTAGCCTGACACTGCACACTGACAATGTAGCGTAATTTATTAGATAGGAATTACTTGCGGCGAGTGCGACAATGCGACAAGACTGTTTGCGCCAGCCGTTGAGCTGGCTCGGCAACCGGCCGGCAAACAGTCTTGCAGTTGGGCAAGCGAGCGCACTGTCAATGAGCTGGCTCGGCGGTAGGCCAGCAAACACGACCTGCAAAACTGTTTGCGCGGGCCGGCTGAGGCTCACTAGTGCAGCACTCAATCTGGGTGAGCGCAGTGCGCCGTGCTGTGGGCTAATCTAATCAATCTGGGTATGCGGCTAGTAGCTCTTGCTCTCGCGCTGCTGCACAATCTTGCCGTAGCCCCCTCTGCCCGGGTCGTACGTCTGTCTGAACTCGTCGGCAACCTGGCCGCCCGAGGACCCGCGGCCGAGCTCGCGGCCCTCTTCGAAGCCCGGGTCGAGGTCGATTTTGATGTCGCGGTCGTCGAGCGTGGTCAGGTGGAGGTACTTGACAGCGTTTTTTGCGCCGTCAGCGGTCTTGTAGATGACGAAGCAGAACCCGCAGGGCGTGCGGTTGATGCGGTCGATGCCCATGACGATGCGGTCGACCGCGCCGGCGCGCGCAAAGAGGTCGTAGATCTGCTCCTCGGTGGTGTAGAAGGAGAGGTTGCCGACGTAGACGGTCTTTGTGGTTTTGATCTTGCCGAGGGCGGCGGCGCCCTCCTTGGAGCGGCTGGCCTGGCGCAGGATGTAGCCGGACGGCTTGTCGAGGCGCTCGGCAGAGTTGACGGCGAGCGCGGTTTCAGACATTGGTGAAGAAGCAAGTGAAAACACACGTGACTAAAAAGAGTTGCAAAATGCATTCACACGTGACTGGAAAGAGTTGTAAAATGCATTTACACGTGACTTCCCAGAGGAAGTTGTAAAAAAAGTGGCAACGTGCGGCTGCAAGGCTGTGCGCAGGTCGGTCGAGCCTCTTAAAGGGGCCATCGCCCGCGCAGGCCATTCCTCCCACGCTGCGTTTGCACACACCCACTTTGCAGCACCTCTCAAATCTATGGCAACCAAGCATGGCAGCTCGACCACAATGACACACAGCACCGCCGGGGGCGTGGCGGACTCGGCGCTGGCCTCCGAGGAGTCGGACGACCCCAGTATACGTGGTTTACGTGGGATAATTAGCGAAAGCACACCGCGGTACGCGTCGGCGGCAACGACGCAGCTGAGCACGGTGTTTGCGCACCCGACGCTGGCGGCGACGCCAGCGGTGGTGATAGGCGCGGGGATTGGCTCAGCGCGGCTGTCGCCAGAGTCAATCTCGTCGGCCGGCAGCGAGCTATCGTCGTCTCAATCGAGCGGGAGCTCAATGGCGAGCCTGCGCGCGCTGAACACGTCTGCGCAGCACCGCGCGCGCGTCGCCGGTATGGCTGAGCGGCTGCTCGCCGCGCCGGCCGCAGCGAACCGCTTCTGCCTCGACAAGCAGGACGTGCGCCTGCTCTGCCAGCTCGGGCGCTCCGTCTTTATGAGCCAGCCGGTGCTGCTCGAACTCGGCACGCCCGTCAAGGTCGTTGGCGACATTCACGGCCAGTTTGGCGACCTGCTGCGCATTCTGCACCTGTGCGGGCGCCCGCCGGCGACAAACTACCTCTTTCTCGGCGACTACGTCGACCGTGGCAAGCAGTCGCTCGAGACGTTTCTGCTGCTGCTCTGCTTCAAGATTCTGTACCCCACGCACCTGTTTATGCTGCGCGGCAACCATGAGTGCGCGTCGGTGACCAAGGTGTATGGCTTTTACGACGAGTGCAAGCGGCGGCTCGACGTCAAGGCGTGGCGCTCGCTTGTCGACGTGTTCAACGTCATGCCGATCGCGGCGACGATTGGCGGGCGCATCTTTTGCGTGCACGGCGGGCTCTCGCCGTACCTCAACTCGCTCGACGACATTCGCGGCATTGCGCGCCCGACGGACGTGCCCGGCTCGGGCCTGCTCTCCGACCTCCTCTGGTCGGACCCCGAGCGCGGCATTGTCGACTGGGCCGTCAACGACCGCGGCGTCTCGTACTGCTTTGGCCCGCAGGTGCTGGCCAAGTTTTGCCAGAAGTTTAACTTTGACCTCGTCGCGCGCGGGCACATGGTGGTGGAGGAGGGCTACGAGTTTTTTGGCAGCCGCAAGCTCGTGACAATCTTTTCGGCGCCCAACTACTGTGGCGAGTTTTCCAACTGGGGCGCCGTCATGAGTGTGTCCAAGGACCTGTTGTGCTCGTTTGAGCTGCTCAAGCCGGCGCCGGCGAAAAAGGCGCGCAAAAAACGGTGGTACTAGCACGCGTTCAGCTAGCAAATAGTAATGTGAGTTGCGGCTAGCAAATAGTAATGTTACAAGTGAGTTACAGCATCAAAATGAGCCGTCGGATTAAATAGTATCAGCAAGCAGCTAGCAAATAGTATTGTTACAATTGAGTTTACAAGTGAGTTACAAACGAGTTACAAATGAGTTACAGATGAGTTGCAGATGAGTTACAAATGAGTTACAAACGAGTTTACAAACGAGCAGCGAGCATCAAACTGGCCGAACAATCGGATTAAATAGTATCAGTGATGAGATGATACTGCACGTGTGCAACGCGTTATCAGCAAGACTTGACATAAGTCTGTTGGCTATACTAAAGCATGTGAATTTTGCAAAGTGTAGATCGGATAAATATTATCAGCTACTGCACAATGGAATAGGGCTAAGCATGGCAAGTGCAATGAATACGTCCGATCGGATATACAGTTTGCGAGGGAACGCAATGAACTAGATCAGAGTATTGACAAGAATTAAGAGTTGTAGTAATATTATCTGCCAGCCATGCGCACGCAGCTACGTGCAACTAATTTCGAGCACGCCATACACTTCCCAAACAGGCGGCCTTTTCCTGACTAATCGGCCAGCAGATTTTTGTCATTCTACTCTCCATGGGCCTGCTGTAAGTATACCGCCAGCCAAGCTCGCTCGCCGCTAACCAAGCTCTCTCGGCACACCGCTCCCCTGGGCAGAGGCCAAACAGTACGCCGAACATGTCCGCACCCACGGCATTGAGCAGCTGATCCACATTATCGAGCGCAACAAGCACAAGTCCAACGACAAGTTGCTCTGGGGAGACGAGGTCGAGTACATGGTCGTCGTCCTCGACCCCGCCAGTCGCGAAGCCACGGTCTCGCTCTCCCAGGCAACCATCCTCGAGAACCTCGCCCGCGCAGAGCAGCGCGGCGAGTTCGACTCGGTCACTTTCCACCCGGAGTACGGCCGGTACATGCTCGAGTCCACGCCGGCCGCGCCCTACTCCGGCGACTTCGCCGACCTCTGCACCGTCCAGGCCAACATGGCCAAGCGCCGCGTCATTGCCCGCGCACACATGGACCCGGACACCTTCCCGCTCACGCTCACGTCCTACCCCCGGCTCGGCACCGCAGACTTCACCAGCCCGCACTGCCCGCCGGTGGGGAGCGCCAGCCGATCGCTTTTCCTCCCGGACGAGATCATCAATCCCCACGCCCGCTTCCCGACGCTCACGGCCAACATCCGCGAGCGCCGCGGATGCAAGGTCGCAATCAACGTCCCGCTCTTTATGGACAAACACACCCACTGGCCAAATGGCGTCGACCCCTCCATCCTGCGCGACAGAGCGCTCTTCCCGGAGGACGCCAACGCGCGCGACGGCGCCGCCCTCCCCAACCACATCTACATGGACTCCATGGGTTTCGGCATGGGCTGCTGCTGCCTGCAAATCACGTTCCAGGCCACCGACATGGACGAGGCCCGCCTGCTCTACGACCAGCTCGCCCCGCTCACACCCATCTTCCTCGCGCTCTCCGCCGCCGCCCCGGCCTACAGAGGCTACCTCGCCGACCAGGACGCGCGCTGGAGCGTCATCGCGGCCTCGGTCGACGACAGAACGGCAGACGAGCGCAATCCAGCGTCGCCGCACTACATTCCAAAGTCCAGATACGACTCCATCGACTCGTACCTCTCGACCAGCCGGTACAACGACACCAACCTCGTCATCAACCACAAGGTCAAGCAGCGGCTCCTCGAGGCCGGCGTCGACGAGCTGCTCGCCAACCACTTTGCGCACCTCTTCATCCGCGACCCGCTCGTGGTCTTTCGCGAGCTCCTCGACCAGAACGACGAGCAGGACTCGGACCACTTTGAAAACATCCAGAGCACAAACTGGCAAAACATGCGCTTCAAGCCGCCGCCGGCAAACTCGCAGATCGGCTGGCGCGTCGAGTTCCGCCCGATGGAGGTCCAGGTCACCGACTTTGAAAACGCGGCCTTTTCTGTGTTTATTGTCCTGGTCACGCGCGTCATCCTCTCGTACCACCTCAACCTGCTCGTGCCCATCTCCAAGCTCGACGACAACATGAAGCGCGCCCAGCGCAGGGACGCCGTCCTGCACGAGCGCTTCTGGTTCAGAACAAACGTCAACGACGCCGGAGACGGCCGCTACGCGCAGCTCTCCGTCAACGACATTGTCAACGGCACCGCCGACTTTCTCGGGCTCGTGCCGCTCGTGCGCCAGTACGTGCGCGAGATGAATGTCGATGTCGAGGTGCAGTGCCAGCTGGAGAGGTACATAGAGTTTGTCTCGCGCCGCGCCAGCGGCAAGCTCAAAACTACCGCCGCGTGGATCCGCCACTTCTTCACCACCCACCCGGACTACAAGCAGGACTCCGTCGTGACCGACAAGATGAACTACGACCTGATGGCCGCCATTCTCAAGATCACCAACGAGAAGGAGTTCGACTTGAAGAAAGGCTTAGATACGTATTACGACCAGTAGAATTTAATAGAGCTGCCAGCGCTGCCCCGCGCAGCGCCGGCTTCACCACCTAGATCCGGGCCAGTGCCCCTCGGCCCTATTCGGCGACTAAGTCTGCGCACGCAGGCACCACCACATGCAACTCTGGCAAACGGAAAGGAAAAGCCAGTCAAGAGCATGCTAACACTGCAATAATGACATCTAAAAGCCCTGCCGATCTGTCTGACGACTCCGACGAAGAAACGCTGATAAATCGCACCGTGTTGAGAAGAAAGCTGGCAGCCACCACCGGCAAACACACACAAAGCAAAAAGCCCAGCGTCGAGCCGGGCCGCCAGTACACGCTGGAGAGCGCGAGCAGCTCCGGCGGCGGCCCAGAACCCCGGCGCGCCGAGATCTCCAGCGGCGCGGGTGCAGACTACGTGGACGTATTTCTAAACACGGCGCTCGTGGACGACGCCAGCCAGGAACCGGCCTGGCGCCGTGTTTCCGAAGCGCTGCTCATCCTGTTTGTGCTGGTCGTCGCGGCGTACCAGGAGCCGCTGGTGTGGGAACACGAAAACGCCATCCTGTTTGCGAAATGGGCCGCAACCTGCGGCACCATTCTCTTGATTCGCTACAGGTACTGGTCGTTCCCCCAGACCCTGTACGAGATTGTGTTCCCGCCGATTCTCGCCCTGACCTGCAACTCCTCGCAGGCTACGCTGAGGCTCAATCTGCTCATTTCTGCCGCCGGCCTGCCCATACAGGACTCCCTCAAGGGCGCCCTGATCGCGCTGAACGCCGGCGGAGGAGTCGCGAGCTCCTCGGTGCAGGCAGCGTCGCTGCGGCCGTGGCTCGCCCAGGGGCTCATCTTTTCGCCCGCGCTGATTGGCGCCCTGCTCAAGGGACTCATCCCCATGCCGGTCGATGCTCCGGTCTACATGGACGCCGTGGCAGACGCTCTGGTGGGCGCGGAGGCGGTCGCTGGCGCTGCCGCTGGTGCCCAAGCCGTGGCCAAAGCGGTGGGCTCAATGCACGCCGGTGATACCCGGACAGCACGAGAAGGCTCTGTGGCAGTCACTGGTCTGCCCGCCGCCATCGCAAGTGCTAGCAGGTGCGCGGCCTTCTCCAGCGACCTGCCGGGAGAAAAGCGGCTCTTCGAGGACCCCCTGTCCATCTTGTCGCTCCACCAATGCCTGGCTGATTTTCTCTTGTACTTTAGCGGAAAGTCCCTCACCCACACGGAGATTTCCCTGTTTGCATCCTTATTGGCAAACGTCATAATGTACGAACCCGCGGCCGATAGCCACGCAATAGTCGGAGTGTACTGCAGGGGTATTCTGTTGTGTGTGTTTGGCTCCCTCTTGCTCGCAATGCCGTGGATCGAGTCCTACGTTCGTCTGAGTTTCATTCTGGGCTCCAAAAACCGACTGGACATTGGTTTGCAGAAAGCCCACAACGTGAAGGTTGCGTATGCTGTAGCGTTTTCTGCCTTGGGATTGTTGTCCTCTATTGTGTTTCCCCTGGAAAAGCTCAAGTTCATTATGCTGTACATATTCACCCCGCTGCATCTGAAAATGCTAGGATATTGGCTGGCAGTGCTCAGCATACTTCTTCCTGTTGTTATATTGAACGCCCACAAGTGGCAGCTAGACTTGCGGCGAAAAGTGTGGCATGGCTGTGTCGTTGTGATGTTTCTTCTCGGAGGAGCCAACATTGACGCCGAATTCACCTGCTTGTCAATGACCGTCGCACTGGCACTGTTTGTGACCGTGGAGGTGGTCCGTGCGACAAACTTTCCGCCGTTTGGCACCGCATTACACAAGACGCTCATTGAGTTCACAGACAGCCGGGACACGTGCGGGCCAATTATCGTCTCGTATCAATTCCTGCTCCTGGGAATTTCTCTGCCCTTACTATTTGCATATTCACCTGCTGGCATTATCTGTTTAGGACTAGGCGACGCTGCTGCCTCCATCATTGGCCGTCGATTCGGCCGACACAAGTGGTTCGGAACGTCCAAGTCGTGGGAGGGAACCATTGCCTTTGTGTGCGGTGTCTACGGCGGTCTACATGCAGCCGGCAACATTGGTTATCCAGCAAAGAGCCGGCAGGCCAAGCTCCTCATCTCGTGCTCCACCGCGCTACTAGAGGCGACCAGTGGCATGAACGATAATGTCATTGTGCCGCTGTTCATGCTTGTCATTAGCGAATTGCTCTAGGCGTATTTATTGCATTTAATTATTCATCTATAGACATTATAATGTGACTGTTATCCTTCCTCAGCAACTCTTTCCTTGCAATTCGGAGTGTCATATGTGTCAGGCGCTTTAGCGCTAACAACAAACCTTTAGCGCTAACAAGTGCAAACACTTCTCTGCCCTGGAAAATAGGATGGCGTGTTTTTGAGAATGGCTGACCGAATTGTGCGTTATTAGCGGTGCAATTGAACTATTATCTTTGCACGGGCACCCGCCGCTCCTTATCTTTGTTGTATCACATAACCAGTTGGCACTTACCAGCGATGCCTGTCACATGAGCTGTGGACTTTGCAGTCTGGCTTTGGGGCTATTGCCTCTGTGATGAGTGTATAGCGGGCTGAATGCAGCCGATAACATTTCTATCAAAGCCTGGACCACGCACACTTGATTGTGCCTGTGGCATTGCAAACTAGTTATTTATTCCTCCATAAACGAGTTTTCCCGCAAATGCTATACACTGTTGCCATGGTGCCGGTTCTGATTCCGATGCCGTGACATTCCGCGATGCCGCATTCCCACTTTTGTTTGTAAAAAGGGCTTTAACCGAGCAAATTTGTAATGAGAAAGATCAATGATTAATTTCTTGTCATAGTCTAGCTTGATTAGCGCCGAAACGCCGGGCTCAATGCCGCACTGACAGAACTAGCGCGATGCCGGTTCCGATGAATGAGCGGCGCGCCGTGTTCACCTGGGAATCGGAAATTCCCAGGTTGCACGCCCGCTGCCCAATTCCTTAGTCACTAGTCTCAAAACGGAAAATCATGCAAAATGCAATGAGCTTGTTAGTAATTGCTTGACAGGCCATGTTCCTATAAAAGCCGTTGCTGATCCGACCGTTGAGAGTCGTATCACTGAAAAACACTATTCAAACATGACTCAAGATACTCTTTTTGAACCACTGAAGGTTGGCGCTGTCACCGTTGGCCACCGCCTGGCACTAGCGCCGCTGACTCGCAAGAGAGCTGCTAACATGGTGCCTAATGACATGAATATCACCTACTACCGCCAGCGTGGACAGTATCCAGGCACGCTCCTCATCACCGAGGGCACCCTCATTACAAAAAATGCTGGATACGACCCCTATGTCCCGGGCATTTGGACCAAGGAGCAGATCGACGGCTGGAAGAAGGTGGCCGATGCCGTTCATGAAGAGAAATCGTTCCTATTCATGCAATTGTGGGCGTTGGGTGCAAACTTTTTGCAACCTCCACAGGAGAGCATTGACGCCGGTGTCGACTACGTGAGTGCCTCAGCCTACTCAGCTCTTGCCAAACAGTCGGGAGTTACTCCGCGTGCTCTCACTACTGCCGAAGTAAAGCAGTACGTGAAGGATTACGCTCAGGCAGCAAAGAATGCCATTGAGGGTGCTGGCCTTGATGGCGTGGAGATCCATGGTGCCCACGGATATCTTCCCGACCAATTTTTGCATGAGAATACAAATCACAGAACCGACGAGTACGGCGGATCAATTGAGAACAGAGCCAGGTTTCTGCTTGAAATTGTCGACGCCGTGGTCGAGGCTGTTGGTGCAGACAGGGTAGGCATCAGACTGTCGCCGTGGGCAACCTTTGGCGGAGTTGATCCAGGTGTGTCGCCAATTCCCCAGTGGTCGTATGTCATCACCGAGCTCGAGAAGAGAGCTCTGGCGGGTAACAGACTCGCCTACTTGCATGTTGTGGAGCCCCGTGTGAGTGGCATTGTCAACGTTGATGCCAAAAACAAATGGGCCAACGATTTTGTGTACGACATTTGGGATGGCGTTGTCATTAAGGCTGGCCAGTTGCTCGACGAAGCGCGCGAGATTGCCGCCAAGTATCCAAAGACGCTCATAGCCATTGGCCGCTACTTCATCTCTAACCCGGACCTGGTCAAACGAGTGCACGACAATCTAGGCTTTAGAAAGTACGATAGAGACACCTTTTATGAGCATGGTGCTGAAGGATACATCAGTTATAAAAATCTGGGGGAGGAGAAAATATAGATTGGTTAGCTTGTAGAACACAATAGACTGCTTTTTACGATACACTAATTGAGTGGGCTCGCCGCGGACGTTTGTGAGCAGCTGTTCCTGAAAGCTGCTGCATGCCTCGGCTAACGGGCAGCGCGTGCAGTTCCGACTCCGCTTCCGCTTCCCCAGACCGTCGGGAAAGCCCCCGCAGACGGGACGTGAAGCAGCGCGATCAGCTGGGCAAATCGCGAGCAACAAAGTTGGCTAGGCCATAGCCCGAGAGCGCGGGAGACTGACAGCCAATTGGCCAATCATGTCCAGCGGCGCGCGCCATCCCTGCGCGCCCCAGATAGCACGGATATCGCGGATATCGCTGAGCAATTGCAACCCTGGAAGCCCGGCTCCGCAGCCAAAGGGCGCCAGCCGATTTCTCCTAATTCCCTCGCCAGCTTCGCCAAGTGACCACTTTTGGCCCTCCTCTCCATGACCTCCCGACGCGGCCAGGTACCTCCCCCTTCCGGAACCTCTGAAATTTGCAAAAGCCCTATTTAAACCCCTTCAAATGCACCCCGCGTTTTGTCCCCGGGCGCTTAACTGACCATCTACGACACTGCTGTTGCACGTTTGAGCTCCAGGCACACACACCAGCCAATTTTTTGAGTGGACATATTAGCGCTCTGAGACATCTTTGCGCTGTCGCCACTAGCCACTAGCCACACGACTTGATTGCACCGACTACTCGCCATTTGCAAAACATTCCCCGCAACAAGTGCCACCGTCGCTTGCTGTGCATTCTCTGATCAGACAAACAAGCACCAGAATAAGCCGCTTCTGCTGTGCCAGTAACCATGACCAAAGCTATATTCCCTGTGACCGGCCCGTTGTTTCTGGCCGAAAATTCGCATAACTCCTTCCGCGAGGTTATGAAAGTGATCAAACTGAATCTTGACGAGCTGCCTACCTACGGCTTTTCGCCCAAGGATATTGATCCCGACTCTTGGTACTTCAGATCCGCGCATAAGCCCTTCCATCCAATGTCTGCCCGTGGTGCATACGGCGGCCATGTGTTTGCGCAGTCTGGATGGGCAGCAGCGCAGACTGTGCCCCCCAAGTTTGTTTTGAATTCCAACCACGGCCAGTTTCTGGCCCCTGGCAGATCAAAGGTGCCCTTCCTCTATCGCATCTCTGTCAATCGCGATGGAAACTCCTACTGTCAGCGACAGATTCTTGTTTATCAACAAGTGGAATCTCGTGACAAAGACGGCTTGCCGCTTGAAGGCAACGATGAAGGCGAAGTTGAGCTGGTTTTCACCGCTAATGCATCATTCAAAACTCCAGAAAGATATCCCCCACTATTGGAGCATCAGCGCAATCTCGATTTGACTGAATTTGGTTTGACCAACGGAAGCCAGGCAGCCGAAGTAGAGCGACTTGCGCCCGTTGCGCCCGACATTGATTTGGATTCGTGGATAGAACTCATCTCCTCAGATACCACGAACGAGAAGTTCCGCCAGATTCACCCGGTCGAAATGCGCCTAATGCCTCTGAGAGAACGCAACGCCAATGAGAAAGACAAAAACAAGCGGCGAACGATATACTTTTTGAGATTCGTTGACGACATTGGAGAGTATGACCCAAATTTGGTAGTGACAGCGCTCATGTGGGCATCAGATAGGAACTCGATGTTTTCTGTTTTCAACATGTTGGACAACTACAAAGATGTAACCATTCGCCAAACCACATCGCTGGATCACTCCTTTGTGATGCACGACTTGCATCCGACTTTGACAACAAAAGATTATGCTACAATGGAGGTTTATTCGGATAGAACTACAGATGGTAGAGCTTTATATCAGGGTCGAATCTATGACAGAGATGGCATACTCATAACAAGTTTCATGCAAGATGGAGTGCTGCGGATGGGTCCGAAACCAAAAATGTGAACCCTATCCGCACCCTGCTTCTTTCTAGGTATTGCTATTGAAGTAAGAATGAATAGTCACTCTGCAAAGTTAGTCTAGTACAATTCAAGGCTTGTTTTCCAATTTTTTCTCCTCCTTATAATTTAAAGATTAGCCTAGATTGCTGACTCTTTGCATTTCTGTCGATTGGTACTTTGTGTACGCTTTCTATTTAGCGAACGGTAGCAAAACACCACCTTCTGTATCCGGCGCAAACAAAACTGTCATCAAACTATTCGAAAAGCCTCTATATAGTTTGATCTCTGTGGTATTGTAATAAATAAATAAATAATTGTTGCATTTCCTGGTCCACTACTATAATTACAATCTGCAGACACTACAGTTTAGAGAAACGAAAACAGCGGAATAGCTGAGTGTGCACACTCACACCGTTCTTCTTGCACCGAGCAACCATCACGTGACACGTCATCTCAAAAATTCCCGTTTCTGATCAAAAATATTTCAAATGCAAAAAAAAACCTGCTGAAAGACATCAGAGTAACGACACATGGCCGACGTAGCTCAACAAAAGCCAGCTGAGGTTTCAGCAGAAGCTCCAGCCGAAGTCCCCACCGAGGTTCCTACCGAAGTTCCTGCTGCAGTTCCAGCTGAGGCTCCTGCAAAAGCCCCAGATGCCAAAGTTAGCAAGCAAAAACGAAGCAACAAGGTTAGCGATGCCTCCAAGCTTCCAAAGTCCGACAATGCTGAAGAGATCCTCAAACAGGTCGAATTTTATTTCTCTGACGAAAACCTGTTGAACGACAAGTTCTTGCTGGATCTGACCAAAAAGGAAGGAGAAGACGGATGGGTTCCCGTTGCTACCATCGCTTCATTTTCGCGTATGCGCCGCTTCTCACCTATTGAGAAGGTTGTTGACGCTCTCAGACAGTCCAAGGAGCTGTTGGAGGTCTCCGAGGACGGTACCAAGCTGCGCCGCAAGGTTGCCCTTGTTGAGCCCACTGAGGAGGAGATACAGGAAGCTTTAGCGCGTACCGTTTATGCAAAGGGGTTTGGAGATGAAACACCTACTTCGCAGTTTGACATTGAGTCCTTTTTCGAAAAGTTTGGTCCTGTGAAGCAAGTCAGACTAAGACGTACGCCCTTCAAGAAGTTCAAGGGGTCAGTTTTTGTCGAGTTCAAGTCGCTGGATGACGCCAAGGCATTTTTGCAGAAGGAGAAGGTTGTGTATGGTGATGACAAGGAGCTCACCACCATGTCTGAGAAGGCCTATCAGGAAATGAAGGACGACCAGAAGAAGTTTGCCAATGAAGCCAAAGGTGGTAACAAGAGAAAGCTCATCAATTCTTACAACTATGACAAATTGCACAAGAAAGTGAGAAGAGTGAGCGAAAACGCAAAGTCCGCCGAGAAGCCTGTTTTGAAGGCCGGCGATGCTGTCCCCGTGGAGGCTATTGAGGAGAAGGCTGACGAAAAGACCGAGTCGGCTGAAACTGCCGACAAGCCAGCCGACACTGCTGATGCAAGCGCTACAGAGGCTGCCACGGCCACTGCCGCCGCGCCCCAGGAATAAGCCCCGGACTAGATGTTCAACCCCATAAAAGACATAACGTCATCTAGATTTTAATAAAGGGAACCGCCCCGAGGAATCCTTGATTTACTCATCGTGGAGATACAAACCCCGCGCGGGTGGCGGCTGCTCGCGTCTAGCCACTGAGTAGTTTATCTCTGCATCTTGAGCCCGATTACCAATGCCACTGACAAATAAAGTGTACAATTTACCCGATTAGGAAATTTCCAGAAAACTCTGGCAATGTTCCGAATGGGGTGGAGTTTTCCAGCGACTTCCAGACGGGTGGCCAACTTTACTATAAAAGAAGTGGTAGATCTGGGCTAGGAAACTATCATCCAGAAAAGTATCTTTCTATCAACACCAACTCACACACATCCAACCACAATGTTTATGTACCCTCAACCAACCAGACTCTCCTACGAGGACGCTCTTGCATACTCTCTTGCTCAGCAGCGCGAAGCTCAGCTGAGCAGAGCACGTGACAGCTACCTTGACGAGCTCTACGAAAGAGAGGTAAGACAGCGAGAAGCAGAGGAATACTTTTTGGCTCAAAGAGAACGCCAATTACGTGAGGAAGCTGCTGCTCTTCAACGCAAGCGCGAGTTGGCTGCCAGAAGACGCGAGGCCTTAGCATGGCAGCGTGCTCAGGAGGCCCGCAAAGCGGAAGAAGAGAGAATTCAGAGATATTACCAACACCTGCACGAACAGGCTGTTGCAGAGGAGATTGCTAAGCAAAAGCTCTATGCTCAAAAGATTGCAGAAGCCAGAGCTGAGGCTATTGCTCGTGCTGAGGCTGAACAGCGCATTGCAGAAGCGAAAGCGCAAGCTGAAGCTCAGCAAAAAGCTCAGGAGCAGCGCAGAGCCCAGAGAGTCATTAACCTTGGACCTTTTGGCTACTTTTTGCAACCATACTTTGAAGAAGAAAATGACGAAAAATCTGCCGACGCACCTGCAGCTTCATTGAACATAACTGCAAAGGAGTCTCCAAAGGAACCAGAGCCAGTTTCGAAGGCTAACGAGGCTGATCGCAACCACGATAACTTGGTTGGCGTTGTTCCAGAAGATGAGAATGCTTCAGAGTCCGATGGCGATGAGACCCCAGCAGCATCTCCAACCGCGACTCCGGCCCCTGAGTCTGAGGACGTTGACATGGGCGAGGCTGGAGCCGATCCAGAAGTTTCGGCTCCTGCAGACAACGAGGATCTCCTGAAAGAGGCCGTTGACGCCATGGAGGCGGAGGGTTCGGAAGAGCCTGCCAAAGAAGATTCCAATACTAAAAATGTTTCTTCTGAGCTCGAAGCAGTGTCCAAAGATATTGATGACAATGTTGAGGTTTACACAAGAATCAAGGCCAAGCACGATTCTCCTACGCCATCGAGTCCTTTGACGTTATCTGCTATTAAGTCGCAAATTTCTGTCCTGCAGAAGGCCCAAACCAGCCTGGAAAACCTGTACACCAAGCTGGATCTTATGAATGCTCATCTTGAGGGCGAAAGCAGACAAAAGAAGCACGAGCTGACGTCGAGATCTGTGGAGTATGCAGATAAGGTTGACTCGTTTATTAAACAGCTCAGGGAAAAGGCATCCGAATTTGAAGAGGCTTCTCGAGCGTCTTCTGACAATGAGTCTGTCTCCTCCATTGAAGACGACCAGGAAAGATCTCGCTCGCCATCTCCAGCGCCAGCTGCCAAGAAACCTGTCAGACACGTTATTGTGGAGACTGTTGACGACGAAGACTTCTAAGAATTTTTAAGCTTAGCATATTTATAGTAATTCATTTCATTTGCATTTTCATTTACTTTACTCTAGAATAGGTATCAGCGGACGTTGACAAGCATCTTCCCTGGGACCTCGATGTAGCTTTTCCATAAGTCCACTGCACGGGCCATAGTCATGCCGTCCAACAGGCGGTGATCCCCGCTCCACGAAGTATTCAAGATTCTTTTGGGGACGATATTTTCGCCCTCGTACCTTGGCAGGGTTTGTGAACGACCGATGCCAGCAATTGCGCTCTGGCCAGCGACAATCACGGGTGCGACATATGTGCCTCCCACGTTGCCAATGTTTGAGAGCGTGATTGTCGTTCCCGACATATCGGAGGATGTGAGTTTGCCGTTCTTTGCCTTTTCCTGTATTGCGAGCAGCTCTGACGCGATCTCGAGGATGGACTTGGTCTGCACCTGTTTGATGTTGGGAACGACCAGCCCCAGTGGTGTGTCAATGGCGATTCCAATGTTGTGGGATGCACGGTACAGGATGGCCGGTTTCGGGTCGGTGACGATCTTTGCATTGAGAAGGGGATATTTCAACAGAGCGAGCGACATTGCCTTGATGAAAAAGGGCATGTAGCTCAGTCTGGTGCCGGACTCTGCCAGCTCGCTGTTGAGTGTTTGTCGCAGCGCAAACAGATTGTCAATGCACACCTCGTCTGTGTAGAGAAAGTGGGGGATGGTGAGCGACTCGGTCATTGACTTGAACATGCCTGTTTGCATTGGCGTCAGCGGTGCTGCCTGCGCATCTGCGCTCGACTCCGCCGGTGTCTCCGCGGCGGTCTGGCTGAAGCGAATGACGTCCTCCTTCAAGATGCGGCCGTCCTTGCCCGTGCCGCGGACGTTTTGCAAGGCGACGCCCAGCTCGCGACTCACGCGGCGGACGGCCGGCGTAGCGAGAATAGATGGAGACGGGCTTGCCGACGGCGCTTGTTGCACCGCTGGCGACGCTGCGTCGCTTCCACCGGCGGTGGCTTCGGCAGCCGCTGCGGCCGGCGGGTCGGCGGGCGCGCCGTCCGCGACAGCGTCGCTGTCAATGTCAATGTCGACGATCGGCGTGCCGACGATGGCCATCTCGCCGACGTCGTAGTAAAGCTTCTTGATGACGCCGGTGTAGCGGGACGTGATCTCGACGGAGGCCTTGTCGGACTGCACCTCGCAGAGCTTGTCAAACTCGTCGATGCGAGCGCCGGGCTCCACAAACCACTGGATGACCTCGCATTCCTTGATTCCCTCGCCGATATCCGCGAGCAGGTACGGTTTCAGAGCGGCAGCCGTGGCTGACGAGTGGAGCGCGCGGCGGGCCGGACGCAGCGCCGGTGCCCGCAGCGCAGAGAGTCGTGCAAAGCGCGCCGTAGCCGCTTTCAAACCGAGCATTGGTGAACTCTGCCAAAATCCGGGGATGCGACATATTTATTGCACGCGCGGCTGTCCGCGGCAGGCACCCGATAGCCGGATTTTGCGGGGTACGTCCCCCGACGCAGAGCCGCGCCCATGCACGTGCGAATTCTCGTGACAATCACACGTGACTTGCCACTGGCGGCGCTGGGCTTGCCATTCGCAAACCGTCGCAGCGACCACAACAGCAATGGCGTCATTCTTCCAGTCTCCGCTGGACATTGAGATTCGTTTGGATGGCGAGGACACGCGCCAGCACGTGGATGTAAAGAAGGACAAAAACCGGCGGGAGTCCATCCCGCTCTACGCCGACGGCGAGACCGTCAAGGGACAAGTTACAATCCGGCCGCGCGACGGCAAGACGCTGGACCACAACGGCATCAAGGTGCAGTTTGTGGGGTCGATCGAGATGACCGCCGACCGCGGCTCGCACGACGACTTTCTGTCGCTCGCGCAGGAGCTGGCGGCGCCGGCCGAGCTGCGACACCCGGAAACGTACGACTTTGCCTTCAAAAACGTCGAGAAGCAGTACGAGAGCTACCGCGGGATGAACGTGCGGCTCCGCTACTACCTGCGGGTCACTGTGTTGCGGCGCATGTCGGACGTGGTGCGCGACAAGGAGGTCTGGGTGTACTCGTACAAGGTGCCGCCGGACACGATTTCCTCCATCAAGATGGACGTGGGCATCGAGGACTGTCTGCACATTGAGTTTGAGTACTCCAAGTCCAGGTACCACCTGAAAGACGTGATTGTGGGGCGCATCTACTTTCTGCTCGTGCGTCTCAAAATCAAGCACATGGAGCTGGCCATTCTCGGCCGCGAGTCCGTCGGCACCGGCGCCAACCAGGTGCACAAGACAGACTCCCTCGTGCGCTTCGAGATCATGGACGGCGCCCCCGTGCGCGGTGAGACGATCCCCATCAGACTGTTTCTCGGCGGTTTCGACTTGACGCCCACCATGCGCGATGTCAACAAGAAGTTCTCCACAAGGACGTTTCTGTCGCTCGTTCTGATCGACGAAAACGGCCGCAGGTACTTCAAGCAGTCGGAGATTATTTTGTACCGCGACAAGTGAGTTCCTTGCCGGTCCGTGCACTGCTCCCGCTCGCATCCCCAAAGTCATTCGGCAACCGGTGTCAGGCCCAGCGGGCTATTTGTTTATAGTGATTGCTCTGTAATAGCTCGTAACATATTTAACTTGTATACTATTCCTTCACTGATTCTCGCCAGAGAATGCCGCTGGAAGGGCTGGTTTGGGGCACTGATCCTTAGTGTACCGTGCTGCTTAACCTTGACTTCAATCGTGAAGGTTCGGGAAAAGCAGTTTTTTGTATGTGACTGTACAAAGGGCGGACTACAAAAGTATCCCTCAAGTCTCGTCTAATGTCATGCTACCCGCTATAATATGGATCCATTGTTTGATATGGCACTCTAAAGCGACGATTATACAAATAAGTAAACTAGCAAGGTGAGACGGCAAGCTCAGCGAAAAGCGACGATTACTACAAAAGTAAACTAGCAAGGTGAGACGACATGCGAAAGGAGCCTCAGTCTGTTGCGAATGTTCAAATGTGCATGCTTTTGCGCTATTCGCAGGTCGCAGCAGCCTGCTGTCGCAGGGTGGAAGATGCCATCTCGCAGAATCGCAAACCAGGTAGACGCAGTTGCTTTAATAGCACATGGCACCGTTGCAGTCGAAGCCTTTTAAGCACAATCCACTTACTTTTCCCAATTGGGAAATCTTTAAATGTCAATAATTACCCGCCTGTTTGTACGCAAAACGCCAAAAAGCGCGAGCGTGCCGCGATCGCTTGGCTCTCTTATTGTTGTTTGCTAGTATGTACCAGAGCAAGCTGAACTTTGGCAGTCGACGCGAAGTCAGACCAAGCGGACCGACTTCCTGCGATGCGAAAGTACCGGGCTTGAAGCGACCCCACCGCACAGTGGCGCCGTCGTTGAGCGCCAAGATGGACTCCATGGATGCAGCAAGCTACCAGAGCAAGAGACCAACTCTTGCACGCAATACAGGGTCATTGCATGCTGCTGACATTTCGAGCACAGACTCGTTTCGCAGATCTGGCTCCGTGCAGGCAAAGCGGGCCCGCACGCAGCCAGCAAAAGGCAAGCTCGACAATCATTTTGCCTTTGTCAACTCCAAGAGCGCATCTTCTGCCGCTTTCCGTTCGCCTGAAACAGACATTGACGGGCTCAAGGGCTCGCATCTTTCGGTGGAACAGCAGCACATCCTTGACTTGGTCGTGCGCCAGGGCAAGTCGGTGTTCTTCACTGGTGCCGCCGGAACGGGCAAGTCCAGGCTTCTGGAAGCTATAGTTGTACAGCTTCAAAGAAAATACTCCTACTCGCACGACGACGTTGTTGCCGTCACAGCAACAACGGGGCTTGCTGCGGCCAACATTGGAGGAGTGACCTGGCAACATCGGGCCGGTGTTGGACTTTGCAAACTGCCAGCGCGTGACCATGCGAGAGCTATTTTTCGATCCCCAGATAAGCTGAGCAAATGGAAAGCCACCAAGGTGTGGATAATCGATGAAATATCAATGATGGACAAGGACATGCTCGACAAGCTCAACGAAATTGCGCAGATAGTCCGCGGCAACAAAAAGCCCTTTGGCGGCATCCAGGTTGTCCTCACCGGGGACTTTTTCCAGCTTCCTCCCGTGCCTGACAAAAGCCCTTTGGCGGCCTCCAATGCTCCTCTATACTGCTTTTTTGCAAAATGCTGGGACACTCTAGTGCCCGTAAAACTAACCTTGACAAAAGTGTTTCGCCAGCAGTCGGACAGCGAGCTTGTGGATCTGCTCAATTCTATGAGAGTAGGGAAGCTATCTGACAGCCAGCGCCAAAAAATCACTAGCCTCAACCGACAGATTGACTACACGGATGGGATCCAACCCACGGAGCTGTTTTCTTACAACAGAAGCGTGGACGTTTCTAACCAAAGGTTTATGGAGAAATTGCCGGGGAAGCCGAGAGAGTTTCACGCCATTGACGGAGGCACGATGGAACACACCGCCAGAGAAAAGCTATTGAATAGCATGTTATACGAAAAATGCTTGACACTGAAGGTTGGCGCTCAAGTCATGCTGAGGAAAAACATGCCTGAGGTAGGGTTGGTGAATGGGTCGCTGGGCATTGTTATTGCGTTCGCTCTGGATTACAATAGTGCTGACGTTCAGCTACTTAACGAGAGCGAGCTTAGGCTATACAACGAGATTATAGATCAAAATGGGCAGAAAGTGGAGAGCATGAAACTGGATGAGAATGCCACGCAAGACACTCACAATGTGGCCCAGCAAGAAACTGCTGAAGAAAAAGTTAAAAAACTGGCGATGCAAACACTTGCCTCTGAAGCCTCAATACTTCCAATCGTTTCTTTCAAAGGGATCAAGGGCTCATTCGCAACCACCATGGTTGTCGAAAAAGACGAAAAAACGATAGAGGCTATGGAAACGAACGGTCGTGCCACTGTGCTGGCCTCCAGAGAACAGGTGCCTCTGACGCTAGCATGGTCCATGACCATTCATAAAGCGCAAGGTCAAACAATGCAACGGGTGAAGGTTGATCTCCGGAACATTTTTGCTCATGGCCAGGCTTATGTTGCGCTCTCTAGATGCGTCAGCCTGGCGACGCTAGAAGTGAGGAATTTCAAGGCTGAACTGGTAACCGCCGACCCTTACGTCGTGGAATTCTATGACCAATTGAACCAGGTTATCTCCTAACCATTGGCGAGCGGAATGACCAAACCTCATGGAGTGCAAGACTTTGAGCGTAGTTAGGACAGCGAGCGCGGTGAAACAGAATTACAAGTGTGATTATTTAGGGCAAACCCTGGGATTATTTAAATATGGCACCAGCCATGGCCATGTGCTTGGTTAACACAATGACGAAGCCATGCATACGCAATAAAACATATTGACAAGAAACTCTTACTCATAAACTTTCCATGTCAGGCGAACTCATCTCAGCAATAGGCTTGGGCGAGGCAACAGGTGGTCGGCACTGGAAAATTGCAGCAAGTTCGAAATAGACATGGCGATAAAAATAATTAAGGTTCCAATTGCTCTTGCACAAACGGATCAGACCACCTCGCTAAGCCAGATTCTGGCTAGCTGTGATCCACAATCATCCCAACTTTTCCAAATTGGGCTCAGCTAAGTGGCTAGGAACCTGGGGTAGACTGGACACAAATATTTCTTGTTTAGTTTCCGTCCACGGTACGCACGATGGGACAGCTCAATCCTTTGCTGGATTACATTTTTGGCTCTGACCAGCCGTCCTCCAAGCTCAAAGAGCTGCGACGGTCGTTGCTACATTATGTCGATTACACGTTGCTTGTGCCCTCCACTCAGCTATTGCTCTGGTCAGTCGATAAGGAAACCATGTTGCCAATGAAGGATCTTTGCCGCCACGACGACTTTGCTGCCTCCCATGTTGTGCAGATGTTGAACACATCGCGAAATACGAGCCGTTCGCGCTACCTGTCCTGTGCCAATGGCCGCATGGTCCAGATCAAAGAGGACCATGTCTACACCCACAAGGGATTTGCCTACTCTAAAAAGGCCAGAGTTCTGCGCCACTACCTGTTTTCTCCCGGCGTTGCCTTTTTACCTGTGGACGCACAGTTTGTCGTTTACGAGCTGGATGTGCCGCTGATTGGTTCCCCAGGTTTGTCGGTAGAGGTGACGCCAAGCTCGCCCATCTCGTCAAGCCGAGGTGTGATCGAGATTAACAGACCGTCGCACTTTGAGTTTGAATCCCTGCTTTCCAAGTATCCTACCCTCAGCCGACAAATATTTGAGCCGCTGCTTGCGTTGCTTGACGAGTTTGAGTTGAAGCAAGTGGCAACAACTCTGCAGGAACTGAAAGATTCGTTTGATGCCCTTGTGAACCAGGCAATAGATATTTTCCAAAAGTCCAACTTCACACAGTCTTCCAGGATGGCACAGGAACACGGTCTCAATGGAGATGATGTTGCAAATCTTATTCATGACTATGTTGAATACACTGTACAAGACGTCCTACATAAAAGAGTGCTGGATCTGAACAAAGACGCAGACACGGCTTTCACAAAAACCGTTAACGAGCTGCGCAACATCAACATTAGTCAGATTGGGCTACCTGCGGAACATTCCGCACGAGAACTCTACTCACTCGATATTTTATCCCGAAAAGCAGCTCAGGAGCTCGACGCTTTGCCGCACAAAAGAGGATGCGATGACAAAATTGAAGGTCTGATGGATGTAATAAAAGTTCTTCAAGAACCCACTGACCTCACCGATTCTGGTCTCAAGGGACCCATCAATGCTGACGAGCTGGTATCTCTCTTGGTTCTAATTATCTGTCGCTCGAATGTCTCATCACTTCCGTCTGAGCTATATTACATACAAGAGTTCACTTACAAAGAAGTGGAGAGTGGCCACCTTGGCTACGTGCTAATGACCTTTCAAGCGGTTATACACTACATTGAAGCCGAAGCACCCAAACTCCGCAGATTCTCGGTTGCTAACTCGCAGTTCTGGGCGAGAAAAAATAAGTCAGAGGAAAGTATCGAGTTTGAAGGCTCTGTTCCGGAATGGAAATCAGTGATCACTTCGCGCTCTATAGATTTCGGCGAAAGCTCTCTGATGCGTGCCATTAAAGAGAGAGACACAAAAGTGTTCAAGTCTCTTCTTCCTATCATCCCTGTTGAATGGGTTTATTGCGATTGCACCTATTTTGGCGAAACGCTGTTGATGGCAGCCGTGGAGTCTGAAGAGGAGGAAGTGGTGGATGCACTTCTCAACATTCTGCAGAATATGACCCCAGAAGAGCAGAAAGCATATTATGCTAGAACAGATCACAACAACCGTAATGTTGGTCACTACCTATCACACATGCCCAAGTTGATTAAGCACATAGGCAGGTACTTGTCGTGGAGGACACGAGATATTAATGGGCGAACGCCCTTGCTGACAATTTTTAGATGTTATGATTATGAAGATTTCGGCGGCTTGATAAGAGATGCAATATCGGCATGGAAGTGCAGTGAGGGTAATGTCATGGATCACGTTGATATGAGAGGAAACTCCCTCTTGCATACAGCAATGGACGCAGACACTGTTGAGTTGATTTTGTCGATTGAGGGTGTCGATGTGAACTGGCCAAATGAAAAAGGCCAGACCCCGTTGATGTTATTTTGCAAGTATGGACGACATCCTTCTGCTAAAGCTATCTGCAATGCACAGTCGTTGGATCTTGACAGACGTGACAACAGAGGTATGAAGGCGATTGAACTGACAAAATCTGCAGCAGTATTGCGTGAACTTGAAAAATTGATGTTACAGAATAATCTTGGCAGTGTAATCAGCCCCCACAGCGTAATCTCTGAACAATTTGTCATTTCTCGGTCAGCAGTGGTCGAAAATGAGATAGTTTTTGTTCTTACATCAACGTTCAATGATACGCTACTGTGTGTGCAAAGGACACTTTCAGATTTCTTGTTTCTTCATCAGTGGCTAAACTATGAAAATCCATACAGCTGGCTACCTATCATTCAAGGCACTCGAAATCCATTTGCAGTGCCACCGTCTCCTTCTCGCCAAATTATACACACCACTGAGCGAAATCTCGAGATTTTTGTCAGAGTTCTGCTCAACCATCCTACATTTGCCAACCATGAACTGGTGTGGGAATTTCTGATGATACAAGACTTACCGCGTAAGCAGTCCATTGAACGGTGCCGGCGCAAGCTTGAGAGCAAGCGGGAACCGCAATTGGACGACCCAACAGTCATTGGATCAGAAGAACTAGATGCAATACGAACTTTCATTGTTCACTCTAAAGGAGAGATTGAAAGGCTTTACAGGAGATTTTATAGTGTCGCACTGGCTGCAAGAAACCTGGAAAACAAGGAACTGGAATGTGTTGAAAGCTACCGAATATTCCATCGAGAATTTCATTATCTTTTGAAGCCTGGCGATGAGTTGAATTCATTTTATCTTGCAATGTGCAACACCAAAGGCAGTGCATCTCCAGACATTGCTAACGGAACTACTTATCTCACAACTCAGCTCATGAATATTCTTGCAGTTGCTTCACGGCCTCTCAATCTTGTTGACGACTTGACCAAGGAAGAACAAGAACTCATCAAGCAGCAAGAAAACCTCATCAAGGTGAGCAGCAGCTCCTGGCCACTATTTGAGGAGAAGCGAGAGCGCAACATCAAACAAGCCAAGGACCAAATCTATTCTACGCAAAACGAAATCCAAAGAGTCAGTAGAGAGCTGAAAGAGGGGCATCTAGTGCTTGCATCAGAGCTCGGTGCGGTATACGATTGTAACCAGAGCGAGATTGAAAGGCTATTGAGGAATTATGCAAGGAAGGCAATTATAGATCATTCAGAAAAGAAGCAACGGATAGAGAATATGCTCAGAAGACTCAAGGAGTGCCACTAAATCTCATATTTTATTTATTATGCATTATTAAGAAGTTTTAATTCAAGAGCTATGCCGTAATTAGAGTTACCAACGTCGAACATAATGAGTTGCCAGTCAGTTGGATGCTTGTTCGGATTCTTGAGTCTGTGTCCCGCACACAAAGTCCGATCTCAGAATTAGATAGGCAGTAACTGTTGAGGAAATATAGCATAATCGGCCGCAAAAATGCATTGCAGCCCGATCAGAACTGAATTGGATTTTCTACCACGTCACGCTTTCGCGGACTTCTGATACTCTTGTTGCAATCGGAGTTATTTTCATCTGCATTACTACTTTCCTAATTGAGTTGATAATGTAACATACCCATAAAGCTTTATATAGGGAACACATGACCTGCATGAGGAGTTGAGATTTGTTGATATTAGATTGAATCAGAATGGATACCGAACTAGCGGATGATATAGGTCAAGTATGTTTTGTTATCTTTGAGCGTACTCTACTTTGCTAAGTTTGAATTGATCGGTCGGGTTCAATTCAGATATACAATGACAAAAGACAGTAGTTACAATCCTTTCATTCAACCGAAAGCGGGATCCCTAGTGAATTTGGTTGTAATGGCTGAGGTGGTTTTATTTGCTAACCAAGATGCTCATCGCTGGGTTTCATGGCTATGAACCTGATGACAACGTGCGGGACTTGATCGAAAAATATAGGGTGGGAACCATAATTTTATTTTCAAGGAATATCAAGGATCCTCAGCAGCTGCGTGCGCTTACAAAATCACTTCAGCAGATTGCGAAAGACGCTGGACATCGTCAGCCTCTCTTCATTTCAATTGACCAGGAAAATGGTATCGTGACCAGAATCCCGGGCAACACGATGCCTTGGCTTCCTGGAGCAATGACACTTGGAGCCAGTGGTAATCCCAAAAACGCTGCTTTACCCGCTGCGACTGCTGCTAAATACCTGCGCTCCTACGGTATCCATTCCAATTATGCTCCGATTGCTGATGTCAACTCCAATCCTTCAAACCCGATTATTGGCATCCGTTCATTTGGAGATGATCCATACAAAGTATCCGAGTTTGTTATTGAAGCATCAAAAGCTACGTTTGCAAACAAGGTTCTGCCTTGTATAAAGCATTTCCCTGGGCATGGTGATACGGCAACCGACTCACACCTTGGGACTGCTGTGGTCAACAAAAGCATGGACGAAATGAGAGCCTGTGAGTTAATTCCGTTTGCTCGTGCTTCTGAAGCCGGTGTTGAATCGGTAATGATGTCCCACATCATTGTGGAAGCTATGGGTGACAAGATGCCTGCATCCATCTCTCCCGCTCATTACCATTATCTGAGAGAAAACCTGAAATATGAAGGATACATTGTCACAGACTGTCTGGAAATGAAGGCTATATCCGATACTGTTGGTGCAGACAAGGGAGCAGAGCTAGCTCTTATTGCTGGTGCAGATGGCATAATGATTAGCCATGTTTTTGAACATCAAACTGGAGGGTTTGAATACATGTACAATGCTGTAAAAGATGGAAAGGTTTCGCGCGAAAGAGTCCGCAATTCAGTGGACAAAATCAGAGCATTAAAGCAAAGCCTTGTGCCGTCTTGGAATGGTGTGCTAAATGAACCTCATTCAATTAGCAATGCTGAGTTGGATTCCGATAAGAAACAGATGGCAGAAATATACGATCAATGTGCAACTGTTTATCGTGGTGCTCCTGAACAGTATATTATCAAAACTGGAGAAAAAGTTGCTTTAGTTTACGTTACAATGATTGATGAGCTATTCAACAAGTTTGGTGCAGTTGAATTTTCTTCTATCTTCACAATCCGGCCATCTTATTATGACATATTGAAAAAAGTTGCAACTAATATTTCTGTTGAACACCTTCAGTTTACTCCAGATATTCCTATCAATGAATTCGACAATGTCATTGAAAGTTGCGACAAGATCATTCTTCTTACTCTGAATGCGCCAAAGAACGAAACTCAATTGAAGCTTGCTCACCATGTTTCTAAGTTTGGAAAACCAATAACTGTCGTTGCTACTCTCAGCCCATATGACTTTATGGCTGACAAATGGGCTGAGGAGTTTCCAGTCTACATCCCACTTTTTGAACCATCTGATGCAGCCTTTGAGTCCGTGATCAGAGTGCTTTTGGGCAAAACTACTCCTAATGGAGTCGCTCCGATAAGCGCTCCCCAGTAAAGGTGGTTCTCCTTAACAATCAAATCGACGTATTCCGTAAATAGTAGTCAAATCTACATAAACCAGGTGGCACTTGACAATGGTTGCGATGGTGTATATTAACATTTGCAAAAAAGTCTGTTTTGTATATATAGATGATGGCACTGCATTTCGAGCAGCATAGAACGATAGTATTACAGTGCAGAGAGGCGTTTCATATTTTCAGTTTTATAATGATAATTCTTAGCGTTACATTTAAGGAAATCAATTGTCAAAGATAGGATAGCTCAAATTTTCGGTAAGCGGGCACCACTAATCTACCAATTCGATCATGGAAATCCATAATCTATATGCCTCTCCATTTCGAGGATGTTGCAACTTCAAATTGCTCACTCAATCTGATATCTGCAGAGTTCGAACCAGCATGAACTACGTAACGTCCCTTCTCAGAATGCCAATAATCACCGAATTCATCCCAGTATGAGGTTGCATATTTGATTGGAATTTTCACAAGCACATTCTTTGTCTCCCCAGCATCTAGATAGACCTTGGTAAATTCTTTCAGCTCTTTAACTGGCCTTCCAACAGAGCAAACATTCTGGGATACATAAAACTGCACTGACTCCTTGCCAGCAACTTTACCAGTGTTAGATACATCAAGGCTTACATTCAAATATTCGTCTTCAACTGAAACATTGAGATTCGAGTACTCAAATGTTGTGTACGAAAGACCGTAGCCAAATGGAAATAGAACATCGATCTTCTTGATTTCATAATATCTGTAGCCAACATAAACGTGTTCGCCGTAGTGTGTCTTCCCCTGTTCACTCTTGAAGCTCAAAAACGCCGGATTGTCCTCATTCCGTTTGGGATAGGACAGCGGCAGCTTTCCAGATGGATTAACATCACCAAACAGGACATCTGCAATGCCATTACCAACCTCATTTCCAGCATACCATGCTTGAATAAGGGTCTTTGCCTGATTTACCCAAGGCAATGTAACGGGAGTACCAGACTGAACAACTACAACAGTGTCAGGGCGTATTTTGAGTATGGCCTCCGCCAATTCATCAACATGGGGAGGAAGATCCATCGTAGCTCTGTCATGGCCCTCAGTCTCCCAAGCACCATTTAGTCCTACTGCAAGAATGACCTGGTCAGCATTCTTTGCAACTTCAATAGCTTCAGCCAGAGCTTCTTCGGCAGACTGGTACCTAAGGCATCCAACTCTAAGACAGCCACGAAGAAAATTGGTACCTGAAGCCAAAGCAGATGTTCCAGCTGATCCATAGTCCACAGAAACTTTGTACTTGGTTCCAGCTTTCAATGAAATTTTTCCAGTTACCGGTACGGTGCCATAACCAAAAAAGGAATCACCAAGTTTCTGGTTGACCGAATTGTCGACAACAAGATGGTCATCGACATACAACTTTGCAGTTCCAATCACAACCACTTCAAAAATATATTCTCCGTCGGTATCTGGAGTGAAATACCCTTCAAAGTCACAGTAAAAGTTTCGAGCAGGATCATAATCAGGAATCAAGTAGTCAGCAAAGATGATTTGAGTTTCTGGACGAGTAAGTGGTTTGTCAAGCTGCTTTCTGATCTTGTTTGATCGAGGCTCATCAAAGACAGTCAGGGTCCATCCTTGTTCACCAGTCGCTGTTTTGAGGGACGTTCCAAACGTTGGAGCAAGCTTGAAAGCGTTTGCACCGGCTGCACCTACTGGCTTACTATCAACCTTAGAAGCGACACCTTCAAGCAATGAAACAGCATAGTAAGGAAGTAATGAGGCAGAGCCTCCACCACAAAACACAGGATAACAGCCATTGGGGCCAATTATTGCTACAGACTTGTCTTTTTTGAGAGGCAAGATGTCGGCGTCATTTTTGAGAAGAACGACCGACTCCTGTGCCATTTCTCTCAAAGTAGCCCTCGTTTCGGCAGTATTGTTTGAGTAAATTTTGGCGTTTTCCTCAATTCCAGACTCGGAGACGCACTTTTCAACAAACTTGAGAACACGCTTAACAGAAGTATCAAGTACATCCGGGTGGAGCTCCTTAGATTTGAGCGCATTGGCGATCAGACTTCCTCTCCAGGTGCCTGGACCTGGCATTTCCAAATCAAGACCGGCTTTGAGTGAATCAACGGTAGAATAGACTCCACCCCAGTCAGACATTACAAGCCCATCCCATCCCCACTCGCCGCGAAGGAGGTCATTGATAAACCGAGGTGACTCTGAGACATGTGTACCGTTCACCTTGTTGTATGATGTCATAAATGCGCCTGGTTTGGAATCCCGAGCAGCTAGCTGAAATGGCAACAGATAGATCTCACGAAGAGCTCTTTCACTCACAATGGCGTCCACTCCGTTTCTGTCATCCTCTCCGTCGTTACACACATAATGTTTGAGTGTTGCCTGAATTCCGCCGTCTTGAATGCCGTTGACAACAGCAGCAGCCAACAACCCTGATAGCAAAGGATCTTCGCTAAAAGATTCAAATCCTCGACCACCTAAAGGAGATCTCTGGATGTTAATAGTTGGCCCAAGAATTGTGTGAACACGCTTAGCCTTGGCTTCCTTCGCCATGAGAGCGCCAGCCTTGTACAAGAGATCCTTGTCAAATGTGGCACCCATACCCGTTCCACAAGGAAAACAGGCCGATGGCTGCATATCGAAAAGCTGTTCTCCACGGACACCATTTGGACCATCAGAAAGCAACAGTGAAGGCACCGAAAGGTCTGGGATGGCGACTGTGCGCCAAAGAGAAGCGCCAGCCAGGAGGCTTATTTTCTGATCAGTTGTCAACTGATCCAGAGTTGCTTCAACAAAGTCTTTAACCATTTTATTGTAGTGTTAAATCAATTGGGGATCCGGTAAGTTATAAATGCTACATTTCGGAGTTTTTTCCGTTTTGAAATGGAGTCTTAATGTCTGATTCGACGGTTAATTAGCAGTGGCTGCATCACCTAACCCGAGAAGCACGCGATACTGCAGGGAGTATCTTCGGACTCTTTCAATAAAACTCCACCCAAGCCCCACACTGCATTGGTACCTCGAGGACCCCTCACGCCAATGTCTGATTATTGGAAAAACTCCGATTACAAAAGCAAAAAAAAAAATACCGAGAATTTCTTCTTCTAAATAATATCTCGTCAGCAGATTGATCTCCAGAAAAGACTCAAGAATTGAACATTAGTTCTGCTCGTATCGGCGTTATATTTTCTCACCGCAGTTCTAATTGTCATAGTTTCACGGGTGTTGTGAACTATTCCTGCCTCTTCACTCGTTTTGAAAACGCGCACTCATCGGGGATCGTAAGGCATTTTGAGTTTGGGGCCCGGATGAATGAGAAACGCCATATCAATCTTCTTTCTTGTCTGGCATGCCGAAAGCGCAAAACGAAATGTCAAATTATTGACCAGAACCATTTGCAACTGGGCTGCAAACACTGTCTCGCCAAAGGCATGACGTGCGAGTTTCGGGAAAAAGGTAAGAGAGGTCCTAGCAAAAGATCAAAGTGGCAGACACAGGTCAGTCAAAACACGTCTTCCGATTCTCTGCACATTGTCCGTGATGGTCCGCTTATCATGACCCAGCCCAGTTCAGCCGCTGGTACCGTTCGTGGTACGGCGGCATGTACCGTACCTAGTACCGGTATGAGCAATCGCTCGAGCCCGGTGAACCCGTCTGAAATTCAGTCGCAGGAGATTCAAACGACTGCCAACTCGCAAAACAAGGTGGCGGAAAGCGCTGATCAAGTTTATCCAAAGGGTTCAGATTATGGGCTTTTGCAGCGGTCAGGTGAGATAAACCCGCTCATAAGCCTTTCCACGGCAATTGACGCAGTCAATCACGATACACCCACTTCTAATTCGCACACCAGCCCTGACATTGCGCTTCCAAACTCAGTTGACAAAGTTTCACCTGGAGCACTTTCCGAATCTGCAGCACCATTTGATACCGCTGAGCTTCTCGCTGTACAGCTTCACAAGGAGCAGATTGGCAACTTACTTGACGATCAATATCAGAAACTGTTTATAGATTCTCTTCCATCGTGGCTCAAGCCGTTGTCCACCGACCTTCTTTGTTCTCGCATAGTGTTTGAAGCTCTCATTCGTGTTTACTTGAAAGAGCTGTACTGCCTGACTCCTCTTGTACACCGGCCTACCTTTGTTCGCGACCTCAATGGACAGCGTGAACGAGAGGACCCAGTGTTTCTAGCACTGCTTTTGAGCATCGCAGCATTCACGTTGGCCAATATACCCCGCAAATTTATAGAGTTCAAGTTTTTGGATCCTAATTTGAGGTATTCTTCTTACCAAAGCATGTTTGCTAAATGCCATGAGATAATCTCTCATATCAAGATTTCACCTTACTGGATATCCACCAAAAACAAGAGTCTAACTCATTACTCCACGCTAACTTTCTTGTCTCTCTCTGACCATTACATCAATGGAAACCACATACGGGCTGCAATAATGCACAGAGAAGCACTAGGAGTATTGTACTTATTACGCGTGCACAGGTGGCCATCAGCATACATGGAGATTGATGCAATAGAAAGCGAATTGCGTAAAAGAGCCTTCTGGATAGAATACTTCCGCATGTTTATGGAAAATATTTTGGACAACGAGTGTCAATTTGACTTTCACAACTCTTTTGGAGTAACGGATCTCTCTCCATTCCTTCCTGCTGAGGTTGACGATGAGTTCATCACCTCGGAAGAAGTTGGCAAGCAGCCTGAAGGTTATCCTTCGCTAATGAAGGGGTTTTGTACTGTAGTTCAGATTCATTCCGCTGCAGAGAACTCCTCCTTAAAAGATGAAGGTCATAGAGTTTTGAACTCGTCCATGGCAAGAGAGTTGAAAGCTATCAGCATCCTCAAGAGCATTAAAGAGCTGACAAGTACGATCCCAGATTATCTCTCCTCATGGGACCGGAAAGATCTGCCGAGTGGTTCAAAAATAAATGTTCCTTCAGATATGGAGCGCGATTTTGGTTGGTATTCAATTAATACCCATATTGTTCGCAGCCAAATAGAGATTCAGCGCTCTAATATTGGCGTTACTCAGTTGTGGCTTCAAAACATGCTGTTGGAGAACATATCCAGCTACAGAAGTTGTGGGAAAGATGAACAGACGGTAGACGAATACTATTTCAACCTAAAAAAGGATCTAGTTGATTTGGAGTTTTGGAAAGAGAGGGTTAGTATTTGTGAATATTTATTGAATGTCCTTTCGAGTGTGTCTCTAGAGAACATTGAGCCAAATGGTCTATCAATGATTTTGAAGTTGAGAATGATTGCTTCATCATTGATTAAGCACACTTTGAGTGATCAACGTGGTGTATTGCAGCGTGCTCAAGCCTATCTAACAAAATTTCTTGATATCATTGTTCAAATTGAAAGCCACAGAGGCACTGATATGGAGGAGAACGGATGGATTGCGTTCAACAAATTGTTATAGCTGTATTTATTAGAATTTTATTTATTTTGAGTAAGGAGCGCATCATGTTGTAAAAATGTGCGCATTATCTTTAATAAAAGAGCATCGTTCATTCGCATCATTGTCTACAACAACTTCAGAGAATTGAGTATGAATTTCAAGAACGTTAAATCTGCCAGAGTCCAAATACCTGGGCCACTCAGATGCCAGTGTTCGTTTCTGTGAATTAGGGTCTCCCGTATGAATAAAGCTCAGAAGATAGCTAGTCAAATCCAGAGAAATTTCTTGCTTCAATACTGTCGTGTTCACCTCGCTCGAAAAATAATACGGTTGTGGAGCACCATGAAGAGTAGTACCAGTTGAGAAAAGCATTTTGTAGACAGGAACACCAACATCAGACACATACTGTGCTATCATTTGAGTTGGGCAATTTATCAAAATATCAGCAAACCAGGTGGCCCTGTGAGAGAATACATTAGCATACCCTTCGATCGGATAGAGGTTGCCAAAGAAAGCTTGCACAAGCTCCTGAGTGGCTTGAGGATACTTATGACCAAAATCCAAAATGGTTGCTTCAAGTCCTCTTTTCTCATCCGGATCCAGCAGTAAGTAGCTGGTGAATGCCAGGCCTTCGTTTGGTGAGTGATCAACGATGATAGGCACTTTATGGAATGAGCCGCTCTTGAATGCCTCAGAAAGATGAGATTTGACAAATGAGCCATCAATTACCGGTGAAAAGGAAAAGAGACCATATCCATTTTGTGGTTGGCTGTGCAGTGCCTTTTGCACTTTGACAGATAACGCAATGATCTCAGATTCGCTAAAAGCCCGCAAACATGCAATATTGCTGCAGTTTGCAGTTTCAAGAACGGTTTTATAGGCCAGATTCTGAGACTCTGGAGTCCAGACTGGAGTCCACCATGGACAAGCAGCATACGCGTGAGCGAACGGAGCGTCACCCTCACCTCCAAATGCTGTGAGCTGATAACTCACAGAACCACCACCAGCAGAGTCACCGTAGATTGTGATTTTGTCTGGATCACCACCAAAGTGAGCAATGTTGTCACGAACCCATTCCAGCGCCATCCGTTGATCAAGAAGACCAGCATTCAAAGTACCGTTGGACATGACTTCATCTCCGCCCAGAAAGCCGAGCAACCCAAGACGATAATTTATCGACACATAAACAATGTTTCCATGTGTCACCAGGTGCGTTCCCTTTGTGTCGCTATCTCCACCTAAGTAGCCGCCGCCATGGATGTTGACCAGCACAGGAAGCAGATTTTGTCCTGATGAATTACTGGAAACGACGTTGTGATGACCAGCAATCGGTGTTTGAATATTCAACCTTAAGCAGTCTTCAGAGACATTTGTAGCAGGCTGTGGCAAGATGCTCCAATAGGCGGTCCCGACCGGACAACCTGGGCTCGGCTGGGTTGCATCAAACAAACCGGCAGCGACCTTTCGCTCAGGTTTGTGCCATCGCCGTTCACCAACAGGAGGTTCAGCATATGGAATCCCGTAGTAGTTTACAACTCCTCTGTGTGAGTCAATTTTTCCTTGGTAGATTGCTGGGCCAGCAGTCACCTGTGACACATCGGATGGAAGGAAGGACAAAACGGAGGACAAAGCGCCCGTCAAGCCAACTAAAAGTTGACCAAGCTCAGGCATAGCTACTGCCAATGCTAAGAATTCCTAGACCATTATATTTACCGCTAGAATGCCGTTTTTCAAATTGGTAATTTTAAAGTGCGATAACTCCTCAACGCCTTGGCGCACGCAGAAAAGTCCGAACTTGTGGGATAGCCGAGAGTGATGAAAGTGGCGTGATTATCTTTTGCTCCTTTCAAAGCTCAAAGTTTGAAACGGATCTCTCAAATCGTTCTTGTGTAGTTTTTCGTCTGCTTTTGCGTTTCAGCCACGGTGAACAAGTCTTCAGCACATCATCAGAAAGTTCTTGCCAGCTCCCGATTCGGATATGACAGAATCCGGGGTATTAATCCTACGTGCGTTTATGGGGATTATGTCCTGCCTTAGCGAAAATCGCGCATAAATTGTGGAGAAGTTTGCAGAGGAATATGCAGAAAATGCGGAGGTTTTGAGAAATGTTTCCGACTGACCCTCGCTCGCCAAAGTCCGAGCTCTTGCTGTGGAGTTGGCGACCGTTGAAATCGGCCGCCGGGCGACACACAGAAAAGATAAAAGGTCTGCTGCTCGCTTCATCAGAAAGCAGAATCACATTATGAACTCTGAAAGCAACACACACACTCTCATCAAGGACGTGACTCCAGACTGGGGAAAGCCTTGGTACAAAGTTCCACATCTCCTTCGATTGAACCTTTTGGCGTTGACGGTGGAACTAACATCCGCTGCCACTGGCTACGATGGTTATCTCATGAACGGTCTTCAAATATTGCCACAGTGGCAGCAGTACTTTTACAAACCCAATGGATACATTCTCGGTGCTCTCGTGTTGGCTCCCATTCTTGGTACTATCGCATCTCAGTACTTTTCTGCCTTGATTGTTGACAGATTTGGCAGAAAAAAGCCTCTATTCATATCTACCATCTTTGTGATTGGTATGATTATTTTCCAAACATGTGCTACTGACTTTGGAACATTGTTTGCCGCAAGATTCTTGATGGGCCTGTTTGGTGGTCCAAGTGGATTGGCCGCTGTCTCACTTGTAGCTGAAATCAGCTACCCAGCTCACAGAACAACCTTGACCGCACTGTACAACACGTTCTATAATCTTGGTGCTGCTGTCGCTGCGGTCACTACATACGGATGTTACTATTGGCCGCATAACTCTACATGGGCCTGGCGTCTGCCTACTTTGATGCAAGGATTTATCCCTATTCTCTCTATCTCATGTCTCTACTGGGTTCCCGAGTCTCCTCGTTACCTGATCAAGATGGGCAGAATGACACAAGCTCGTGAAGTTCTTGTTAAGCATCATGCTGGTGGTAATCTTGAGATGGCCGGGGCGTTGATTGATTTTGAATTTGCTGAAATCAATGCAGCCATCGAGCTGGAAAAGGAACAAAAGAAAACGTCAATCTTGGAATTTTTTTCATCCAAAGCTGGCTTCCACAGATTTGGCATCCTTGCAATCATGGCTTTCTGCATCCAAATGTCTGGCAATGGTCTGGTGTCCTTTTACCTGGCCTATGTTCTCAGGTCTATTGGAGTTACGTCGTCGAGACAACAACTCATTTATTCTCTGGGTCTTACTATCTTTTCTTATGGCACCTCTGTCATACAAGCAATTTATGTTGGTCGCTTTCCGCGCAGAAAAGTGTTTCTTACCTGCATTGCTTCTATGCTGGTGTGCTTTATCATTTGGACAGCAGTCTCATGGGTGAACACCAACCAACACTTTGCACACCCCGCTATGAGCAGGGCAGTGTTGGCCATGATTTTCCTGGTTGGCTTTGCATATTCTCTGGGTCTCAATGGTCTTCCTTTTGTATACATGACTGAGATCTTGCCATTCCGTATGCGTGCAACAGGGCTTTTTCTCTTTGGAGTTCAAAGCGCATGTTGGACCGTTTTTAACGGTTTTGTCAACCCAATTGCTATTGAGCACATCGGAACAAAATACTATACTGTATTTTGCTGCACTCTGTTTCTTGAATTTGTTCTAGTCTACTTTTTCTTTCCTGAAACCAGCGGTTACAGTCTCGAAGAAGTAGCGAAAGTGTTTGGCGATTATGCTGAGCCGACTGTAGAGCATATGCCAGATGAACTAGAGAAAGGCGGCGTGGTTCAGGTTGAAAAAGCCGTTTGAAATCTCGTCGGTAGTCGTTTCATATGAACAAGTAAGTTACGCGATATATATTCATTAGGTATTTGAAATATTTGTCATTTTATTGTTCATCGATGAGCATTATAAATACGTGCAAGTTTGGCAGAAGCGGGGGTGATAGGCTAGCCCACCTTCCACACCTCCAATCCGATGATATCAAATTTATCTCCTTGACCACTTAATGGTGGATTTCCATAAGTCAGCGATCTTTGACTCACTCCCTTTGCAAGTGAATCGTCTAGCCACAGGCCGTAGTGGCCGTCTCCACCGCCCATGGACAAGAAATTGTGGGTGCAAAATATGGTAAAGTCATTAAGCCCAGTGTACGGAAATGCTTCAAATCTGTGGACGGAGGGATCTGCATCGTCAGCAATCTTATCATTATTCAAAACTGTTCTCCATAGAAAACATTCACCATTGCCGTAAAACCGCCGCGATTCCGTGACGTGAAAATATTCATTAACATAGGCACCAAAAATAGAGCCTGAAGCATCTTTGACGATAAGCACATAGCCAGTGCGGGTATTATTCGCCGTTTCTCTGCCAGCCATATGATCGTATGTAAACTCGCTGCCATAGCCCTGTCTCACTGGCGCCTTTAGGCCGCCGTGGGCCATTCGGTCATACAAAGTGGACAAGGAGGCACCGTGTTGTTCCAGAGAAAAGATTAGGCGCCAAGTAGAATACAATTGTATTCTCTGTGGCATGAGTGGCCGTATTTCAGCAGCCAGGTGCTGACTATTCAGACGATTCACAGTCTGAGTTGTGTAGCCCTCTAGCAGCACATCTGGCAACGGCGGCGGAGTCCATCTATCCTCATTTTCATCAGAACTGAGTTCGCGCGATGCATCAGACTGCTGCGGAGAAGTTGAAAGTCTGCTGTTTAACAGTGAACGAAACATTTCTAGCTAGAATTGCAAAGTTGCCAGGAATGGCCAGGATTACAGTGGTTGCGGTCAAAATGAGTCTGTAGAGAGCAATAAGAAAGATTCAGAATGTTGCAAAACGCTCACCGGCAGCAAGACAAACAGCCAGACCTTTACCCTTGTGCGATACAAGTTATTGCCTCTTTAATAATATGACTTGCCCTTTTCGCTGCTTTCGGAAATGTGCTGATTGTGATGACCGGCAGTGTGATTCTATCTCGCGGATATATTTATCCGCGTGACTGATAGGCTATTTGCTGTATTTCGGTGTTTGAATAATAGTTAGTTCTATGTGTCTAGTTTTTTTCGTTGGCAAATCCCCTTTCTTGCTTGTTTTTCTCCTCGAGAATGGCCTTCTGAGACAAGTCTTTCTTTGCCGCTAAAATTGCATTTGCAAACTCATCAGCACACTCTTCCTGATTGAACTTTGCGCAGGCATTGAAAATGCGCGCCTGACGACCAATTTCTTCCATATGGCTCAAAAGTCCTTCAGAACCCTCTACAAACTCATAGGCCGTATACTTGAGACCGACCTGGTCGCAAAATCGCTTGAGGTATTCAGTGGCCCTCCTGAATGAAGTTCGCGGCAGACGGGGATAGAAGTGGTGGACAACTTGGAATTGGAGGCCACCGTGAAGCCAGTCAAGCCATGGTGGGCAGACGATATCCATAGTTGTACGTGTCTGTCGTTGTGGGAAGGACTCGTTAGGACCAAAGTCTGCTGTGGACATGCCGAAATGCGACATGGTAATGGTTACATGCAATGGCATTGTAATAACGTGCGAAACCATAACAAAAAGCCATCGCTCAGCCGCTGTGGTGAGAAAACAACATACCAATCGATAGGTAAACCAGTAGTTGAAAAATGCCAGGCCAACTAATTCAATGTATCTCAAAATTGCAGCCTTTCCTCTTCGAGGACCAAGGCCCTTGAGAAGGTGTTCCCAAGAAAGTCTGTACAAATTGAATCTGCCAAAGCAAAGAATAAAATAGTAAGAGTAGCTCTGAAGAGGCATGAGCTTTTGCGCAAACCAGTCAAACCAAAGTACCTTTTCATAATAGGAAGAAAAAACGTTTCCAAAGAGCTCGGGAGATACAGCAAAAAAAGGAAGATGTTGAATATCGGGGTCATGAACAGGATCGTTAGTAACCAAGTGATGAACATTGTGATTACGTTTCCACCAGCCCACAGAAAGACCGCCAATGAAATCGGCAATCACAATGCTGACCAGGTTATCAATCCAGAAATTGTGCGTGACTGCATGATGACCCAGATCATGAACAACAAATGTCATCTGATGCCAGCATATTCCCAGAACTGCGGCACTTAGAAACAACCACCACTTGCCACCAGAGCCAGTGCCTTGCGATGCTTCTTTGAACTTGTAGAGACAAAAAGCAGTAATAGCTAACAGTGATGCAAACTTGAGTCCTTCGCGGAAGTAGAACCAATAGTTGCAATCAAAAAGACCCTCAGCCATAAGCTGGTCTTGGAGTTGGTGATAGTTCTCAACAATATGCCTCTGGGTTTCCCGGTCGACCTGCGGGTATTCCTTAGCATCCCTGGCGTGGTACTGCCTGACGCACTCGTCAATGAAATCTTGCTGATGCTGCGCTACGCCTGGACCCTTTGTTCCTCCAACAAACTCAGATACGCTGCCATCGGCATTTTGTGATTTGAACTTTCCTCCTCTGATGGGGGGAATAAAATTGACCCATGGAAGATCTGCACCGTCAACGGTACCCACGGAATACTTTGGAATAAGCTCCAGCGTCTCCCGCGAGTGATAAATATTGATTTCGTCGGTTGCGTCCCAGCCAACAAAATGCTCCAAAACCTTGTCACCACCGGGGTGCTTGGCTTTCCACCCATTCAGCTTGAGAACGTGGCCCTTATACAGAATGAGCATCTCACCATTGGCAATGCGACTTTCAATGGTGCTTCTCGATAGAATTTTGGAACCCATTGTGAAGAAACGAGCAGACTGAAACGAGCTTATTCTCACGAGATTGTCTCGTACTTGTCGTATTTGGTTATCGGAACGTTGTGCTCACGCTGCAGAGAGTATTGCTATATACTATCAGAAAAACACACAGATTTACGAAGCAAAACAAAAACGTAGAGATCTCCTGACTAGCTATCTCCTGGGTTGGCGTTAGCTTTTTAAATTGTTTCACGGTTTGGACCCAGCTGCGACTAATTAGGTTCAGCACATGTTGTCTTTTTCCGCTCGCATTGGTATGTGGGCTGTGTCAGTAGCGACCAGCCAATGGGGATCGACATAAAGCCGTCACTGATCAGAAACAATATTTACACAAAGATCTCTCGTCAAACAAACGCACTTTTGAATTAACGTGCTAGGTTCTCACGGCGGCTGTGATTTGTTGTGCGCGCAGGACGTGCAAGAGATCTGCCCTCCACAAACCCAGATCGGACTGTGAAGAATGACGGCTAGCTACTTTTGGTGTGTGGAGAGAGCTAACTGCTTTTGAAAACAGTCACTGGTTCAAACGCCAGCTTTCACACGCTAAATGGGTAGTTTAATTTGTGCCTGAAATTTAGTGCTCCGTCCATCCTCGGTCAAACCGCCCAGGCGGTGGGTCAAGTTGTCCTTGGAGCTCTCCTCGCTAGCTCAGCTGAAGACAAGTTTGCAGGTTTCTATTTCACAATTGACGGTTGCAATGGCCAAGCGCTAAAACGTGTTCAAGCGCTGACAGCAACCTGCATCTATCTACATATGTTCCTAAGCATTTAAAGATTTTTTCAAGCTCACTCTCCCCACTTTTTTAAGGCGCATTTAATGGACAGATATGATTTGCAACGTGACTAGACACACTGGTCTCATGGCAGGTCCAGCCACTGTATTGGATAGGTCCAGATTGAGGTTCAATATCCTGCGCATCACCAGCTATGCTTTCTGCGAGGAAGAGTTATCATCCACAATTACATAGTTCTATATCTGTTTAGTCAAATTTAATCTTGGTAGCCTTCTTAGTAGTGTCAACATCTTTGAAAAAAGCACCATATGCGCCATGCTCTTTCTTCTTGGTGTGGCCGCCAAATTTCAAAAGCTCCTCAGGTACTGGTTGATTTGCTCCCCGCAAAACGTTTGCCAGCGCACCTGACAGATGCTTCTCGTGTTCTGTAAACAGGGTGATGGCCAATCCTGACTGCCCTGCACGTCCAGTTCTTCCAATTCGGTGAACATAATCTTCCACTGTCAAAGGGAATGTCAGGTTGATGACAACCTTGACAGCTGGAATATCGAGGCCTCTTGCAGCGACATCGGTTGCCAGCATTATTTTGGAGCGACCAGTCTTGAACTCGTCCAGTGCCTGTGTCCTTTGACTCTGATTCAAGTCACCGTGAACTGCCGCCACTCGGTAACCCTTACCATTTAGCATCCTCTCTACTCTAGCTGCCTCCTTCTTGTAAAGTGCAAAAATCAAAATTTTGTCGTCTTTTTTGGCTCCCGACTGGTGCTCTTTCAGCAGAGCCAGCAGTCGTCTCTCCTTTGCCATGGGATCAACCACCTCTACAATTTGTTTGATTCTTTTGTTTGCGGACAGCTCATCTCTATCGCCAATAGAAACCTTAACTGCTTTCTTCATGAACGTGGCTGCCAAAGTACGAACTTCCTGGGGCCAAGTGGCAGTAAACATGACTGTTTGACGCTTTGAAGGATCCGTCATGCCAATAATCTGCTTAATGTCTTGCTCAAATCCTTTTTCAAGCATTCTGTCAGCTTCATCAAGCACGAGATATTTAACATTACTCAAGTCTACCGAACCCTCCTCCGCCAAGTCTTTGAGGCGACCCGGCGTAGCAATCAAGATCTGTGACTTCGCAATAGCGCTCTTCTGCTCGTCTTTTGGAACACCACCATAAGCGCAGGCTGCACCAAGACCAACAGCATCCGTCAGAGTCTTGATGTTGTCGTATATCTGCATGGCTAATTCTCTTGTTGGAGATACTGCCAACATTGAAATTATGCCTTTTTGCGCTTTACTGGAAGCTAGATTGTTCACTGCTGGTACGGCAAATGCAAATGTCTTACCCGAGCCTGTTTCTGCTACTCCAACTACATCTCTTTCAGCCAACAGGTAGGGCCAGGACACGGCTTGAATTGGAGTTGGCTTAGGGAATTTAGTGAGAATTGCCATGATCTTCTTTGACACCGAAAGCTGTGAGAAATCAAGTGCTGGCGAAAGTGGTTTCGCATCTGTTTCATCTTCCACAGTGATGGAATTTTTCTTAAAGAAGTCAGATACATCCGCAGGATCACTTGCAGAAACGGCCGGAGCGGACACCTCTGGTGCTTTCGAGCTCTCATCTGTGTTCTTATTGGTATCACTTTTCTCTTTCTTTTCCTTCTTTTCTTTCTTTTCCTTCTTTTCTTTCTTTTCCTTCTTCTCCTTCTTCTCCTCCTTCTCCTTCTTTTCCTTCTTATCGTGCTTTTCCTTCTTTTCCTTCTTGACCTTCTTGATCTTATGCTCGGTCTTGCTGAGTTTGGCAGCACTCACCTCGTCTTCGTCCACACGTTTTCTTTTACTTTCAACACTCATGTTTGATTATATGCAGAAAGTTTCACAGCGATTCCAAATTGGAATTTTTTTTTCAACTGCCCAAAAAATTTATTTCCGATTATGCAGTCAACACTTACCAGATCCATATCATCGGAAAAAGATGGACATAATCCGTGTGGCCTTATCACCCGCACAAAGTCGTACGATTCATTCAATTCTCCTCTACCATGAGTGCACCGCCTCTTGAACATGACTCCTTTTCGTTCTGGTCGGCTCATCCTTCCTCAATTGCCTCTTTCAAATCTTCAGAGCGTCCTCCTGACCGCGCCAAAGCAGTTGTAATTGGCTCCGGCTTCAGCGGAACCTCTATTGCGTATCACCTTCTGGAAGCTGGCGTCAAAGACATTGTAGTTTTGGAAGCTCGCCAAGCATGCTCAGGGGCATCTGGGAGAAATGGTGGACATCTTGCGCCAGCGTACTGGTTCACAAGCCATGGCAAAGAGAGGATCAAGGCAGGAACTTTTGAAAGAATGAACCACGAAGCAATCATCGGCATGGTTAAGGAACATAATATCGAATGCAATGTAGACAAAAATCTGACTTGCAAGGCTTGGCAATTGTACCATGACGAGGAGAAGTTTGAAATTGCAAAAGCCAAAATAGAATATCTCAAGGCAAAAGGCAACAAGTACTTGCTGGAGGGAGTTTCTCTGTACGGTCCAGATGATGCTTATAAGATTTTTGACTATTTCAAAAACTCAAAGGCCTCACCTGCAAAGAGACCTCCGATCCATGGTGCTTTGCAGTATCCTGCTACTCCAATTAATCCGTATTTGCTAGTGACAAGCATAATGAAGAAAAACCTTGAACGGGGCGTTAAATTATACACAAACACGCCAGTTACAAGCCTCAAAAAGTACCAGGATGGTAAGTGGAAGGTTGAATTTGAAGGGGATCACAAAGGTGAGATCATTGCCGACTCTGTGTATGTTGCTTCCAACGCCTACACTCCAGACATTTTGAAATCATTTCCCGTGAAGCCTACCAGGGATCAAATCTGCAGATGGGATTTCCCAGCAGAAAGGCTTGCTGGGTGGCCAATAAACGATGGTGGGCGAGTTTCTATCGATTTCCACGGCGAGTATATGGTTGTTCTGCCATCGCAAACCCCAGGACACCTGTCGGTAGTGCTGGGTGGTGGAACAGTAAGCCATACTGATCCTAGACACAGAACGTACGATGATAATTCTCTCGACCCGGTGGTTGGAGCCAATTTGCGCAGAATCGCCCGTGAAGAACTAGGAATCGATGAGGAACCAGTACAGGAGTGGAGCGGCATTATCGGTTGGGCTGATCGTGAACAGCCCCATGTAGGAAGTCTTGATGAGAACCTTTATGTCAGCGCTGCGTTCACTGGACATGGTATGCCTAGAGTGTTTCTCAGTGCTAAAGCATGTGTTGAATACTCTCATACAGGATCCTTTCCAGAGTGGTTCCCCGAGGAGTACCGGCAACTGCCTAAATAATTCTACGCACCAGAGAATCCATGCTGACAACCCACACACACCGAACCTCGCTTTCCAGAACAGATCTTGTGATTAGTGCTTTTCCGGTTGGAGATTGCAAGTACCGTGCTCTCACTTGCCGAGAATCTAAGTCACCTTTTTACAGATTATCTGGATAGTAACCTCTTTTATAGCATTTCCATATGCATTCTTCAACTAAACTAGATGTTCTACATAAAATATCCATTACCACCGTGTGAATTGCGACTCTGGTTCATTGTCTACATGGCCGAAGCTAGGGCGGGACTTCCCCGCATTTTATATGCAGCCAGGACGGAAATCTAGTTTGGACAAAAATGCCGTTAGGATATAAATGGTCAATTGGCTTACTTTTTGAAAATATTCATCTATCGTCATGAGTTTACAGTCGGTTACCTTTCCACCGCAGATACAATCCCGCATCTTGGACTACAAAGAGTCTTGCTTGCCAGAAATGGAAACTCTAGAGAGCCCGTTCCAGCGCAGAAACTATACCTCAGTTGTAACGGAGCCAATGATGGTACAAGTTCCCAATTCAAACCGTGTTGGTTACTCTGCTGTGTATCGTTCGGCAAAGTTCCCAGACACCCTATTCACTACCTATCATCCCACTGTAAAGACAGTCTACGACTCGTTTCGACTCGTTTCACAGCAGTTTCCAAATCACCCATGCTTGGGAACACGAGCACGTAACGCTGACCATGGTTTGGGTGACTACGAGTTTCTGACATATGCCGATGTTGATGAACGTCGAACGGCTCTTGGATCGGCCATTCGATATATCGTGGAGAAAGCGACAAAGTCAACGGAACTTGCGAATGATAAATTTATCGTGACTATATTTTCTCAAAACAGTGCCAACTGGGCAATCACAGATATTGCTTGCGTTGCTCAAGGATTGCCCAATGCCGTTCTTTATGAAACTTTAGGAGAAGACTCCTCGCAGTACATTTTGAACTTTACAAAATCCCCAATTTGCTTTTGCAGTTCATCCACTATTACTTCCCTATTAAAAATTCGCAACAATGTTCCTCACCTGAAGGCAATCGTACTACTGGACAGTGCTAGAGCCACACCAGAACGAATGGTGCTTTTGAAAGAATGGTGTGACACAGCTGAGATCACACTGTTTTCTTTCGAGGCAGCGCTTGACATTGGCAGAGCTAATGCTATTTCACATAGACCACCAACTGCACAAGACGTTTACTCAATAGTCTTCACCTCTGGAACAACGGGCAACCCCAAGGGTGCCCTTCTGACAAACTCCAATGCCGTTGCATCGATCGCAAAGATGCTTACCAGCCTTCCATCTCGCACACATTACTGGGATGAATCACAAACATCTATCGTTCTTTGCTATTTACCACTAGCACACATCTATGAGCGAGCAAATATGGTAGGGTGTATAGCACTCCGGCGAGTACTGGGGTTTCCGGAGGGCGATATGACCAAAATTGTGGATTCATTTAAAGCACTGCAACCAACATCTATAGCTTGCGTTCCTAGGCTGGCAAACAGATTTGCCACTTCTCTTCGACACTCAACGTTAGAAGCCCCTGGACTGAAGGGTGTGCTGTCTCGCAAAGCGTTTGAAGCAAAGCGTAAATATCAACATACTTTCTCTGGCTCTCAGTACCATGGATTCTGGGACAAAATATGGTCGGCTCAAAATCGCAAACTCATGGGATTTGATCGGCTAGGCTATCTTACTTGTGGCTCGGCTCCCCTGTCACCCGAGAATATTGAATTTCTCAAACTGGCACTTGCAACAGAAATTCTCCAAGGCTATGGTCTGACAGAAAGCATGAGCGGCATTTCCATTACTCAACCAGGAGACCAGGTACATGACTCGGTCGGGCCAATTTCAGCTACTTGCGAAATTTGTTTACGCGACATTCCGGAACTCAACTATTATCATGACGACGCTGATGGTGTACCAAAAGGAGAAATTATGCTAAGAGGGCCACAGATCTTCAAAGGATATTACCTGGAAAACGAGAAAACCCTGGAAAGCTTTGATGAAGATGGGTGGTTTCATACTGGTGACGTGGGCAAGATTGACAGCATGGGAAGAATTTACATCATTGATCGGGTGAAGAACTTTTTCAAGCTTGCACAAGGTGAATACGTCGGGCCAGAGCGCTTAGAAAGTATTTACATGAGTGGATCAACTTTACTGAGCCAAATATATGTTCACGGCAACTCCTATCAGTCATATCTCGTTGGTATCGTAGGGGTCAACCCAGAAGCTTACGCACCATTTGTATCGCATATCCTTGGCCGTGACCTCATAGGTGGTGATATCAGCACGCTGATTTCTACTTTCGATAACGTCAAAGTGCGAAGTGCTGTTCTGAAGGAAATCAACAGATCTGTCGATTTTGCCAATCTGAAAGGGTACGAAAAGCTTCGAAACATCAAATTGATGCTGGAACCCATGACTGTGGACAATGAGACGGTGACTGTTTCAATGAAAGTGAGACGAAGCAACGCAGCTCACTACTTTGCCAAACATATCGATGAGCTCTACAAGGAAGGAATATTAAAGGAAAAGGCAAAGCTATAATGGAACTGTCCGGATCATTAGCGGTTGACAAAATTGGCTCAACACTCCACCGAACTTAAATAAAATTCAAATACAATGATGTTTTACAAAAGTCATTCTTTAACTAGTGATAAAGTTGCCAGTCAGTTGCTATCAGCTGATCCCGTCAGCGATTAGTTCAACTGTAAGATTAAAATGGAGGTACAACGCAATCAACCCATTGATTTCAACAAAAAAGCCCCCTCACGCAAATCATCGAAATTGAATAGCCCCAGATTTCACTACTCCTCCTCTTTGGCAAACGGGTTTGCCACCCCTCAGAAGATGTTGCTTGCACAACCCTAACCCTTGCCATGTTGCCACAATATAAAAGGCCTCTCTAGTCCTCACTCCTTTTGAATCCCCATCTGTGAAGTCAATAGATAGTTTTTGACTTTACACTTCACGCACAATGTCTGATTCATCTAATTACAAGCCAACTGTCATGCCTAAAGATGACACCCCGGCCAAGGCCGCGGAGTCATTGCCTGGATTCCATATTCCGGAGGGAGAGCAGCTTAAGGCATTTGAAAAATTTGAGCCAAAGGTTGATGTAAAGAAGCTCAATGAAGACATTGCAAAGGCTGAAGAGGCCAAGGCTAACAAGAACTAACCAATCTGTGTGAGCATTGCTATTTTCAACCGCTATGATGAAACATCTAACTCTTACCTACGTTTTCTGAACAATTGTGAAAGAAAAGAGTTTCATGAAATTCTGAGCACTTATTATACTATTTAACAACTAACTTATCTATCTTATTTTATTATTTTTTTAAGCAACTGCTATGGAGTAAACCTAGTTACCTCTACTGAAGTAGCTATTTAATAATTTTATTTAATATTTAGCTATTTTTAAGCAACCGATCAAGTAGTTGCCACTACGTATGTAATTTATTCCATTGATTCACATGGCTAGGGATTGTGATGTAGTCTAGCTTTTGCCAGCTGCGTGCGAATGTTTTGCGCTCAGAAGAACAGCCATGTGATTCCGAAAAGGGAAATATATGGACATTGTCGGTGAGCTCAGCAATCCACACCTTAGCTCGTTGGAAAAATATGCCCGAGTTTTCTCAGAAATGGCACCTACCGTTCCAGCCATCTGCTCACCGCATCTGCTCCAGATTGTGAAATGATTACTGTTAAAACGTGGGCTCGCTCGATGTCAGTTGTAACGCCTCATTGTTTCAAGTATGCACCACTCAGCCACACGTTGAGCCAGCACTTTAGTTTACAAACTACTTGTTTTAACAATAACATTGAGCTACCTGTCTCGGGATACTTGACAGATTCTATTAGTACAATTGATTGAAAGAAACTGCTTGATTGAGAAACGCGTCGCTGAACGAAGCGAAACTGAAAATCTGTTTGTTGTCGTTGCCACTAGAAAATAGCCACGTCAAGCTTCAAAAATGGGGTTTATGGATGATCTTCGCACGAGAAACTTCTCAATCTATGGGCAATGGTTAGGCGTATTGAATATCATTATTTGTTTAGCTCTTGGTATTGCAAATATCTTTCACTTTCACTGGATTATTCTCTTCTCGGTCTTCTGCATAATTTCTGGTTTGATTATTGTGTTTGTGGAGATACCGTTTTTGTTGCGAATCTGTCCACTGACAGAAAAGTTTGTGGCTTTTGTAAAGATGTTTTCTAATAACCTTCCAAGAGCATGCTTCTACCTGGTTCTTTCAGTCATCCAGTTTTTGTCGTGCATTATCTACTTGACATCTCTGTTGGTGCCTGCCATTACCTTGCTCTTAACATCACTTGCTTACTTCTTGGCTTGGATCACCAAGCAGGAATTCTTGTCTTCGTCGACTCTTGGTGGTGCCAATCTGGCCCGACAAATTTTGTAGCTTTGACAGTGGGCAAAATCCACTGTACACTTTGTAGAGCGACAGCACCGTATAATTTTAATTTAAGTATTTGAGGATCTGTGTCTATTTCTCAGCTGGAGCTGTCTACTGTATGTACGCAGGAAAACAAGGGCCAATGCAGGCTGTCTCCGTCGCGAGGCTCCGCGCGAGAGTGTGAAGAGCGTGGTTCGCTCAGGATTGTGAATAGTGCTTGGTTTGCTAATTGACAAACCAGGCGGTGGTTTTGAGCATGCCAAAGTATGCATTAGGCCATTTGCTTGCCACTAGAGAGGTCTGGTAAGCTATCAATTGCACACGGGCATCTTACGATTTGTAGCTTCTGCTTTGCGATGGGCTTTGACTGAATGAGTCACATATTCTCTCGTGCCATTGGCGTTTATTCTACAGAGAGCTATTTAAAGTTAGATCCTCACTCTTCTGTCTTTGAAGCCAGTTATAGGCCAATCCATATCACCATCAGCTATAAACACATTTTGCTCACCCGCAGGGTGATTCTTTCATTCGATAGTTTTAATAAGCACAGATTTACATGAGAGGATACGGAATTGAATTAAGCTCAAAACATGTATAGCGATTCCAGCAAAACAAGCAGATACACTGTAGCTGGTGATTCTACCAAAGTAGTAATTGCCCGCAGCGGGAAGGCTATTACGTAATTTTTCTCGCGGAAAAAAATTCAGCCGTGCCTGAAATATTTCATGTCTGATCAAGGCACATTGTTGACTGCAGAAATAATTGACACATAAACTTTCTCATGGTGCAAACAAGAGCAGCAAGCAAAAGAGCCAGCCAGTTGGAAGAAGATCTGAGAGCCGAAGCTGCCGAAAGAGAGCAAAGTCCTTTGCAAGAGGTAGAAGATAAGGCCGCCGACCAAACAGACATGCAAGAGGGAAGCGACGCGGATGATTCAGACGACTCAGATGCACCAGAGGAAGAGAGTCTTGCGTCCACAGCAATTGCATCCAAAAAAAGGGAGCAAGAAGCTCAAAATCAGCTGCTGCAAGAACGAAAAGAGGCAAAGCTGAAGAGAAGAGAAAAAGATGAGTTTTATTCTAAGCAGCAGCAACAAAGCAAAAAGGCTTCAAACATGCTGGACCTGAGCCTGCTTGAAGAGGCTGAATATGAGCAAAAGCAGCGAGAAAAGAAGCAAAAGCAACAAGCGGCTGTTCGGCCGAAAAATCAAAAAATCAACCTGGCGCAGAAAGAATACGAAAAGGGACCCATCACAGTCAAAGTAATGAAGGGAAAAGTTGGAAAGAAGAGCAAAGCAATTCCAAAGAGCTCGCTTTCTGATATGAAATCGCAATGGTTTGCAAGAGCGTCAATCGAAAGGCGATAAACACGGATTCAAGATATTTATTTACTTTTAATACAAGTGAGCCACCGGGCCTCTCATCACTTCTCTGGAGATTGCTGTCGTAGCGAAGGCTGAAACATAGACAAGGCAGCGTGCACAGCCGGCGTTGGCCAAATTTAGTCTTATACAGTGGGCGAATGTTGCGAGCGTTTAGTGTTGAAGCGAAAGCGACATGGTGTTTCCAGCTTCGAATTGTATTTTCTATTAATCTATTTCACAACGTCAGATGAATTGTAGACTCAATCAAAACATTCCTCTCAACTCGACCACGAGATTGCCAATTTTTCCTGTCTTCATTCCAGTCATCAAATTCTGCATGGATAATACTTCCATCTTTTTCCTCGTTTCAACAGTGGTTGTGCCAACATGCGGCAGCAACATTGCATTTTCATTTGCAATCAAATCTGGGTGTGGATGAGGTTCATTTTCAAACACGTCAAGTCCAACATTATACACTTTGCCAGATGCCAATGCATCTACGAGAGCCTGTTCATCTATAATTGGTCCTCTGGCGATATTGACAATAACAACCCCATCTTTACACTTTGCAAGGGTCTCGGCGTTGATCAAATGATGGGTGCTAGGCTTCAGAGGGAGAGCAAGAACAATTGCATCTGAGTTGGCCAAAAGGTCATCAAGCGTTGAATATTTGCAAGAGCCTTCGAGTTCCGGGCTTAATCTCGAACGATTGTAATACAAGATTTCTTTGAAATCAAAGCCTGCTACCTTGTCTCTGATTTTTCTGCCTATGCCACCCATACCAATAATTCCCAATACCTTGCCCTCGGGATCGTGAGCGGGTTTGAAATCGTAGTTGCCCGACCAACCGCCGGTTCTCAGCGCATTGGCAAACTTATTGAAGGTGCGCAATGCTCCGAGCAAGAGGAAGACACCAGTATCTGCAGTTGCATCCGCGACTGGGTCGTTTGTATTCGAGCACTGGATGCCACGAGCGCCCAATTTCTCAACGGGCACCCAGTCATATCCGGCAGAGTAGCAGTTGACAAACTTCACAGATTTGGGAATGGCGGCGATGATTTCATCATCCCAGCCACCAAACCTTTTGACTCCTGCCTTCATCAAATACATAGCCACGGCATTGGTGGACGATTTGAACACATCCAGTAGCTCCTGTTTGGACGAGGCAGTTACCTGAACAATGTCGGCCAATTGTTCAAACTCGGCCAGCGTTTCATGAGCGTAATGGACAATGCCAAAAAATAGCACCTGAGGTTTTCCTGAAGTCATTACAATAAGGAAGAAAACAGACAGCGGATAAATTTCAACGCTATCAAGCGGGTGTAGATAAACTCGCATTCCGAATATCACGTGACAATGATAATGGCGGAGCTCCCACATCTGAACGGAGCTCCCATATCTGACGGCAGGTTTTTGAATGCGACGCATTCAGTCTGCAGCGTCAGTCATATCTGGCGAGCAAAGAATTAGTCAACGGTCGGAAACACTATCAGTATTGCACTTTGTTGTAATTGTGCACCTTACATGTATGTCGCCCATCCCGTCAACAAATGTCGCCGTCTATAAAATCTTCTGTAGACCTTACTCTAAAACCAGTATCAATGACCGTCTGTAAATTATACTTCTGGTGCCAAAAACGTAATTAGAGGAACCATCATGCCAACGCCCGAGATGATCAGGTCTTTGGCGGAGTTGGCGCTGCATTGATTCAAAACGTGCATTGCAACAAACAGAAACGTGCCCCCTGACAAGAGAAGAACAGTGCCTGACCAGTAAGTGACCGACGACGACTCCGACAGCGACAGCAGCTGGACAATGAGGTACGTCAGCAGCGCGCCGACTGGCGAAGCCGCAGCAAAGGCAATCAGCACTCTGTGGACTTTGCGGGGATCGCCAACGTCCCTCAGAAGCACCGCGGTGAGCCCGAACGATGCCGGGGCCTTGTGGATGAGAATGGCCAGAAACACAACCAGCTGCAGCTTTGGGTTCTGCGCGGCAATCGACGAGCCCAAGGCAATGCCGTCGGCAAGCGCATGCACAATGAACCCGAGCGCCGTTGCGACGTAGCTGGTGTTGTGGTCGTCGGAGCCTGCCGCGGAACCAGCCGACAGCGAGCCGCCCGCAGCGACCTCGTCGTCGCGAGGCGAAGACACGCGGAAGGAAGCCAGGTCGATGGCAGGAATCAGCCGCTCAGTGTCGAAGGACGATATCTGGGGGATTCTGTCAACGGCGTACATTCCCAGAAAGCCAATCAGCATCGACACGCCGATGGTGTGGACATGCGCCGAGTCGTCATTGAGCGAATGCAGCAGGTCAATTCCCTCTGGAATTACAACCAATAGGGCCGTTCCTACCAGCAGCCCCGAGCCAAAAATGGACACGGCCATCAGCTGGCTGTGGGGAAGATTGAGTTTGAGGGGCGCCAGCCCGCAGCCGTAGGCTGCCGCGCCCATCAGTAAGCATATGAGTATGAGGGAAATCAGAGGAGACATGGTGGTGTTGTAGGATTGGTGTCTGTGAAGAGTTGCAATTGATGTGTGTCCATTTTCGGCGTTGGGTGAAAACCACGTTTCGCGAAACGTGGTTGTTGCATGAAGTGCTAAACCGGTGGTGACGTGGAATTAATTTGACGCCAAGCGACGGTCTTGGAGTGCGGAGGCAGAGAATGTGCCAATGCTTCCATTGAGCATGTGCCAATGCTTGGCGTGCGAATTTGTAATGTGAGCAGGATCGCGATGACAATATAGCAAATGCATCGGTGAGCTCGGATTACATTTTACAGTAGCTCCGCCAAAACCACTGCCAAACAAAACACTGGATCTCTCATCTCTGGTCGTGGACAGGCCGCCGATTGGCACTCGTTATGAAACGCAGATTGGCACACTCGTTGACGCCAATTGGCACACTCGTTGACGCCGATTGGAAGACTCGTTGAAACGCAAAGTGACTCCTGAAAGCACACGCCCATACATTTAAATAACTATTACACAATAAATATCATCACAAGCTCTCGTGCACTTGCGTAGTCAGCAGCAAATCCGAATGGTAGCACCAATTAGGAAAGGCACGGTGCTACCAAGTTTCACTGATTCAACCGTGGTTGCACTCAAGTCCCGGGATCGGCTCACCGCACGTTCTCGGCTACAGCCGCCAGACTGTCCAGCGGCGACTTGCTCTGCAGCAAATGGTGGTAGCTGGAAAACTGTGTAAACTGTCGCTGGATGAGGCCGCCGAGCGTTGCGCAGCAGACGCGCTTGTCGTGGGCGAGGGTGTCCGCGACGTGGACCTCCGACAACGTGCGGGCGACGACCGGGATGATGTACGACACGAGGGGGCACACCGAGACGAGCGGTGACTCGAGCAGCTGTATGAGCATTGCGCAGTGGTCAATGAGGCTGGCCGACGCCGACTCGGACATGGTTTGCGATGCGTTAACGCGCGCCCACTGCACAATGAGCAGGTAGTAGAGGGCCTTGAGCGACGGCACCGTGTCCCACATGGACTCGATGGCGGCGCGCGCGACCTGGGCCTCTGTCTGGAAGTTGGACAGCGCGACGTGGCCGAGGCGCAGGCCGAGCGAGATGGTCTCGAGGGCCGACCGCGAGCCCATCACCTGGGTGTCGCGCACCGCGTCGAGGCGCACCGCTGCGTCGGGGATCATGGGCGGGGTGTTGTTGATGGCCGCCGAGAGGCGGTCGAGCAGCACGAGCACGAGCCAGACGCGGCGGCAGTCGTCCTGCGCCGTGGCCGGCAGGGCGCGCTGCTGCTGCGGGCCCTGGCAGGTGTTGACGAGGGCGAACGCGGCGCCGAGCCACGCGGGCTCGAGGACGTGGTTGGCGAGGTGCAAAAAGATGAACGTCATGGCGAGCAGCACTGTGGCGGGCGCGTCGAGCTGGCGCTGGTCGACGAGCGCAATGTACTGCAGCACCTGTGCCTTGTTGTCGCCCGGCTTGAGGCTCTGGAGCAGCGCTTTGCAGAGCGGCGGGTTGTTGCATGCGGCGAGGCGCGCCTTGAGCTTGACCTTGGAGTGCGGGAGGATGGGGAACGTGGGGTGCACCGTCTGGTAGTACGAGTCGATGGACTTGTCGTCGATGGCGAGCGCGAGGTCGCTGTCGGCGGCGGAGGATGCGGAGGTGGCCGAGTCCATGGACGAGATGCTGGAGTGGCGGGCGCCGCGGAAGGAGGCCTTGAAAAAGTCTGAGGAGGCCGAGGGCGGCGACGGGTAGTAGAGCTGGTAGCTGCCGCCGATGGGCCCGATGGAGCTGAGGCCGTTGGAGCTGCCGAGTTTGGCAGTGCCGGAATAGGCAGGCACTGACGAGGGCGACGGCGGCTGCTGCTGCAGCACTGAGACCGAGGCCGCGCGCGGCTGGTGATGCGGCGCCAGCGGCGCCGCGTAGGGGCTGGTGGGCTCGGGGCCGAGCGGCGGCGAGCCCGCGGCGGGCTGCGACGCGAGCGCGCCGGTGGACAGCCGGCCGGTGGGGTAGATGGACGAGATGGACGGCAGCTGTGGCCGGCCGCGCGCGGTGTTGCCGGCGAGGTAGCCGGCGAGGCCCTCGCTGCCGGCCGGGCTGGCGGCGGCCGGGGGGATGGCCTGGGCCGAGAGTCGCATAAACTTGGCGACCGACGACACGGACTCGCGGCGCTGGCCCTTGGACGGGCCGCGCTTCATGGGGATGCGGGAGAACGTGCACTTCTCGCCGGTGCGGCGGCACGACGAGCAGTGCAGCGCTTCGTCCTCGGGGGTCGCATCGCAGCGGATCTGGGTTAGTTTTGCACGCTGTATGCTTGCGCTGCCAAGGCCGGGGTCAGGTGCAGCATTAGTGCCGGAAAATGGTCACCCACCGCAGGCATTTATCCCGAGGCTGTTGTACGGCAATGCAAAAGCAACGATTTGAGCAAAAATGTGGGGTAACGGTAATTCCAGCGAAAACCGGCCGGAAAATTAGTGCACCCAATGGGGCAGGATACATACCTTTTTTTTGCGGCACTGGTCGCACGCGCGCGAGTTCTTTGTGCGCTTGCGGCCGGCCGAGTCGAGGGCCTCCTCGTCCGACGCAGACACGGCGGCCGGTTCCGTTTTGCTGGGCTCGCTCCGGGCCTCGCGCGGGGCCTCGCGCGGAGCCTCAGCGGGGCGCAACACCGGCGAGGTCGCTACAGACTTGGGGGACAGCGACTGGTCGCGGCCAAAGTCCTTGTCTTTGGCCCGCTGTGCGCGCTGCTGCGCCGGCTTGGGCGACGGGGCGCGCGACGGCGGCCTGGAGGAAAGCAGTGCGCGGATGGGCGACGCACCAAACGACGCTGTTGCCGTTGCCATGTTGGAAAAACAGGCCACAACGGCGGGACAAATGTGAAAAGAGGCGCGGGACTTGCAAAGAGCGGCTGGGGGGCAGGAGACAGATACAGCAGGAGGCTACGGGGTGCTTACAAAGTGCTTACAAGGTGCTGCCGGGAGATTTGCAAAGACCAAACGGTTCACAGCATGCGCGGGACGGCGTCGCCTTTTATATACCTCTGACACCTGCGCAGGCGGTATTCCGGGGTTGGCCCACAGAGCCCTGCACGAGACACTCTGGGAAGCCGCGGAGAAATGTCTGCAGGCGCGCGCCGGGTGGGTGACAGGGTGACATCGGGCTTGGTGTGGGGTACACGAGGGTAACTGGGGTAACTGGAGGGTAACGGCGAGACGCTACAGCGCTTGCGCTTGCGCTGGGCGGCGGCAGGACGAGCGGCAGGGCCTGCGCAGTACACGGTCCGGCAGCGACAACATGTCATTTCTACAGGCGCGGACGGCCGCAATTACATAAGATAGGTAGACATAAGATAGGTAGACATTAATCAGGGGGACTTTCCTCGGCTGCGCCCCAGGCGCGGTTGGCAGCCGGACTCCTGAAACAGTGTCATTATTCACCCGCCCGCCAGTGGCAGGCACCAAGAGGGGAACTCTCAACCAAGGTTTGCGCTAGGCCCGAGTAGGAAACACCAATTTGGCTCCGTCGCCAAAACCAGCGAGATTACTCCAGAGCCGTCGGCCGCGAGCCACTGCCAGTTGCAGCAGTTGCAGTTGCAGCAGTTGTACTGACAGTCGTTCTAGCAGTTCTAGCTCTGCGGCAGCTCCGCGTACGAGTCCACAAACGACTCCTCGTCGTCGTCCTGCTCGTGCTCGTCCTCGTCCTGCTCGTGCTCGTCCTCGTCCTGCTCGTGCTCGTCCTCGTCCTGCTCGTGCTCGTCCTCGTGGTCCCAGCCGCCGTCGTCGTCATCAGTAATGTCCTGGGCTTCGGTGCCAAAGGTGCCAAAGTAGTAGCCTCCGTTGCGGGCCCAAAACATGCGCTCACGCAGCCGGTTGCACTCGCCCCACGCCCGCTCAATGGTCGACCAGTCCGAAATGTCGAGCTTGCGGATCCCGTCCTTCACGCTCTTCATAAACGATATAAAGTCGCACACCGTCCGCACCCGGTTGACGCAGAAAAAGCACAGCGGGTTGGCGATCTGCGACTCCTTGCTCGCATCGGCCTTGCTCCCGTCCCTGCTGCTTTCCGGCTTGTCGACCCGCAGATTGTGCAGCCGCGCATACACATACGAGTCGTTCCTGCTCTCGCCGCACAGCGCACACGGGCTGAACGTTGCGACCGGCTTGTCGTGCTGGCCGCTCGACAGCAGCTGGTACTCGGGCCGCTGCGCGCCCGCCGCCTTTTTGGTCGGCACAAAGTACTTGTACGACTCGTTGACGCCGGCAATCGGCTCCACAATCGCAGTGCCTTCATAAATAGCATTAAGTAGACTCCGTCGCGCAAAGTAGCTCAGAAACGGCGACTCAGACAGCTTGAGCGTCACCTCGACGTCGTCGGCAAAAAACCTCTTGAACGGGCGCACGTCCCGGATGGCCGTGTTGTTGTACCGCCACGGCACCGGCGACAGCTGGCTGCTACTCTGCGGCTGGCCGTAGTTTGAGGGAAAGCGCCCGGGCACCGCGGGCATTGCAAGCGGGCCGCTCGTGGAGGCTTCGGGGGACAGCGGTGCCGGCGGCGCCAGCGTGCCCGCGGACGGCGCCGAGCTCGACAGCGGCGACGGCGACGCAGGCACAGGCGACGCCGTCGACGTGCGCGCAATGCCCGACGCAGGGGCTGCGTCGTTCTTTTTTGTCTTCTCTTCGCGGGCAATGGCCTCCTTGCGCTGCTTGTAGAAGCGCAGAAACGAGTCGGGAAATCCAGCTAGCGACATAAAATCATTAAACACAGGCAGGTCCATGCGCAGGGTCGGCCGCTCGAACGACTCCAACGTGTACTCTCGCAACGGGCCCGCGACCGCGTCCTCGCCAAGGATGCTGGCGGCGGGCCGCAGCTGCGGCAGCGGCGCCGGTGTCGAAGGCTGCGTCGCAGGGAACGCCGACGGCGACTGCGCGCCAGAGCTGAGCACCGGTGTGTCCGCGGGCGACTGCGGTTCGGACGCGGTGACGACGGCCGCCGCAATGTCCTCGCTCGGCAGCGACAGAAACATGGCGGACGCGCGCTTGCTGCGCATGTGCTTCTGTCGCTCCTTTTCCTGCTCGTTCTGCAGGTCCATAATCACCGTTTTCAGGCCGTTAATCTGCGCCTCCATCGACTGCAGCAGCGCCGACGACTCGTCGACCTGCGCCTTGAGCTGCGCGTTCTCCTTCTCCAGCAGGTCGCCATTCTCCTTCTGCGCCCGGCGCGCGTCCGCCACCATGACGTTGGCGCGCGCAAACAGCTCCTCGCTCAGCTCGCTGATCTCGTTCTGCAGCTGCGCAGCCTCGTGCTGCGCGTTCTCCTTCTGGCGCGTCTCCTTCGCCATCAGCGCCTCGAGCTGCTCGTTTCTGCTCTCTAGCTCGGACTTTTGCTGCAGCGCTTTCATCAGCTTGTCATTCAGCTCCGCAAACGCAGGGCTCGCTGCGTCCTCAGACGGCGTCGCCGTGGCCGACCGCGGCGGCACCGCGGCCTCTGCTGCTGGCGACTTTGGCGGCACAGGGGGCCCGTCTGACGGGTCGGCTGCAGCATCTACAGGCTCGTTTGCATGCGACGTCATTACAAATCGTGCTCACAGGGGTGTCTACGCGGCGATCCTCTCTAGGTGCCAGTGTGCAACAGCGCAGGTGTTTGGACGTATCAGTTTCCCACAGAGTCAGGTTGCAGTACCGGCGGTAATGCTCAAATCGACGTTCTGGTTGCGGGTGGACAGTTGGTTTGAATAAGCGCGTGACGAATCGGGTCAGTGGGGCAGCGTCCTCCGATTTGTCCAGGTGAAACAATGTGCAACCGCTGCGATGGAGCGTCTGCAACGCAGTTTGTAGACTGTTAACTGGTCTGTCTCCCACCTAAACAAGCTGCCAATACTCTCCGCTGACTCTCAGCGGACAATCCCACCAATCGAGAAATAGACTTTTGAGACATGTAGCGCTGATCACAGCTACTCGATGCGACTCTCCACCGCTGTATTTTGCATGTAGGAAAATAGATATATTATTACTAGTACAAATGGTCGCTTTAATCGACCAGGCTAAACTGCCGGACTAACGGACACTCCCCCCCGTAGTCCATGTCAATGGCGTACTGATAGAAAACACCCTCGGACGTCACAATCACTGCATATGTCGGGCCGGTGGTGGATGTCACAGCCACCACAGACCGCGTCTTTGCTGCCACCGGCAGCTTGACGTAGGCAAAATCACGGGTTGGCTCCCACATCTCAGTGACGGCCTGCGGCAAATAGCCTCCGACGCGGTCAACGACATTCTTGCCACCAAACCGCAGCAGATTGGAGTAGCCACCGGACTTGCGCTCAGTCTCAGCCAGCGTGGGAAGCCCGCCAAGTTTGTAGATGTGGACCGTCTCTGTAGCCGACGACACGGCCAGTAGTTGAGAGTTGAGCGAAAAGTTTATGGAAAATATCTTGGCAGGATAGGTGCCTCGTCGGAACTGGTAGAGCTTGGTGGCCGACGGAAGCGCAAATATACGAATGACCGTGCCCTTGTCGGACGCGGTAGCAAGCAGAGACCCATCCGACGAAATAGCAAGGCATGCAATACTCGTGCGGTGGGCTTCAATCACGTTCACAGGCTCGAGCGTCAGCGTGTTGAACACCGTGACGTCGCCAGAACGCGACGGCCCAGACGCTGCCGCGGTGGAGGCCGAATTGATGGACGCAGAGCTGTTGCCCCCGGCAGCTGCGCCCCCAGGGGTCGCAGCCGGGTACACCATCCAGCTGTTGTCGCCGTCAGAGCTCAGCGCCATCACCGCACCCGGGTTGGGTGCTGTTTCAATCGTATGCAATAATTTCATGTTGGAGATCTCGTAAATGTACATTTGCTCCTCCAACGTCACAACCAGCCGTTTCCGATTGAGAGACACCTTCAAAACCGCCGTGGGAAACGTCAGCTCGCAAATCGTACTGCCGCGCTTTGTGTTTAAGATCTTGAGTCTCCGCGGAGACAGGTTGGGCTGCTCGCCCACTCCCACAACAGCCACCAGCGAGGTGCAAAATAGCATCTCAACAATGCCCATTGCTCCGTCATTCTGTTTGAAGCATTGCCCAAAAGGCTCGCAGTTGTAAATCTTGTAGCCCGTGGGCGTGCCAATCGACACACAAGAAAAGTCCTGGTTAAAATTGGCAAAGTTAATGGGGTCCATTGGTATGCGACGCTGAGTGCCGGCGGTACAGAGACTGCCAGTCAGGGAAACCACCGCAGGTAAAATTCAATAGCTGTTTCTAACAGCAGTACAATCGCTACAGTTGTGTCTGAGAGTACGCTTGCAACAGTTGGAATGCAGTCCGTAACTTGCCACCAAAGCTAGCCCCACTGCAACGATAAGTGTTGTCTATAAATGTAGCAAGTCCCTGTGAAAGCTCTCGCCAATGTCGCTAATAATCTGATGGATTTCTTCCGTTGCTCGCACTTATCAGCCGCTGCTTTGCTTTTATTCAAAGTTGTAATGGGACCTTCATCGGGTTGCCTCAGGTATCGCAGGCTGATAGGTGAGGCTGTGAAGGGGGTGGCTGCCGGCGATGCGATAGTGGTAAAGTGGCCAGCAAAAACGGCGGCGAGAGCCGCCGTTTTGAGTCTTTGAAACTCGCTGAATAATCATCTTTTCGCTCGTCAAAGAGCTGAAGGTCGGCTTTCCTGGCGTGTCCACACGATGGCTGATGTGGGGCAGCGGAGCGCCAGCAGTAGCAGCTGGGTCAGCAAGGCTCGTAGTTGTCAGCGCTGACAGGCAACAAATTTGTCAGCTCAATTGAAAACTTTCCTGCGCTCTCGAAGTTCCCCCATGTGCTTAGTCACCGTTCACCCATCCTGAGTGCACCCGGCGAAACAGCACCAGCCTACTTACCGGGCCGTTGCTGAACGAACAGAAATTGCGAATTTCTGTTCCTCCTCACTGTACCAGAGCCTCGCCCATTGCCCCTCTTCTCGATACTACCGTTTGAATCAACCTTTTGTGCGACGGTTGCCTGCACAGCATTGCCGACCCCAAGTTCCCCAAGTTCAGCAGCAGTCAGCGCTGATGCCTCCGCCGATTGCCGCAGCTTCTTTCTCTCAGTAATGTAGACCTGAGCAGGGCTCATGACGGCCCTACGAGGATCCAGCTCAAATGGCATTTCAGGGCGCAGAGCATTCGGATCCGTTGCTAAAGCAGCCTTTGTCTCCTCTTCAAGCTCTTCATCGAGGTCTCTCTTTCTGGACAGCCTTCCCTGGAGAGTGGCACCGTGGACATCCCTCATATGTCGTCGCAAATTGTAGGGTTTTGAAAATGTCCGAATCTCGTGGTTTTTTGAAAAGCTACTCTTCCTGCAATACGGACAGGCGTATGCGTGGGTCACTTTTGATTCCATAGCCTTTTTTTGTGCCTTGTCAAAATCGCCTTTATCCATAAACAACTTTGCGATTTTCTCAAGTATCCGTATTTTCAAATCGTCCGACATGGTGAGCTCTTTCGAGAACCTCATCTTCATAAACATGCTCATAATCAAATGTCTCCAGTCCATCAGCTGAATTCCTGGCAGTGAACCAGGCTTTCCGCTTCGTTTCCGAAAGGACTCCATCTCATCAAGCACAGCGTTGACAACAGCAAAGACATCCCTGATGGCATCCTCAGACATTCTGAAATTTTCAACGGGAACCCGTATCTCATTTTGTTGCATCTCAGCTCTAAGCATTTTGTTTGACACAGCAGTAGTTTCAAAAAGCAGCATTTCCGCAGCCTTCATTAGCTGTGGGCTATCGACCCCATCGTTCATAGCAAGTAGAATCTTCCGCTCCGACTCCGACGGGTTGACAAAGTCATCTGCATAGTGATCTTTGATTCGTGGCAGCGGAATCTCGTTATTAGCCAGTACATAGCTTCTGTGCCTCTTGAGCAAATCTACCTTCACCTGGAGAGCCTGTTTAGAGCAGAAATCAGCCGGATTCAACGCTTCCACAGCATTGGGATCAAAAGCCTCGTCAAAATCATGTCGTTTTTGATCCTCAGTAAGAGTATTTCGCTTCCACTTCAAAGGAATGCACTTTGGCCAGCCGCTATATTTTCCGCGATGCGGTGCGTCGTGTTTTGTGAGCAAAAAGAACGAGTAAAGGTGTTTGCTGAGATCCACCTTCAACTCAGCATCCAGCAACTTGATCTCACGTCGGTACTGCTCAATGCTTTGCTTTAAATTGTAAATTTCACCAACCGTTAGTGAGGGCCGGTCACGGACTACTTCAAGCGAATCGCTTTCAGATTGAGAACTGTACATTGGAGAGCTGGCCATTTCGGGCGCTGAGGAATCGTCCTCTGTCGACGCAGACGAAAGCATGACTTGCAAAAGAGCTTTGACCAACAGCAAGTCAGCTATGGAGACCTACTCTGAGAAATTCGGTAGTATTATCACATATTTATTTAATTAAATCATTTAGTTGCCCAATTTGGAAATCGTTTGGTTTGCTTGTGAAGCACAAAACCTCCAGCTGCAACCAATTGAAATATCGCGGGTGCCCATTCTGACGCCCTGTTTCAAAGATGCAAGCAGACACTTCAGATCCTATGCAAGAGCAACCGTCGGATCCCATCAATGGTTCTATTGCCTCTCCTGCTAATTCCCCAGATTTGCCGGCAGACGGTACTGCTTCTGACAGCACGAAACCGGCCGAAACCATTTCCAAACAATCTTTGCTAGATCCCTCTGAGCAAGCATCTGGAACTGCGTCAGCGGCTGACCGATTGGAAGATGGTCCGGGTGAAGATGAGGCCTGGTTCAATGTTGGACCGTTCCATCTGTCCAAATTCACGCTGTACGAAACAAAAACCAAGTTTTACATTGTGGGCTCCAACTCCCGCGAGTCCCGGTTTCGCATCCTAGAAATCGATCTGACTGTTGCTGCTGATCAGCTGGCGATCTCCGAACCGCATCCTCCGTGCACTCGCAAAGAGATTATGGAACTGCTATCTAAACTGGAAGATCAAGCCGGGGGGCCGCTGGTGAAACGGTTGACGTCTTGGGGGATACTGGGCTTCATCAGATTTACTGATGTCTACCACATGATTGTTATCACAAAACGATCTGTAGTGGCCCTGATTGAAGGCCATTACATCTACCACATTGACGGTACAGAGATCATTCCGCTGGCATACTCGGCTAACTATCGAAAGCCTGATCGTAGGTCGGAGGAGGCCCGATTTTTGACATCATTGGCCAACTTGGACTTGTCCAAAACATTTTATTTTAGCTACACTTACAACCTTACACAAACATTACAGAATAATCTTCTTACAGGAAAGATTGTGGCCATGAGCTCAACGACTAATAAATTTGATCAGGCCGCGGTAGATCTTGTGGATGCGAAGCGGGCTGAGGAAAGCTCAGAGAAAGTGGCGCAGAATGACGGGGATCGACAGGCCAGTGTGGATGATGAACCGAAAACTGTCGATCTCATCAGCAGTATGGAACAGCGAGTGGACTCCAACGATACAGACGTCCATGATATTGATCGCGTCAGTTTAACTGGGGAAAATGACAACACTACCAATGAAAAGCAGATAACTGTAGGGGATCAGCTGCTTCACACTGGCGAAAATAACGACGAAGTACTTCTGAGCGTCGACCCAGTGGGAATAGAGACTCCTGCTGTCAACATTGACGAAGAAAACTCCAGAAAAGTCCCTGCTGCCGATTTTGAGTATTCCCGCGATCAAGAGTCAGCAAGCTATTTGGATTCGGAACAGCAGGACTTTCTTAATAACCATTCTCCATTGATGCTGGGTGGTTGGGCTAATATCAACGAGATGTTTGTTTGGAATTCACGTTTAGTCAGACCTTTCCATCAGGCTTACACCAATGCATTCGATTGGTGTTTGCCCATAATTCATGGCTTTATTGATCAAGCAAAAATTGCAGTCCTCACTAAAACTGTCATTGTTACGCTCATTGCTAGACGAAGTCACTACTTTGCTGGCGCCAGGTTTCTCAAAAGAGGATGTAATGATGATGGCCATGTTGCTAATGAGGTTGAAACAGAACAGATAGTAGTTGACGCGATGACATCTACTAGCCGCGATGCTGGCGATGGCCTTTACAACTCCTCGCAATATTCCTCGTTTGTACAACATCGAGGATCTATTCCTTTATACTGGTCTCAAGGCTTGGGTGCAAATATGAGCCCAAAGCCACCAATAAACATGTCATTTGTGGATCCATTTTTTTCTTCGGCAGGTTTACATTTTGGAGATATGATGAAACGCTATGGGTCACCCATATTAGTACTCAACCTAATCAAGCAAAAGGAGAGGGTCCCTAGAGAGTCAAAGCTGGGAAAAGAGTATGAACAGTGCATCTCATATCTGAATCAATTTCTTCCTCAACAGAATAAGATTCATTACACTGCATGGGATATGTCAAGAGCATCAAAGTCAAAAGACCCTGCTGAGGTCATTGAGTTTTTGGAGAATTATGCTGAAAAAACCCTCCAAATCACTGGCATATTTCATAACGGTAAAAACCTTAGCGGTATCAAGTCTTTGCAGGATGGCATCTGCCGCACTAACTGCATTGACTGTTTAGATAGGACCAATGCTGCGCAATTTGTGGTGGGGAAACGTGCATTTGCTCATCAGCTTGTGGCAATTGGCGTATTGGAGAATGTTAACGCCTTGCAATATGATTCAGATGCCGTTAACTTACTGACTGAAATGTTTCATGATCATGGCGACACCATTGCATTGCAGTATGGTGGTTCTCATTTAGTCAACACAATGGCTACTTATCGCAAAATTAACCAATGGTCCTCCCATTCACGAGACATGATTGAATCCATCAGGCGTTTTTATTCAAACTCCTTTGTCGACTCTCAGAGACAGGATGCCATCAACTTGTTCCTTGGTAACTTTGTCCCACAACAGGGAAGGCCAAACATTTGGGATTATTCGACAGATGTTTATCTTCATAATCCAAGCGCCACATCACCAATAAAGGATGCCTGTCGAAGATCATATCAGCTGTGGTGGACACCTGTTGTGTTGGAATCGATCCATCAAAGAGTATACGACGCAGAATCGCAGATTCTAAAAAGACAAGGTTTGGAAAGGTTCTCGAGCAAAAATGACAGAAAACTTTTGAATGATGTGACGGGTCCTTTGAGGCCATATCCTGGCTACTATGACAATTATTACAACAACTACTACAAGCCGCGTACTCTTACCCAGTTCTCCGTGGTTTTTACATTTTCCATGAATTCTACTTCATTTTATACTGCACCGGTGAGCCAACATTTAAATTCCACTACAGCTCCTGTGGGACCGTTTACGTCAAAGCGCAAATCTGGGTATGACAAAGAAAGATCAAACAAAACATCGTCTGTCAATGACAGTAGTCGCAAGCGATCCGGTGAGGTCTCTCTATCTCAGAAAAGGAGAGGTATTGTCAATTCTGATATTCGGAAAGAGGCGATGAAGAGGGCATCCAATTTCTACATGAGTTCACATGGCATTCAAAAGCTACTACGGGATAGTCGAGTGTTTTCTGGGATGGGATACCCTGAGGAATTTGTATTGGATGAAAAAGATGTTGAAGAGCTATCCAACCCTTCCCAGGAGCCTGTTGCAGAGAACATTGCGCCCGTAAAAAACTCGGCTGATCTTGCTCGTAAACTGCTTGACGGGGTTGCGCAAAGAGAAGTTTACGAAGATTATTTGAAATCTTTCACGTCCAGCTTGACCTCCTCCTGTGATCTTGGAGCTGAAAATGCAATAACAAATGATCCGTTGTATAACGAATACGCTTCTTCTGCTGATGTTGAGCAGCTGCTGAAGTCGTCTGTCAGTGAGCAGAATTACGAAATCTATCGGCAAGGATACGACTTGTGCACCTTAGCCCCGGCATCGGAAGCCAATGGAATGGTCATCGCCGAGGATACGAATTCTTCTCTTTATAGACTGTATGAAAACTTGCTGGTGCATTAAGATTACATTATTTATCAAGATATATTTATTTGCCTAATTAATTTACCATTCCACATAATTAATACTCCTTGACAATCGAAGATCGCGAGAGCGGTTGAACGCCACCCGTTGGCGCAATGGATTCCCTGGTAGCTTTTCTGAAAACTCTCTTGTTGGCCATTGTTACATCGTTCTCAAGAGCAATAATCACCTCTTTATCGGTGCCAAACTTGAAGTTATCGTCTGCCACATTTGACTGGTATCGTTTGATGAGGTATGCGTCTTTATCACCCTTGAGTGCCTTTTTCAAATTCCACGTAATCACATACGGCCCAGAAGATGTGACAATGGTATTAATGCGAGAATCTAGACCTGAATTGAATTTGGCTGGCGTAAAAGACAAAGGCTTGCCGACCTCCATCTGCATGTACGCCACATGTTCAGGATTGATCTGCAACCGTTTTGGACGAGGTTTGTGTTGAGCTGGGAAGCTCTTGAGAAACCCACTTGCGCCTGCATTCTTTCCGTCTTTGATTGTCACATCAATCAGTAACAAGTAAGTTTTACAGGTGGCGAGCAACCACTTTCCGTCAGCTGAAACATCAATTCCAATAATAGGATCGCCAATTGCTGGCAAGTGGGTCTTTGCGTTGATGCCCACTCGGTCGTAGAGACGAATCTCACCCTTCCGCGTAGCCACGGCCACATGTCCATTGTCTGACGTGGCCAGAGCGGAGTTTTGAATATTTGTCGCAGACACCTTGAGAGTGGAGTCCACAATCTTCGACTGGCTATCTAGTCTCGGATCGATATGAAACACAGCTTTATCGGATATACCCGTCAGCATCTTATTGTCAGTCAGCTGGCTGAACTTTTCTGTTGGTCCAAATGCGTTCACCCTGAAGTAGTCTGACACTTTCCATTCATCCACAATTTTGCCATACTCGAGATCCATGTTGTAGAGAGTTTGCATGTCATTGCCGCTTTGAAAGACAAGGCTGGTATCTTTGGTGTGGAGCATCATTTTTGAGGGGTCCAGCACCTCACCGGCCGCATTCTTGCCGGCTTCAATGGCGGCGTGGAATTCGATGCCATCTCTGCCCTGCTTGAACACGCCAATCTTATCTCCGTTGACAACATAAGAACGGTTGTTTGACAACCCAACAGACAGCAGCGAGTTTTTGAATTTCTCACCTCCCGACTTGCGAAGCTTGAACTCCTGGTATTCCTTGTCGTCATCATCCCACTCTTCATCTTCGTCATACTTGCCAGCGTGAGAAGCTGCATTCTTGTCTGACGCAGCATGGCCGTCGTCAGTGTCTTCCTCTTCATCATCGCTGCCCGCCACTGACCATTCGTCGGAATCGAGGTCCATCCCGTCCATCTGCTCAATGAGGTAGTCCTTGTCGGCGGCTGACACCTTGGCCCATCTTTTCTTGTTTGTCGACTCCCACAATGCTTGCATAAACACGGTTTGGAAGGCTTCCAATGCGGTGAGGGTGGCAAACTTGAACAGCCAGGAATACGCCATGCTGTCGGAGAACACATTGAAAATAAATGATAAGTGCTCAAAGTTGAACACTGGGTTGACGTCCGACGAGAGCTCGCTGCCCAGGATCTGGCTCCGTTCATCGGTTGTTGCGCAGAAGTAGAAAGCGTAGGGCTCTGTCTCGATAACCTCCACACTGCACTTGTCAGCCTGCTCTACAAAGGCTCCTATTGAGGCATCAAACAGGTGCAGAGAGACGGATTCCTTGAACAGGACATTGCCGGCGGGTATAGTGGATGCGGATGCGGGAACGGGTGTGGCCGTGGTGTCTGCCGACACATTTGCAGCGTCAGGAGAAGGCGCTGCGTCGGATGCCGCGAGCTGTGGGTCGGCGGCTGGGGCAGCGGGCTGCTCCGATGGCAGAGCGTCAGGAGTCGCAACGGCGGCGGCCGCCAGAGGCTCGGCGGGCACATCTGCCACAACCGGAACTGCGTAGTCAAAGTCAAAGTCGAAGGGTTCCAAGTCTTTTGCCGAGCCCTTGAACTCGGTCTGGTGCTGCATTTCCCACTGGGCCTTTTTTGCAATGAAGTCAAATTCGTCAAAAGCCTTTGGCGAGACCTTCTTGTCGCAGACAAACTCAAAGTACTCGCCATCGGCGCTTTCCAGATTCTTCCAGGCAATGACGACGTTGCCGTCGGAGTTGCTTGTGTAGGAGATTTTGAGAAGGGCAGCAATCAGAAACGTTCGTTCGTCCTCCGGGCGGGCGTCGAGAAGCTGATCCGCATCGTCGTCGTCTTCCTCCTGGCTGAGGACGTCTTCTGATTCGTCGTAAACCTTCTGCACTGCCAGCTGGTAGCAGAACGCGGTGGAAGTTTTGCGAATCTCAATCTGGGCGTCGTTGTACAAACACTCGGTTGTGCCCTTGACGGAGGAGGCGGGCCGGCTCAGGTAGAACTTGCCGGCGGGGATTGTGATGAGCACATTCGGATCCTTGCTCTCTTCGCGGCCAGAGATGAAGCTGCGCAGGAAATTCATTCGGTCTTGTTGATTTGTTTACTTTTGCTGCTTGCGAGATTGCGGAGGCATGCGGCTGGGCAGCCAATTTTTTTGACAGACTGCACACGTGATATCTTCACGTGTTGTTCAATAGCCGCAGCGCTGGGCACCGAGGCCAGAGGGCAGATCGGCGTGGCTGTTGGCCTGGCTAGCGCGTGTTTCACGCTGCCTTGGCTGCACCAAAGGAGCGAAGCAATGTCACGTGCAGCCCAAACCTTGCTGGCTGGCGGCCGGGGCTGGGGACGCTAGCGACAGGGCAGAGCATCGCTGCGGAGCAGGCTCTGCCAGTTTGTGGTTTTTGTACTTTGCAGCGCTCCATTTGTTGCACCTCCAGCATGTCCGGCAGGTCCAGCAGGTCCCTGCAGCGGCCGGCCGGTGTGCGGGCCGTGGCCGGTCTGGAGGTTGGTGCGGTGCGGTGTTTGCGGTGCGAGGAACCAGCCCGTTTTTGGCCGGAGGCGAGACACGCGCAGGTGGGCCAGGCGAGCGCAAAAGTGCGATGCTTGACGGCACCGCATGGACGATCGAGGCGACGGTGAGCCGAGGTGGCTGTCGCCCCGACTGGCGAGCCGCGCGCGTGCGACGGCGACGCTGAACGACGGCTGGCCCGCCGGCGTGGCCACGGGGCCGTCGCCGGTGGGTTTTGCATGCGGTGCGCTGCGGTTTCGATACGATGAGGCTCTGCTAGCGGTGCTCACAGCAGGCGCCTTCTAGGAACGTAGCCCCACAGAACTGAAACCGTCTCGCCGGTTCTGGTTAGCAGGCTGAGCGTTGCAACGAGGATGATTTCTGTGCCTGAGTAGCGATCGTGCAATTCTTTAGGTAGTGCAATTCTTTAGATAGTGGCTTTACGTAGTGCAATGGCTTTACGTAGTGGCAATTGCTTTAGGTAGTGGTAGTGCAGTGCCTTTTGGCAATGGCTTTTGGCAGTGGTGCGCTGGCTGGCGCCTTACCAGCCGTCGTGATTGGTCAGGTCCCACAGCGACTCGTCCGATTAGAGATCTCGTCCGATTAGAGATCCCGTACGATTAGAGGATGCGATCATTGTCGGCTGGGTTTGATGCTGGGTTTGATGCTGGTTCCTGGAGGCTCCTGGGCTGACCCTGGCTGGTGCCTGGTGCTGGAGCGGTCGAGCAACCGGCGGTGGGGCAGCCCGGCAAGAGGCGATGGTGCGCAGTCGGGTGCGAGGTGCGAGCATGTCCGGCACTGGGCTGGCCTGCCGGAGCTCGCTGAGCAGATCGAAACCTTGTGCGAATCGGCTTTCTTCCGCTGGCCAGCTGTTTCCGCGGAAACGAAAGCAACCTGGTACCTAGGCGCCGCCCAACGATATGCGCCGAACACGCGCGTTGTACAGAAATATTATTTCAGTAGGTGACGTATTTTGCACGGTGATGTGCACGAGGTGGTGAGGTGGGCCACCAAAGCACGCTGTGCGGGCCTGTAGAGGGGAGCAGCAGTGACCAAAGCACGCTTCTGCGAGCTTGCTTGCGCGCTTGTTTGCGGTCACAGCGTGTGCGCGCTGGCCAGCCAGCGCTGTGCTCTGTCACGCCCACCTCACAAGCACGCGGGACATGCTTCAAAAGCAACAACCAAATTGCCTCATTCAGCTTCACCCACACGCGTCGCAAGATACGCCCGGTGATCTCGCCTTTTTTCACAACCCTCGACCGCCGGCCCTCCACCCCTATAAAAGGCCGCAGCGCTGCCCCCCGACCGCAGCGAGTCGTCCACCTGCTTGTGCCCACGTCTTTGGCAACATGTCCCTCATGTTCCACCACCAGCCCCCACCCTCCTTCTCGCTCCGCCGCACCATCTCCACGCCGGCCCAGCCCGGTTACTACGACTTTGAAGCGTCCACCATCTCGCCCCAGCAGCTCACAAACACGGACTTTGACCTCCACGCCAGCCTCGCGCTGGACCCCGCAAACCAGCCGGTCGACATGTCCCTCGAGTCGTCACCCGAGCTGCTCGACCACAGCGACTTTGCCGACCTCCACCAGACGCTCGCCATGCCCCCCTCCACCCCGATCCAGCAGAGCGACAGCTTTTCCCTCCACGAGTCGCACGTGCACGAACCGCAAATGCACGAACCGCACATGCAAGCTGTGCACGCTGCTGTGCACACGCTCCCGTACGCGCACGAGCCCTTCCAGGTGCCCATGGCGCGCTCCGTCTCGATGGCCTCGCTCGGCAACGCGGCGCAGGCCCCCAACCGCATCGCCAGGACGTTTTCTGTCGGCGCCGTCAACCCCAACCAGACAACGCCGGTCCAGGCGCGCGCCATGAACACCCCTATGGCCACCCCCATGAGCTCCATGTCCGCCATGTCCACGCCCATGACGTCGCTCGGCTCGATGAGCGCCATGTCCACGCCCATGCACATTACCAGCCCGACCGCCACGGCGCCGCGGCTGCAGCGCGCGCTCTCCTCGGCGTCGCAGCAGTCGTCCTTCATGACGCCCGTCACCCCGTCCACCGACAGGGGCAAGTTTGCCCCCGCGCCCAACGTCAAGCTCGAGTTCCACACCCCCCATACCCCGGCGCCCGGCACCGCGTCGCCCGACACCTCTCAAACCGTCCCGATGGCGCTCACCCGCTCCGACATGGGCACGTCCGCGTCCGGCTTCAACCCGTTCTACAAGCCCATGGCGTTTGTCGCCAGAAACTCCGCCACCCCAAAGTCGCAGGCGACTTCCAACCCGGCCCTCCTCGCGGCCTCGCCCATCGTCTCCATGTCGCCGCCGGGCGCAATGCCCTCCGCCGACGCCAAAGCCAAGGCTGCAGCTGGTCTCGCCTTGTCTCTGGCGTACAAAAGCGTCCCACCTGGCGTGGACGACGCAGAGCCGTCGGACAAACCCCACAAGTGCGCGTCCTGCTCAAAGCGCTTCCGCCGCATGGAACACCTCAAGCGCCACGTCAAGGTCCACACCGACGAGCGCCCGTTCCCGTGCCACATCCCAGGCTGCTCAAAGCGCTTCTCGCGCTCAGACAACCTCCGCGCGCACGAAAAGACCCACACCAAGAAGGGCGGCCGCAACAAGTACGTCGAGGGCCTCGAGCTCTCGCCGCTCGGCTCGGCCCGCGCCAAGCACGCGTAGGTTGCAAAGCACGCGCATTGCAAAAGACATTGTACGTTTAGTAACGTTTAGCATTTTATTTATTGAATAGATTACGGAGTAGTGATGCTCACAGAGCGCATGTAGTGGTGTTCACAGAGCGCGTGTAGTGACGTTCACAGAGCGCATGCCAGACCAACTCAGCTTCTTGCAAACACATAATGTGCAAGTAAAAACCCAGTGCAAGTCTTCTAGAAGTCCTGTTGAAAGTCTAGAAGTCCTGTTGAAATTCTAGAAGTCTAGGAAGTCCAGTTGAAAGCATAGAACCCCAGTGGAACAGCGGAAAAAATTAAGGTTTTAAGGTTCAAAAGCAAAAAACTACAACACCTATCGTTCTCGTCTGGTCTCCCACGACAATACTGATCTAGGCCCTGGGATGCTTAAATTATTGGTTGATCGGACGGGAAACCTTGTTTCCATCCCGGTATGGTCGTAGCTGTCTGTTAAAACACGTTCAGCATCTAATGGCAGAGGCATAATTAGCATGACAGCCTATTCGACTGAGTATCAACATTTCTCGGCTATTTGCCCTCTCAGAAACCCTACAAACGTTTCCACAGCCATTCAGCTACACTGTGCCTACATGTAACCAAAACACAGATTTGGTGCTTCGTTCGTTGAGGTAGCTGAACGCAACCCGGAAAGTTGTTCGTGTACAGTCCATCTCTAACCTTCTCTCACCAGCACTTCTCAGCTCCACGGTACTTCCACTGAACGTCTATTCAAGCGCATCATGTGGATAAATCACGTGTGTTTGGTCCTTCATATCAAAGAATCCAGCGGAACCTAAAGCCTCGTCGTCAGCATCCAAGTCGGCGCATTTGCTGCTTTCAAAGCGCGCACCAATTTTCTCTCCCGCTTTCGTCTACCAAGCAGTGTGCAGCTCCCTGTTTGGTCGTGAACGTGCTCCCATGCATTGGCCTCTATTGGGCTCTTTTTGGGTAGGATGCGCGTCGAGTCGGTGAGCCTGGCAACTTTCATCGAGTTCTAGTAAGCGCAGAGCGGTAAGTACTAGCATATAGGCCAGAACAGTTGGTGAAAATAAGCGTAACGGCCACCGTGAGTTTTATTCCCTCTTGCGGCAAACCAATGTCAAAACAGCACGTTTTGCAGTGCCCAGTAGACGTAACCAAACTAACCCAGGCCGATTGTCTTCTTGTTGAAATGCTGGCGTTGCTGGAATACGAACGTAGACTGCTGCGTACTCTGTACAATGAAGAGTCTCATGTTTTGCAGCTCGGTCCGGTAGAGTTATCCGCTCTCAAGCTGTACAAATACCAGTCCGTCGACAAATCACCTCTTTCAAAATACATTTTGAACCCGTGGTGGAACTGGGCAGCACAGTTTATGCCCCCGTGGCTGGCCCCCAATGTCATCACCTTGATTGGCATTGGCGCAATTTATTTCAATATCCTCTGTGTGGAAATATGGATGCCAGACTTTCAGACCCCAGGCCCTTCTTGGCTGTACTACAGCTTCGCTCTCGGGCTATTCTTTTACCAAACTATGGACAATATAGACGGCAAGCAGGCACGAAAAACTGGCTCTTCCTCTCCCCTGGGCGAGTTGTTTGACCACGGCATTGACTCTCTGAACTGCTGCCTCGGCGGACTGGTCGAGTCGGCCTGTATGGGACTGGGCCCGGGTAAAGCTGCGGCCTGGACAACCTTCTCAACGACACTAGCAATGTACTTCTCCACTTGGGAAACCTACCATACGCATGTCTTGTACCTTGGATACGTCAATGGACCCACTGAGGGCATCGTCATTGCCGTTCTGGTGATGGTGTTGACGGGCCTTTTCGGTCAGCAACTGTGGCTAAAGAGCATGGGTGAGGTCTTTGGATCTCTGGCTCCATCGTTCTTGTCTTCCGTGTCTCTTCGCGATGTGTGGATAATAACCGTTGTGTTTGGAGTTTTAGTCTGCCATATCCCGGTCTGTGCTTACAACGTCTACAGGGCTCAAAAGAAACAAATAGGACGTGCCGTCCAGCCCGTAGACCTTTTCATCCAGCTAATTCCTCTCGCTGCCTTTTCATTGTCTTTGGCTGTCTGGCTTCTCTCCCCTTATGCATGCATTTTGAGAAATAACCATCTGCTCATCTTTGCTCTGACCATCTCAACAGTGTTTGCAAGAACCTCTACAGCCATAATTTTGAGCCATCTTTGCAGACTGCCTTTCCCATTTTGGTCGCTCTCACAACTACCTCTCTTTTTTGGCTCCTTCGTCTTTGGCGCGCTGCCGTATGTTGTGAAGTCCCTTCAAAATATCAACCCCATTTATGAGGAGGTATATTTGTGGGGCTACTTTATTTTCAGCGTGGTTTACTTTTATCAATATGCCTCATACATTATAAACTCGCTGTGTTCATATCTTGATATAAACTGCTTTTCCATCAAGAGCAAAGGCGAGAAAAAGATAATGTGACTTTAGACAGTTGAGATGCGAGACTAAGGAAAATAAAAAGGAGAATTAGAATAATTAAATAATACTAGATTTCACAGGCAGTACTATAGCATTTATGCCAAAGAAACACTAAAGATACCGTCTCTTGCTTTCAACTTCATCCATCTGCCTAGTCTCGGTTCTCTTGACACAGCAGCAACAACCTTGATTGTTTTGTCATCTTGCTCAACAGCATCAATTCTGTTGATCATTCCGTTGACTTCAGGAATTGTGTTCAAAAGCTCAAAGGACCGAAGCTCTGTGCCCAGCTTCCAAACTTTTATCTCGCCAGAATGGGAACCGGTCAAGAAAATGTTTGAAAGAGGGATTGCATGTATAGCAGTTACTGGTCGCAGCTGTGGTTCCGGTGAGGCAATTTCTGTAGTTCCACTGGTCTCCGCCGTGTAATCATCCAGCTTGAGAGTGTCATTTCTGCCATGAGAACCGCGGACAACAAAAATGGGCTTCTTCTTCTGCGCACTCCACAAGCATATGTTACCATTGTCTGAACCAGTGACAAATAGTTGGTCATCAATCATGGAACAGCAGTCAATGGAACCTTCTAAATCCTTAAACGGCTCTTGGCCCGGCTTCGGTTTCTTCTCTTTTGCGATAGCAGCATTGTCTACAGACCTGAAAGTGAGTCGCGTTTCTTCGCTGATTTTCCACAACATGGCAGTTCGGTCTCTAGAGCCCACTGAAACACATCGCTCCTGCGACAAGGCAGAAATATCGGCCACAGCGTCCTGGTGTCCAAACAGGGTCTCTACTCGAGACAAATGGTCAAGGTTGAATGTTCTAATTTTCAAGTCAGCACACGATGCATACAATTCATTGGTGCCCATTCTGAAGCACATGCCCAAAACATCACCCTTCCTGTCCCTCATATCAAATGCAGTAACAAATGCAAGGTTTTCGGCAGACCATACAATAATCCTTTTATCTCTCGATCCAGTAGCAAGATATTTCCCATCAGGAGACACAGCGCAGCACAAAATTTCTTTGGTATGAAACGGCGTGTCTACAGGGGCGGGCTTCTCAGCTACTTTGCGACTTCTGACAAACCTCATCAACGTCGGTTTCCTGCTTGCATTCAACTGCCACTTCATAATATACTTGTCTTTGGACACTGTGAACGCATGGCCATTGCCATCAAGCGCAACTGATGTAATTCCATATGCTTTGTAAGATGCAAATTGTGGGTCAAAGGAGTGACGGCATCTCGACTCAAGAAATTTATACACCTTTCCCTTATGCTCAGCAACATCCTCTTTCAAACGCTGCGCAATAAGATCTCGCTCAAGGTCTTCTGCCAAAAACCCAACAGCATTTGCTGTCTCAGACGTTTCTTTTTGAATGTTCTCAATATACTGCTTCGCTAATCTTCTGCGTTTATCACCCGCCGATTCAGCTCTTTCTTCGTCGTCTGAATCATCACCGGATTCTTCTAATTCCTCTTCAGCATCTGGCAATTCTTCATCATTACTAGGTATATCGGACAAATCATCATCCTCGTCACGGGTGGCTTTGCGTCGAATGGAAGCACGGTTAGTATTACCACGGCTCTGATCTGATTTCTTCCGCTTCTTATTTCCTGGCAAGACAAAAAATGAGTCTGACATTGTGGATCTCGATAGAACCTTCACAAGCTGGAATTTTTCACTATTAGACAGCCCCACTGAAATCGAAAAAAAAAAAATTGGATTGCTTGTGTCATCACCTGTAACGGACAATGCTGTTCCTGTAACGGACGCCCCTGACGAGATCCCATGGCTTTCCCAATTAAGCAATCGATAGTTTATAGATACGGACCGCTGAAGATTACAACTAATCAGTTTGAATTGTCAACCAAAGTCTGCTACTACTAGTGACTCTTTCCTAAGAATAAACAGCTAACTATAAAGCTCTCGACTCGTAATTTCTTTCATACTTTTTTTTGCAACTGTTGATTGAGACCGTAGTAAACTTTGTGTGTAACCTCAATATGGGTCGCGCATATCCAATAAAGTGAATGATTATGTTACTGTCATTAATGTGTAAATAAATATAAAGAACTTTGTAAAATATCTGGTCCTACATTGGAACCTGTTTATACTCAAGAGTATCCAGAAACGGTTCAATGAATCCCAGGCCACCACCTCCGTCCTCCGTGCTAGCACCATATTCCATGTCGTTGAGCAATTGCATCATAACATCTTCATCAAACACAGCGCCTGATTCCATTTCCAACGGTCCCGAATTCAGTTCAACTACAATGCTCTCATCTTGTTTAGGCTCATATTCCGATTGTTCTTCCAAATTAAGTTCCTTAGACAAGTGACTGGCCACGATAGTCAAGATGGTTCCGTACCGCAAATTCAAGTGCACAGAATCTACCGATCCTTCTGAAAATAATTTTCCCACTTTCTTGACAACCTCAAGAGATGAAATTCGTGACACTCTGTCTTCTTTGGATGTCATGACTATAGTCTTGATCAAGAATATTACCGAGTGCACGATTCTAACGCACCATCTGATTGGCATGAGACGAAGGAGACCACGAGCATGCATTTTTTCTGCAACAGACACCATTTCCTTTGCAGCATGGGTGGCAATAGCCACATATTTTGACGATTGAATCACGTCCACCATTTTATTCGCTTCAGACGAATTGAGCGCTAGCGAATAGATGTACAGGCGCGTATAGTGGTAGTCAAATAGGATGGACAAGCTGTCTACAGAGTCGCCACCTAAAACTTCTCTATGAAGATGAGACCAAGTGTCAAGGTGAGGACCAAACAGCGTCAGAAAGCTTAGATACTTACCACTTTCGACCAAGGTTCGCGTATCTGTTCTTCTAGCGTAAAGAGTCTCATGGGAAAGCTTCACAATTCTGAGAAGTCCCAGCTTGGCATGGTCGGCGGCTGAAAAATCCAGTCCCTCTGGCAGCGTCTCCATGTAGCCGAGCATGGAACGGCGCCCCATTCTAGCAGCTAAAATGATTTCAGACATGTGGGCTGCCATATATACCTGGCGATTTGATTCCATTACCCCAATGTCCTGAGCGAGACGGATGGCAGTGCCAATAATAAGCCACGACTGTCTGTCTGAGCGTGTGTATGCGCCCTTCACTTCAGAGTTGTCACCGGGGATGTTTGGAGGGGGGTTATTTGCAAAATCTTTCCAGCGCATATGGATTGCCCTTGAATTCCATTCAGAAAACAGCAGGTACGCCCAGACGGTACCGATGGATTTTGTGGAAGCTTCAGACCATACACTTTTGGAAATAAGCTGCTGAATGTAATCCCAGGCCTGGTCGTGGATAACAGCACATCTTTCAAGCAGCGCCTGTTCCTGGGGAGTTGCCGGCGAGCTATTTGATTGCCCCGGCTGACCAGGTTGGTAGTAGCGGGAAGCAATAGTGATGATGGCTCCAAGCAGCAACACATAATCGCTCAAAACGTCAGGATCATGGAACTGCTCAGAAATATAGGGGTAAAATGGGTGCATGTAACGGAAGAAAAATGTCACCAACAAGCGGATTTCGTCAGGAGAGATGATCCCGCCAGTCACAAATTCCGAGTTCTCCAAAACTACATGCTGGGGTGCATGGGAGGCCGGACCCGCGCCCACAGACGACTCCCGTCCGGCCGTGAGCGGTGCGTTACCTGCAGTTGCGCTATCCACGTCTTCCTTGTACATTTTGGGAAACGACCGAGCAGCATGGGCAAGAATGTCCAGGGCGTCCGCAGTGTTGTACAGCTCACGGCGAGATATTGCTTCGTTGGACTGGTCAGGCGCACCCGTGTCGCCGGCCGCCGGCGGCGTGGGCGTGGCTGTTGGTGTCTGCTGTTGGTCGATGGCCAATTCGTGATCAATGCCGGTACGGGCTGCGGCCTGGCGCGCTTTCTTCTCGCGGCCGAGAATAACATTCTCCATGCCTCCGCGGCGGGACTCAGTAAACTCGCACACTCGGCCGCCGCGGGAGCAGCGCGTACACGGAGGGTCGCGGGGTCTCGACAGATCGCCGAGGTCGCATCGCACCTTGCGCTTGCGACAGGCCAAACATGCTTTGTAGGAGCGTTTGAATTTACTTTCGCCAGTGTCCCGGCGCCGTCTCGAGTTCATGGGCGCCTTGTGGTCGGCACTAGATGGCTCGCTTGGTTGATATGAAGGGCTGGCTACTGACTCCGACAGCCCGTCTGATATGCTAGACATTCCTTCCGACAGCGAGGGCAGACTGGGCAGGCCGCTTGGCAGTCCTAAATTAGGATTGTACCGAGGCAGCTGGCCGTAGAAAGGGCCTTGTCGGGTGCTTTGCACCTGGTTGAATTGTGTCTGCTGCTCGTAGTCTCTGTCCATTACGACTCGGGGTTGTGCTCAGCAGCGGTTGTCGAAGGCTATCGAGAGCAGACGCAAGATTTTCCTTCCATACAGATGGAAAATTCAGTCACGTGATAAATACGAAGGCGAGCCACATGAGCGAGTCACATGGTTCTTAGCAATGCAATGTACACTTTCCAAAATGGAACCTGTGCAGATGGTGATTATGTTTCATTGCTGGCAAGTGAAAGTCAAGCCCGTATTGAACTCCCTCATGTCTGTGATGCTCCCAAGTTAGAAGCACAGGACACTGGTAGTCGTTCCAGCAAAGGCACCGAAGCACAAATAACTCATTCTATATTTCAAGATTGTATACAAATAGTACTTATATCATTTCACGTAATCGGGCAAGCTGAGCGGCCTCTGCATCGTTCTCAATAATGGTATGGGCCTCAAAGGGATCAACTTCGGTTTGCTTGAACTTTCTGGCTGGAATCCTCTTTTCAAACAATACATCGAGCTCAGCGTACGTACGGCCCTTGGGTTCAGGCAAGCGGAAGAAGCACCAGACAAAGGCGAGGGCAACACCGACCCCCCAGAAGAATCCCGCTTTGCCTCGCCAGTTCCACGCTGTCGTGTTAATCATGTAAGGCACAATGACAGCGACAACAATATTTGCTATGAGGTAGGTTGCTCTGGCAATGACCATGGTTTTGGAACGCAACCGAGTAGTTGAAATTTCGGCAACCACAGAATAACAAACGGGGCCCACTGTCAAGTCGTAACAAAAGGTGATCACAATCATGAGCGCACCTGTGGCCCAGCCTACAGACTCAGTATTGTTGGAAATGCCGGCAAAACCAATACCCATGTACAACAAAGCTATTGCGCCAAGCCCACCAAGATACATTGGACGTCTGCCAGATTTCTGCATAACAAACCAGGAAAGAATTGTTCCGGCCGCACCAAGACAGTAATTGACAATATTCATATTGAAGGCATTTGACTGGGCCATACCTGCTTGTTGAAGAAAATACGTCGACTGTCCATTAAACGAGGTGCACATTGTTTGGCAGAGCCAACCAATAGCAGCAATCTCAGTTCTTCGTAGATTGACACCCTTGAAACAGTCAATATAAGACATGCCAACATTCATGCTTTGCTCTAGTTCATTTGTCTTAACCATCATTTGAACCTGGCCCTCAAGATAGTCTTCGGTAGCCACCGATTTGGACATGAGTCTTGCTACTGATTTCTTGGCTTCTTCTAAGCGACCCTTTCGCACCAAATGCCACGGCGACTCTGGAGCACAGAATGCGACGATCATAAGAGGGACCGGCCACACCCATTGTAGAGCAAATGGTAGTCTCCAGGCATACTCTGACTGAATGTCTACAGTACCTCGAAGGACTCCTGCAGCAATGAGCTGACCCCAGACCCAGCACAGGTTGACATAGGTAGTGAGGTAGAAACGAAGGGCAACGGGGCAGACTTCTGAAGCGTAGGCAGTGGTTAAGGTTTGAAACACACCCCATGGGATGCCAAGCAGGACCTGTCCCCAAAATAAAACCCAGAGCGAGCGAGCGAAAAAAGGCATGAAAAGGAAGCAGATTATAACGGTAAGTGCGACCATGATGGTGTATCTATAACCGATACGGTCAGACAACACACCAGTCAAAAGTAAACCAAAAAACGCGCCAATGTTGGCAGCATTTGAGAGCGCGGATTGCCATGGAGCACTGATAGTGTACTTTCCGCTGCCATCGTTGAGAGGGAATCCAAACACTTTAGTGAACTGTTCCATACCATAAAAGTTTCCAAGAAGCATAAGATCAAAGCCTTCCATGACCAAACACGACGACATCAAAACAGACCAGATGCAGGCCTTGGGATACATCTTGATGGCTTGGATAAGAGGCATTTCCTTCTCTGTTTTGGCAGCATCTTCAGCAACAACTGCAGAGATATTTTCAGCGTGTTGCTTCTCGTCGATGGTATCCTCGCAGTGCTCGGAATCGATCTTGCCATCGACAATGACTTTAGACATTATGAAATAGAAGTTTTAAGAGAGTGAGCGATGGTTAGTCCATGCCAACTATCACCAGTACTTATACTTTAATAAACGTTGAGCTTTGCAATTAACCCCGCCATGATCGAGTTTTTTTGTGACGTGCCAAGATCTCGCAGCAGTCTACATCTCTTGGTACTGTCAAGAGACACGCAAGCAAGAGCCGAGAGCCAAGAGCCAAGGAAAGTCTCGTGCACAAGGAAGGGTAAAAAGAGGTGGAACAAAAGGTATAGCTGGGGAGAGTATTGACCAAAGTGTGATACACAACATTTTCACTTCTTACGTTAGACTGTAGTCAAGGGTCATTTAGTAAGTAGAACACAAATGGCATTAGCACAAAGTCGCACAGGAGATTCAAAAGTCAGTCCATATGTAGTCTGACACGTGCTAGATGGTGATTGACATCTTTATTCTTCCAGCGCTCACTTAATCCGGGATAAGGTTGAGACAGAAATGTGGGGAAGTGTCAATATTCGGCCCGGTCAATAGTCACATGAGGATTAAGAGAACTTGCGGGGTCAACAATAAGGGAGTAAGTCGTTGATGATTCTAAAATGCAGATGGTGGGATTGATGGTAGGCTTCTGACTCGCGAATGTGGAAACGATGAGATAATTTTATCTGGTTATGGGTTGGTCTCTGATGATGGTTGGGCTTGATCATGAGAATAGTGGAACGGTTTGGGAGGTACCGACGGAAGCTTGGTGAATTCACACGATCCGCGACCAAGTCAAGATTCTAAACAGTGTCTTGGCAATTTCATGGCAATAGTGGCGGAGCAATAACTTGGCACACCTTCCTTACGTCCATGAACCATCCCATATAATTGCGGAATCTCTACGTTTGCAACCTTTGTGATATCTTCTACTGAACGTAACTTGGTCAAAAATTCATTTTGTTTGCTTTCTCCTGAGCTGGCAACACTGCTGCAGCTATTCAGACCTGCAGCTATTCAAGACCTTGTTTCACAGACAGGCAAAGGATTGCTGGCTAACGGATATAGATTGCAACAAAGTAAAGGAAGTCCATCAAGTTAGCAGAAAAGATGAATCTTCTTCATGGATTGTAAGAACCTGCACATATTCTCTGCGCTCCGTATACTGCAGAATGAGGGGCTCGACCCATGTCTCAAGGGCATCATAGGGCAATGCATAAATCACCAGATAGTCAAATTTACCGATAATCCGTTGCGAAAAGTCAACTACCCCGTTATGGCAACCGCGGGCACAGACCAGGTTTTGCCAGGGCCGTTGAGTTCTACCATCTTTCCATTCCTACACAGAATAGGTAGACACTTTGATGATAGCAACTTGCTAACCAGCCCACTGCAACACCTTCTATCATGTGGCCAGTATAATTCTGGCGTTACTTGACTCAACATTTTTGGCGCTCACGGGTTACATGATCTTTCAAGTCGGACCGATTTGCGCTCAAGCCGGAGGGTTTCAAACGGGACCCAAAAGGTGAGCGTGCGTTGACATATTGGGGTAAGGCTGCATGACAGGTTGTTACGGAACAACAATGACCCACATTCATCACAGCTGGCATTAGGTTGCTGGCTACAAATGGTTGAAGTCGTTGGCAGATGACTTGTTGTAAGCGGTTCACGAGATGTACCAAGTCGAGTTGCAGCCCGTGAGCTATTCGGGGTCATTAGTGGTGCCCGTGGCCGACCCCGGGGTCATGTGCAAATTCGGTCCGAAGCAATGCACCCCGTAGAATTTCCCCTTTCGGACCTCCGCTTCTTTCCATTTCACCAAGTCTCGCCGTCGAGCCCCGCCAAAGCCAGCGTGATCTGAAACAAACGTCTCGCAGATGGTCCCGTGGTCCGGCCCGAATCTCACACAAGCGTTGAGCCCAAGGTAGTTTTACTCCGTTTGCGCACTATGCAAAGATTAAGATTTTGCCTGTTTGGCCATTATGCGGGGTACCCCAGATGCATACTTTGTTTTGTGGAGACGTGCATTGGCTTGCGAAAGCTCAAAGTCGGTATAAGGTGGCGATACCGAGACCGTCACTGCTGATACAACTGTGTACTTTTGAGCAACGATCACAACAGAGCTTCGCGACCAGCTCTGTCATTCTCGGAAAATAGATCTCGGGGTCCCCGCTAACAGTGGTGTGTGCTCCTGCTGACCTCCCCACACTTTGCATGCTAAGAGAAACATGGCGGATATCCACATTCGGATTAACTTTTCACGTATGCCAGAAAGAAATTGAAAAAAAGCAAAATATGTGGAGAAGGAAATAGCAACGACCGCAGAAGTCTATTTAAACACGGTTGTATGCGCACTTTATCCTCATCAAATCACATTTGACTTCTCACAAGAACTATCAAGCTCACCATGTCCCAAATCATTGTTGATGGCAAGAAGCTCGATGCTGAGCACTATGAAGACGCTATTGATGAGAAACAGCACAACGAGAATTTTCAGGCCATTGTTGCTGAAGATGCTGCAAAGGCCGAAAAGGAAATGCCGCTGTTTAAGGCCATCAAAATGTACCCAAAGGCTTGTGCTTGGTCCGTGCTGATGTCGACTTGTCTTGTCATGGAAGGCTATGACCTCATGCTGCTCGGTAACTTTTACGGCATGCAACAATTCACAAAGGTATTTGGCTTTCTCATCAATGATGGCAGCGGTAAATACACTATCAGTGCTCCATGGCAGTCGGCCCTTTCTAACGCGGCAAACATTGGCGAATTTTTTGGCCTTCTCCTCACCGGTGTGCTCTCTGACCGAATCGGCTACAGATACACCATTATGCTTGCCCTCTTTGTCATTATTGGACTTTTGTTTATGCCGTTCTTTTCCCGCTCGCTCTGGGTTCTTTTCTGGGGCGAGGTCCTGCTTGGCATCCCATGGGGTGTGTTTCAAACCTTAACCACTGCCTACGCTTCAGAAGTCTGCCCCGTTGCTCTTCGTTTCTACCTCACGACCTATGTCAACCTGTGCTGGGTCTGGGGTCAGCTTATTGCAGCTGGAATTCTTCGTGGAACTGTCGACATTGAATCTGAGTATGCTTGGAGGCTTCCATTTGCTATCCAGTGGGCGTGGCCGGTTCCTCTTATGATTGTCGCATTCTGTGCTCCAGAGTCGCCATGGCATTTGGTGCGAAAGGGTCGCTACGAAGACGCCAAGAAATCAGTGGCAAGACTCATGTCCAAGTCGATGGCAACTGAAGAGTACCTTGAAGGCCAAGTACAAATGATGATCAAAACCAATGACCTGGAAAAATCAATGGATGCTGGCATGTCGTATCTCGACTGTTTTAAGGGAGTCAATCTTCGACGAACTGAAATTGCTGCGGTTGGCTGGGTGTGTCAATGTATGTGTACTTCGTTCAACGCTCAGTCTACCTATTTCCTTGAACAGGCTGGTATGGCCCAGTCGAATGCCTTCAACATGAACATTGTGAATTACTGTCTTGGTGCGGCCGGAACAATTCTTTCCTGGTTTGTCATGCAAAAATCTGGCAGACGTCCCATGTACCTTGGAGGCTTGGGTATTATTGCTGTTCTCTATTTTGCTGTTGGATTTGCAGGTATCTCCAACAATACCACACCTGTTGGCTGGGCCACTGGTGCTCTCATGATTGTGATCACTTTCTGCTACGACTTGACTATTGGCCCTGTTGCTTATTCTGTGGCTGCTGAAATTTCCACGACTCGTCTTCGCTCCAAAACGATGGTTTTGGCGAGAGCCTCGTATCTGGTTGTTAACATTGTCATTGCTGTTATTGTGCCGTACATGATCAACACGACCGCATGGAACTGGAAGGGCAAGGCAGGATTCTTCTGGGGTGTGGCGGTTGCCATTATGTTTGTCTGGAGTTACTTTAGACTTCCAGAACCAAAGGGCCGCACATATGCCGAACTGGATGTATTGTTTGCCAAAAAGATCTCTGCCAGGAAGTTTAAGCACACTGAGGTCGATCCATTCGAGTCGCATACCATTATTGAGAACGATGCTGAGGCGGCGCAGCTTGCACGTCTCAGAGAGATGGTTTAATGTCTACTTGTAATTAACGTGTAACTTATGTATTGTGCTCATTCTTTGAATATTTAATGAACTACTTTGGGCCTATAGCGATATTGCTTCTTGGTGACTTACACTTGACAAAGAACGACCTGCCAGTAGAACGTTTGCTGAACAAACCACTGGCTAGTGTCGCCTCCGGCTGGAGCTAGCTGAACAAGGTACTAGCGCCAAAAGTTGCGAGCGTACTGTGGGTGAAGTTTGTTTGCAAAGAATCCAGATTATTACTATGTACTATCACCCCAGCTATTCCTTAGTGTGTTTATTAAACTTCAAAGCGACACCAAGAGTTTCATCAGTGCTGGCTCCACTCAATGCTGTCGAGGTCGATGCCCTCCTGGACCATCTCCCAGAGCGGGCTGAGGGCTCTGAGCTTGTTGACCTTGGAGACGACCGTGTTGAGCACGTAGTCGATTTCGTCGTCTGTGGTGAAGCGGCCAATGCCGAAGCGGATGGAGGAGTGGGCGAGCGCGTCGTCGGCGCCGAGCGCGCGCAGCACGTAGGACGGCTCGAGCGAGGCCGACGTGCAGGCCGAGCCGGAGGAGAGGGCAATGTCGTTGAGCGCCATGAGCAGGGACTCGCCCTCGACGTAGGCAAACGAGATGTTGACGCAGCCGGCGTAGTGGTGCGCGGGGTCGCCGTTGAGCACGGTGTGCTCGAGCGTCATGAGGTTGGCGATGAGCTTGTCCGAGAGGCGCTTGATGTGGGCCGAGTCGTAGGCCATTTCCTGGAGGGCGATGCGCGAGGCCTCGCCAAAGCCGGCGACGAGCGGGGGCGCGAGGGTGCCGGAGCGGAGGCCGCGCTCCTGGCCGCCGCCGTTGATGAGCGGGTCGAGCCGGACGCGCGGCCGGCGGCGCAGGTAGATGGCGCCCATGCCCATGGGGCCGTAGATCTTGTGCGACGAGATGGACATGAGGTCAATGTTGGACTTGTTGACGTCGAGGGGGATCTTGCCAAACGCCTGGGCGGCGTCCGTGTGGAAAAAGACCTTTTTCGCGCGGCACAGGCGGCCAATCTCGTCGATGGGCTGGATCACGCCAATCTCGTTGTTGACCGTCATGACGGACACGAGCGCCGTGTCGGGGCGGATCGCCGCCTCGAGCGCGGCCATGTCGATGCGCCCGTTGGTGTTCACCGGCAGGTACGTCACGTCGAAGCCCTCCTCCTGCAAGCGGCGGCACGAGTCGAGCACGCACTTGTGCTCGGTCTGCGTTGTGATAATGTGCTTTTTGGACGAGCCGTAGAAGCGCGCCACGCCCTTGAGCGCCATGTTGTTGGACTCGGTGGCGCCGCTGGTAAAGATAATCTCCTTGGGGTCCGCGCCAATCAGGTCGGCCACATGCCGGCGCGCCTTCTCCACAGCCTTGTCGGTCTCCCAGCCGTACTCGTGCGTGCGCGAGTGCGGGTTGCCGTACAGCCCCGTGTAGTACTGCAGCATCACGTCCAGCACCCGCGGATCGGTGGGTGTCGTGGCCTGCATGTCCAGGTAGATGGACTTGCCCTCCTTCTCCCAGCTCTGCTTGATGACCTCGGCGACCGCGGGGCTCACGTTGCCCACGTCGGCCGGCGACACTGGATTGCTCGCCGTTGCAAACGCGCCAGAAGCGTTCAGCGCGGCAGGCGACTTTGTAACGTAGGTGCGCAGCGTGCACGCCGCGGCCCTGCATCCGCTCCGGAGTCCAATCATTTTACTAGCTGCTACGGTAGATGGTGTTGGCAAGAGTGACAAATTATTTTGCACATTTTATGTCTCGCCTCCCGCGTGCGGCGCCCCGTGCGCATCACCGACGAGCCAGACAAATTACTAAGTTACAAAAAGTACCAGTTACAGCCGCGCGAGCTTTTGTAACGTGCGGCTTGCCTGGCAGCCACCGGCCACCACCGGCGCAGCTGTGTCGGACCGCCATTTCCGAGCGTCGGCATCGGCGTCGGCGTCGCCGCGCCACGCGATGCAGCGAGAGCGACTAGCGACTCTAACGATGGTGCGATCAGCGACTGTTTCTGTATGGCCGTGGCAGCTGCTGCCGTGCGCCCGCCCAGCTACTTCGCCACCACCACCGTCTGCCCGTTCACCACGCGCCGGCGCGCGTGCCGCATCACAAAGGCCTCCAGCTTCAGGTGCGAGGCCCGCAGGTCCTCGATGAACGGCGCCATCTCGTCGAGCAGCCACTCGGGCTTAAGCCGCAACAGCTCCTCAAACCGCTGCCGCGGCTGGCGGGGCAGCGACTCCGCAGACAGATACCGCACCGTCGCGCCCCCCGCCGGCACCATGTAGTTGCCCTTCAGCATCGGCAGCGCCAGCTCGTCGCCCATGCGCAGCACGCTCGGCACGGCCTCGCGCCACAGCTTCATGAACACGTCCACCGGCACGTCTCGCGCCGCCGAGTGCTGCCGCAGCGTCACAACCCCCGCAAACCGGGCCACCTCGCGTCGCTGGAGACACAGGTTGCCGCTGGGCAGCGCGGTCGCAAACCGCGCGACCGCGGCCTCGACCACAGCCGCCGGCTCCGCGCTCTGCCACTCGGCCAGCTTCGTCCGCGGAATGTCGTCAAACGGCACATTGTCCGCCATCGCCTCCGTGATCACCTCCCACAGCAGCTCCAGCACGAACGCGTCCTCGACGATGCGCGCGACCCCGTCAATCTCGCAGCCGCCCATCGCCCGCCACAGCTCGTCAAACTGCCGGTCGGACGCCAGCGAGCGGTTTCTGAGATCAGCCACGCTCAAAGCACCAGCGTCCGCCACCCTCATAAGGTCGCCGTCGTAGCGCGCCACGCCAGACACATCGATGCTCGGCGCGAGCGGCACGAGCTCCAGAATGGCCGTGCAGTTGCCCGTCACCGTGCACTCGGCGCTGCTGGCCGACGACACAATCAGCAGGCTCGACGACTGGTTGCGCTGGCGCACCTGGTACGTCGCCGTCGCCGTGCACAGCGCGACGGCCGCCGCGTCCGAGGGCGACTTGAGCGTCAGGCCCAGCGGCAGCACGGCCTCGACCTCGGCGTCAAGCTCCAGCAGCTTGTACTTGTGTTTGTGCGTCTGAACGGTGCTCTTGAGGAGCATGTCTGCAGTCTGCTACGCACAAAAGTCAGATTTGCAAAAAACTAAAATGTCAGATTTGCAAAGCTCAAAAATGTCAGATTTGCAAAACACTAAAATTTCAAAAGTACCGGTTTGCACACCCTTCAAAACTTTTAGCACCGTCAAACGTGTCATGCAAACGCGCCGGGTCGGACATTATCATGCGGCGGCCAGAGAAACGCTCGCCGTCCAAGCAGAGCGAGCAGCACTCAGGGAACGCGAGCTGTGCGCGGGCCGCTCGAGCAAACGCAGCAACGCTTCGCGTTCGCCACAGCTACAACCGCGATCTACACCTTCGCAACCGCTGCTGGCAGCACGCGGCCGCGCTCGGCACCCCGTTCACGAACCACGGCCACAAGCCACGGACCACAACGGCGCAGCCAGACCACGGCCAGCCGCCGGAGCCCAGGCCGCGCAGCTGCCGGCCGCGAACGTCAGCGCTGTTTGCCCACCGCTGCGGTCCCCACAGCTAATCTTCGCTGGCCAGCCCGACCCCTTTGAAAACACGTTGACCCAATTGGGAAGTCAATTAAACGAATGAGGAAATAACCTGGCAGACTGTACCGTTTTCTGTGCCATTGACTTTAATTCCGTGATCATTCGCACGATCGTTGACGCCCACCGCGCCAGCTCCCTTTATGCTACCTGGCATCCTGTAACACCCACCTCACAGTCTCAGCTTTCAGTTCTCCTCGCAGCTCCTCCCGTGCGCCGGCGTCCCTCCTTCCTCCACCGTTTCACTCCTTGAAAAACTCAACTGTACAATATCGCTTCCCGTCACATGTTCCTAGAGCAAGCCCGGGCCGTGGAACCTGCGCTCCCCCGTCCCATAGTCATCGACTCAAGCTCTCCTTACCGCTCAGAACTTACAAAATCAAACATTGAGAATGCGGTCTACATGATTGGCTACGACGAGTCGCTGTTTGGCCATGTGCTCGCCATCGTCTATCCTTCGCAAGAAGCAAAAGCCACCGCCGCGGACTCGCAGCAGCAGAGCTCTCCGGCCTCGCTGTCGACGCTGGTGATTGGTCCGCATGGAACGTCGGGGTTTCACAACCTGACGCTCAACACACACTCGCGCTACTTTGCGGCCTGCATGGCGCTCCCGCAGGATCGGCGCAACTCCAGAGTCCGGCAAGCGCTGGCGATATCAATGCTGCGCAGCTATGCGACCATGAACTCGCTTGTCCGGCGCAGACTGTTCGCCATGAGCCCGCAGCCAGAAGCCAAAATGTGGGACGAAACAGTCGCCGGACAGGTCGCGGCCCACATGAAGCTCGGCAACTGCCGATGGCCGGCAGAAATGGGCGACATGCTGCTCAACATTGGCGCGCTGTCGGCAAAGCAGATCACCACAGACCTGGTCGACATTATTTATGAGGACTCTGACTACACCATCAATTCTAACAACGAGTTGGTTTATTTATTTGGCACGCAGCTTGAACAGCTCTTCGATCCCCTCGCGGAGTATTCTCCAGAACCCACGCAGCAGCTTTACTCCCCGCCGGACCCTTCCGTACCGCCCCACGAGGACTCGGAGCAGGTCCAGAACATTTGCAAGGAGCTGTACCACCTGCAGCAAAACTTTTGCACAGAGCTGGTCGACTTCGCGCAGGAGTTTTTGATACCTCTGCGGGTGAAAGTTCTCGGCGGCGAAATGCCTACGGTGGGTATTCGACGGCTAAACACCATCTTCCCGCCAACAATCGACGAGATTGTGCGCATCAACAACCTGTTCTACGACGCCCTCCAGGCGGCTCTGCCCTTTGGTGCCTTCGAGGTGCTCAAGGCCTGTGGAATGACGATACCATACTTTTACCGAGCTTGCATGCGTCATGAGGCTGCCACAAAGTCATTCTACAACCACCTGGTGCACTCCGGGTTTGCGTCTTCCTCCAAATACTCGCCTCGCAAAATAGAGTCAATCATCCACTGCTCTCTGCATCTGGCGAGAGTGAAACTCATCATTGACCGCTTGCTCAAAACGGCCGTGTTTACTCCTGCCGAACAGAAGCAGGTGGCAGACTTTGAGAAAGCTGCGTCAGGCACAATAGACTCTTTCGCCAGATCGGCCAGTCCAGAGCCTTATGAGCGGCGCCTATTCACACCCACAGGCAGAATCCTGATTGAGATTGCTTCAGATTGGCCAAAAGAGCTAGAATATGGCTGGATGAATAGACGAGTCGTTTCAATATTCGAGGCCAAGGATGTCTTCTCTGGAGACACTCAGGTTATTGTTCTCTTCACTGATCTTGTACTTATCCTCAAAGCTGCGTCCGAAATCAGGACCGAAACGGAGTCTGGTGGCCATCTTCCGGCCATTTCAGATATTCTCATGCATGCATTAATTAATGAACAACCACTGCCCGCTAACATTCCACAACTACAAGTCATCTACTGGGCTCCAATCGAAAGCGTACACATGTCAGAGTTCAATTCCTCTAATAATTTAAGCATATTTGTTCCCGGCAGTGGGTTGCAAAGTCCATCGTCACGCAGTCCAACTTTTCTCAGGATCTTTGAGCTTCAAGGGAATAATCAACAGGCGGCCAACTATGTGAATTTACTTGCCAAGGCCAAAATCATGAACAAATCTCAGCCTTTTCATTTATTCAAAACTGAAGAAGTCTCAAATCCGTTTTTGACTCTATATGCTACTGTCCATGAGTTTCAAGATTATATGCACGAGGAGCGGAGAACTCCAATAGCCATTTTCATGAACATGCCAATCTCGGACTCCTTACTGGAGACAAACAACTTGGCAGGGGCATTTTCGGTCCACCTGGAAGGCGATTATGTGCGCGTTCAAGTCATGTCACGGCTCAGGTACGACTTTGACACCACGATATCCAAAGAAATGTTTGCTCAATTTCTCTCCTCAGAGGTGGCATATTTGTATACCTTGTACCTTTCTTGTGCAAATTCTGCAATGGTGGACTCCATTATCGGCGCCAACAAGTCTGTCAGTGACTATCTTGTTGAATTTGCCTCCACTCCATCTCCGCAGGCGCTAGATGCGCTGCAGCGCCAGCCTCAACAAACCCAGAAAAAAGCGTTGAAGGAGCCAAAAGAGCCAAAAGAGAAAATAGATAAGAAGCAACAAAGAGAGACAAACGGAAATCAGCTTGCAGTAGCCAAAGTAAGGGCTCCAAAAACTTCTACTCAGCCAGACACAAAGACTACAAAGCCAGCCCAGAACGTCACGCTTGAAGATTCAGGCAAAGTCACTAAAGACTCTAATGGAAATGGAGGCAACAAGAGCCGTCGATCATCTGTCAGAGATGTTTTGAGGAGACTGTCTGGAGCGTCACATTTGAGTTTTGGTTCCAAAAGAAATTCCACATTCAAATTTTTAAAGGGCAAAGGCAGCAGTCCACCAAAAACACCGCCGGAAGATATATCTACTCCACCGAACCCTCCCGACAACGGAGTTTTGACTCCGCCAGTTAGTGGTCACGACGGCGATTCAAATTCTATTCATAACACCAGGTCTGTTTCCAGGTCAGCCCCTACCTCACCAAACCTCACAGACTTGCAGGCTCCATCACAAGGCTCGTTATCAATCTCTCAACCAGACCAGATGGCCTCGTTACAGTCGCTCCCTGTCACCGATAAAAATGAGCAGTCCCGACCCTTCGAGTTTCCTCCTCGTTTGCGGCGACAAAGATCATTCTCCAGAGAGCCAGCATCCATTCAAGCTAATAATTCCGAGACCCAAATACCGTCCATGAAGTCAGTTGGCACGTTTCAGTCTTCTTCGCGCGCGTCGTTTGTTACCGCCGATGAAGAGTTTTCTCAGCAGCAAGATAGTTCAGGGATGGATCCGGATGAAATTGAAATGTCATCCTCAGAACAGGATCAACGAGATGTGGAAGCTTGGTTGAATACTTATGATGATAGAAAGGAGGACTCACTGTCGTCTTCAGGTGCATCACTGGACACATCGCTGGACAACGATGTTACTCCCCGACTCGGTCACAACAGGGACATGTCGTCGTCTCGAGATATGCACCAGCTTGGAAATTTTGACATGACACCGGAAAGGCCAGAATCCACATCAATGTCTGGTCTAGGCCTGGGTATATTTGATTCCGAGAAAAGTTTGGCGGCACTGGTTTCTGAAAATTCCCATCACAGTCGAGAAAAGAGCGATGCGGAAACAGTTACATCACTGTCCACGCTAGAGGAAGATTTTTCCTATTTGGCTGGGCTGGTGGCTTATGATGCTGGAGTGAAGGAGCAAAGCGAGCACTCAAGAGAGCAAAGCAGTAGCGAAGCAGTCTCGTTGTATTCTGGGCTGCGCGATTCTTCTATTGTTTTCTTGGGCAACTTTTTACAATCTAGCAGTGCATCTGACCGGTCAGTGGTAAGGAGCTCACTGTCCATGAAGGAAGAGAGTTTTCGCAGTGGACTGTCGTCATCAGTCAGCAATCGGTCCTCAATGTCGTTCGCGTCAAGTAGTCACCGCAGAGCCCTGTCGCATACTAATCCAAGGCATAGCAGGTACTCTAGTGTAAACTCACTGGCGGCGTCGAGGAGAATGAGTCAAATGCTGAATTCGTCCATGATGAGTGAGAGCTTTTCAAGTTTCTCTATATCTGAAGCTGATAGCGCATCGCCCAACGGTGCAGCAATGAATCGACTCCTTCACAAGCGATCCACGCAATCGTTGGTTCAGTCGTTGCGGCAACCACAGCAGCAACAATCTAGGAGATCTTACGAACCGTCTAGAGCGCATGGAGCAACCATGTCGAATGCGTCAATGCTTTCAAATGGCTCAATGGGTGGAACTGTGCCTCCTTCGGATTCAAGCGAGTCGAATGAAAGCAAACGAGCTTCATTTTCGTACCTGCTGCAGTACTCGTCATCCAACACCCTACAGCTTGCCTCCTTTACTGTTCATTTGGACAGACTGACTGAGAGCGAGTGTGACCTGGCGCTTTCGTATACGGAAGGCTCCAAGCAGCGTATTGTGCATGAGCAAAATGCGTACGAACTGGTGCGAACCAAGAACCTGATGTCGACCCTTTATGAACGGACACGGGGACTCATGGTGCTGAACCGCTTAACGGAGTTGCAGCGAGCCAATTTGATTCTATATGAAAAGGAAGCCCGACAGAAGGTCGCAATTGCAACCTGGCAGTTTATCAACATTGGATGGCACTCGTCACAGCAGGACGTTTATTTTGGGGTACTTAAATCGCTACTTGATATGGAGTGGCTCCGGCGAGCAAAGCTTAAGGAGAAGTTTGCGGACAATGCGCTAATTCCACACGATCTCTGGGTGGTGTAACAACAGTGTAGATAGTTATTAAAAAGTGAGCTAAACAAGCCTCGTAAGCACCAATCGAACCACCACCAAGGGCAAGGGCAAGGGTGTGATCACGACTAGCATCATAGCATTCAGGCGGCAGTGGTCTGTTTGACAGAGTGGATCGGGCTGGCGCCATCATGAGTAGCTGCGCACAAACACATGTATGGAATGCACACCCTTTGAACAACTTGGTGCGCAGCCAATTCTCGAGAGGAAAAGAGCCCCAAAGATGGCCGGTGAAACGAGACAGCGCAGTAGACTTTGTTGCTGGTGGACTTTTTTTCAAAAGTGCACTTAGGCGAGGTGGGCTAGGGTTGCAAGATTAAGTCTCTTTTTGCACGCACATGCATATTTGCAGAGATGGGCAGGTGCAGTGGTGGTGACGAGTTTTTTGAACGGTGAGACAAGACTAACGAGCAGGCTGGCGTGGCCTTTGGGTCTTAGCCACCTAGGTAATGGTTGAGAACTTACCAAAAGCGCTATCATCGCTGGCCTATCTCACGCTAGCAGACGAGCTAAATTTCCAGCTCAAAAAAAGCTCAAAATACGGCCGCCTCGAAACATCCGCCTTTGTATTATTTATGCACGAAAAAAAGTAGTGGATCAATCACGTGAGTGGAAATAGGCAATATCGTAATTCAAAACGTCTAGCGGGTATGGTAACAGCTAATAAATATGTACGGGGAGGTACTAGGACTTCCTACTTGGGAAAAGATACTAGACCTTCCTACTTCGGCGCTCTCTCCGCAATCGCCCTTGCTGCTGATAGTACGTGCCCCGGCGCACAATTGTCTCAATCAGCTCACGTGAATACGAGTACTCTTCAAATGTTTCCGAGTAAATCTTGTCAATGATGCCCTTGCGGTCCTTCTCTGATGTGTCGCGGATCCATGTTTTTTCGCCCAGCTTGAAGCCCTCCGACTTAAGGAGGTCCAGAATGCGCTGCTCGCGGCGCTGGGCCTCGTTGCGGTCGTGGCCCAAACCCATGCGATCGTACAGCTGGGGAAGGGACAGCCGCGATTCGCTTTGCTTGCGCTGCGACTTGTTGGCGGTGCTCAGCGCAGAGTCGCCGCTGCCTTCGGCCAAGTCAAACGAGTCGTCGAGATTGACCGACGCCAGATTTGAGGGACTGACTGCGTATGACTGGCGAGTGTTGCCCGTGCCGCCAGAACTGCCAGAACCGTCAGAGCTGCTAGAATTGCCGGGCAGTGTGACTCCGAGCGGGCTGAAGGTGCCGTCGTCGACGGAGACGCTGCTAGAGGCGGTGTCGAGCATGTATGGTGCTGAATCGTCGGACGACGACGAGGCCGAATCGAGATATCCTCCAAAGCTGGCAAATCTCAGGTCCGCAGTGTCTGGGCCGGCCAAGCGGTTGGATCTGATGGCTTTGGCACTGCCAGGCAGGCTGCTGAGTGCGCTACTGAGACCAGAGGCGGCGCTGAAGGTCTCCGAGAAGGGGGTGTGGGGATGTGACTCTGAGCCAAGAGGTTCCAGTGGCTCTAACGAGCCGTCGAAGGAAGTCTCAATGGTGTCAAGAGTATCCAGCGAGTCTAGGCGCTCAAAAGACGTCTCCAGCGGAGTGTCTAGCGGAGTGTGGAGGTCGAAAGGGTCGTGATTGGCATTATCCATGCCAAGCGACTCACCAACAGCCATAAAGTGGTCGACTCTAGGGACAGCAAGTGACGCTGAGGTAGAGATGCCAGATGGATTTTCAAGCTCGTCCAGATATGAGCCATAGAGAGGGTGCGTATCGTCAAGAAAGTGCTCTGTGGCGGGCCAGCTGGCAGAGTAGTCTTCTGCAAAAAAGGACGTCATCAATCGAGTGCGTTTCAATTGACAATTGTAAGAGTGTTGCGGTGCTAAACAATGCTCAGTCAATAGCGTAGTAGAGCTTTATGTATAACGGACTTAATTGATAAGGACTAAGATATGCGGTAATGGGCAATAGGTGTGGAAGTGGGCTGACAGGTGTAACCAAACAGCACAAAACAGCGCAAAACACAAAACCAAAAAATGCCAAATCGGCCAATGCGAGAGCAAAAAGGTTAACGTTGTGGAAATGGACTGAGACTATATATAAAGAAGGTTATATAGTTTGAGAGTGGGTTCGAGCTATTGGTCATTCCCCATCTGGCAGCATGCATGCACTGGGCTACAGGTTGGGAAGCGCTGGGCAAGGCGGGTGTATAACAGAGTGCATTAGATTGCATCAGAGATAAGACTGAAGAGAGGAGGGGGGATGTTGCCTAAACGGGAAACGTTTGCAGGTTCTTAGATATCAGCAAGCGCGAGGAAACGGCAGTACAGGCAGAGATGTTGACAAAGATACAGCCATTGCTTCTAAAGCTGCTGAGCAAACCACCATTCACTGAAGGAAGGCGGTTAGCGGTGCTGGTTTGCCAACAACAGACTTTGGTGATCGCACGTGCAAATGTACAAAGCAGGGTAACCCCCTGTAGATTAGACCGATTATTTTTAAAAGCAAAACACATTGCTGTAAAAGCAATTCTCGGCAAAGCTTGTAAGACATGTTCCGAAAACGTACAAGGAAGGTTTTGCCTGGGGCTCTGCCCCGATTTGGCTTGGCAACTTGTCAGTTGAGAAAAATGGTAAGCTATGGCATGGTGCTACAATCTCCAGCATTGTTGCAAACACGGTAAACCACACTTGGCTCAATGCTGGCACTCCAGAATTTGCAATGCATTTAGCAAAAAAATGCCTCAGGCAGGAATCGAACCTGCGATCTTATCATTACTAGTGATACGCCTTACCACTTGGCCACTAAGGCTTGATATCGTTTTAGTGGCTTTAAAGTTTCTATACAACTGGCCTTGTTGGTGACATACCGTTTCGAGCACTGTCCTATTGTCGACTTGAGTTTCGTTATTTTGATCATGATTATGGGGGCTGAGATGAAATTTGTGTTTAATGTTGCATTTGGGGCGTTGTCTAGGTTGGTATGGGCCGAGCAACATTAGTTATTTTGGCTTTAGTTTTTTGTCTTGCTATTCACTTGAGTCACAAAACCCGCTACTTACAACTCTGTGAGAGGATTGGTGATCGTAATAGCCGGGGGAACCAAGCTGACAATGAAATCTCAGTCGTCGTCGATTAGTTGATAGTGTTTATATAATTGGTGTATGCGACTATAAATGAAGATTTGTTACGTTATTCAGTCAACCTTGATTCAAGTAGTATTACAAGGCCAAATGAATTTCAATATTAGCGTGAAACGTCAGCATTTCTGACCGTGTGTACTGGGCCATCCAAAAGATTGTTGCAAAACCAAGTCGTAGCAGAGCGGGCTGAATTGTGACCATGTCTTGAACAGTGCGAACCGATATCAAGTTACGCAGGTGATATGTACCTAGCAGAAATTAAGAGCAAGGAACGGATCAGCAACCCCGCTTGTTCCCTGGTCACTGGAAAGTACTTTAGATTTTATTTGCACAAACTCACCCTACGCAAGCTTCGTGACATATTAGTACGCGAAATCTTTGAAAGATATAGGATTGCACATTGTTTACAAAGATTACAAATTCTTTTGAAGCTGGCATTAGTGCTCTCAGCAGATACATTTTGTCCCTCGAATAAGGTTTTTGTAATGGGTACAAATAAACGTTGCGTACTAATTTGAAGAACCTTAGCGTGATAGCATTTGGATCATCTCATTCAGTATAATTTGGCAGAAATTACTAGCAAATCATGTAGAAATAGTCGACATACGTCAGTTTACTGGCACAACATCTGACATTTCATTAAAACAGTGGACCAGGTACTTGCGTACTTAGGTACCTGACAGGGATCAAAGCCAAGGTAGCAGAAGGGGTTGTGCCAGCTAGTGACCTTTTGTTTGTGCAATGGTAAAGAGCAGACAGCACTGCAGGCTCTTGTGAGCATTCGCAAGTACAAAAATAGCTAGCTTATTACTCTGCAGAGCAGCTTCTATACTTTGTGAGGGCCATCAGTGTACTGCCGCATGGATTTCCATAATTACCACTACTGTTCCGTCTCTTTGCATGGAAAAGCCGTTCTGCTCGATACTCTTGAAGTCTCTGTTGTGGGACAGATGCATGAGTGTCATCGTCGATGCTCAACGTGATACCCCTGAACTGACTGTGAGCTTTTGGGTAGAGTTTACTCAATGAGTCACAACAATGACATTAAGATACATTGATCCAAATACATTTATCAAAATACCTTGAATGACGTCAAAATAGACGTTAGAGTTTGTATGAACCAGTGCGTGCTGTGCGGGCCATTTAGCAGTTGGATTAATAATCTGACCCAGCCCGCCGAATGTCGGTCAATTCACAACTCCAGCAAACGCATGCTGACGAATTACATGCTGCACCTGCAACGGCGATACCAAGAAGCCCAGGTCTCTTGTCAGTTCATGGCACCGGCCGGCAAGTGGTCACATGATTCTAACACATGACTAGTGTTTACTTTTTGATTGTTATTTCCGAAAAGATGCAATTCGCCAAAACACACAACGAACGGGCAACAACAGACGCTGGCTGGTGCAACAATGCCTATTCATAACTCTTCCCTCTCCGGGTTCACATCTTTTGAGTTGCCGAGCACCCTGCCCAGCAAATATAAGCCACAGCTCCACGACCTGTCGGAGGAGAAGCTAAACCGGGGCCACGCCGGGCACTCTGGCAAGAGCCGGCAGCCGTCTGCGGGCCGGCGCGCGACAGCCAAGGAGTCGTTTCTCTCCAATTTGCATCCGCGCACGCATTCCAAAAAGCTGCGCTACCCCGCGCAGTTTCGCCGCGAGGAATCGTCCGAGGAGTCCGACGACTCGGACCGTTTTACAATCGACTCGCGCGATAGCGGCAGCGACAGTTCGCACGCGCTGTCGTTCAAAAAGGTGGGCTCCGTGCCTCAGACTCGCGACCAGGACACGGTGAAGCGCGCGGTTGCCCGGCTGATTCAAACAATTGAGGAAAAAGGCAGGGAGAACGGTGCCCTGCGAGAAGAACTGGACGAGCTCAGAATTCAGGCCATTGAGGCAAACCAGCGCGAGCTGCGCCTGCAGAAGGAAGTTGCAGAGCTGCGGGCGCGGCTGGGAGAGCTCGAGCAGGCCCAGCAGACCAGCTCGGCTGCTCCTTTGGCGCCAGAAACGCCAGCGGAGCCGGAACGGGAGGACAACGAGACCCGGCCGGCCGAAGAAGAGGAGCCGGCGCTCCACAGCGACGCCGAGCAGCCGCAGGGCAAGGCTCATGCAGCAGGGAGTCCCCCCGCGCGCTCAGACATCCAGGAAATTGTCGAACAGACAATTGCGGCGCTGTCGCAAAAGCTGCCCGCTGCGGAGTACGCGCCCATCAGTTCCAAATCGTACACGGAAGCCAACGACTCGCTGAGCTCTGTGAGCTCGCTGGAGGACGCTGCGGACTCTGCGTGCGAGCCGTGCCTCAATCAGCGGGAAGCCGACCTGAAGCAGCAATCTGCCGAGCTGCTGGCGGTCGACAACAGCCACATCATCACGGGCTCCAAGCTGATGCTGCAGGACGAGGCGCTGGCCTTCAACCAGGACCGGTCGCAGCTGACGGAGCTCGTCAACGAGATGAACAATCTGGATCCGAAAGCCGAGCTGCCGCGCTGGACAAGCATCGACGGAGACATTTGCGAGCAGGTCGGCAAGGTCATGTCGCGAAGGAACAGAGTGTACATTATCAACAACCTGGTGGTTACCAAAGAGAAGAGCCATGCCCACGACGAGATCCGGGGGGTGTCTGCTTTCCAGGCTTAGTCAAGTACTATTTAATTAGTTGTTATGGGCACTCATGCTGAACGATAGCCAATAAGTACTATATATTTAATTAATTGTTATGTGAATGGCACTCAGCAGATAAGTGCTATACCTGTAATTAGTTATGTGAATGGCACTCAGCAGATAAGTGCTATACCTGTAATTAGTTATGTGAATGGCACTCATGCAGTGTATGAACGGGCTAATAAGTACTATATCTATTTAATTAATTGTTATGTGAATGGCACTCATGCTGAACGATAGCTAATAAGTACTATACCTATTTGTTTGTAGATTTTCAGTCCACTGGTCCCTGCATACACGTCGGCCCAACGTGGTTGGCACTCCACCACCGTCACAGCCGCGCAGCACTGGCGGACAATTTTTCACTCTTGAAAAAAAAGCCACCACGAACAAACGACCACTTGTACCTCACGAGACTCTTGAAGAATGTCCCGTTTCTTCGCTGCACGTGGTAGCGACTCTGAAAGCGACTCCTCAGACGAGGATCTCTACGGATCTTCCGCTGAGGAAGAATCCCTCGGCTCGTCAGAAGACCTCGACGACGACGACGACGAAGACCTGGACGACGACGACGACTCGTCCGACGATGACAGCGACGCTCCAAAGTCCAAGGGCGCCTCCTACTTTTTGAAGGGCGCCTCCGGCGGGGCCCAGGCCGACTCGGAGTCCGACTCGGAGGACGACGGCAAGCGAGTTGTAAAGTCGGCAAAAGACAAACTAATAGACGAAATCGAGGCGCTCACCAAGACGATTGACAACTCCAAGAAAATCAACGACTGGGTCTCGATCCAGACCGACTTTGACAAGGTCACAAAGGCCGCAGAGCGCGCACGCAAGCTGTACGCCGTGACCTCCAAGCACTTTGTAAAGGCGCTGGCCGGCCTCGAAAGCTATGCGGCAGAGGTCACCAAGGAAAAGAAGAAGATGAACGCCTCGAACTCGCGTGCCTTCAACACTACCAAGCAGCGCGTCAAGAAGGTGGCCAAGGAGTACGTGAGCGAGCTCGACAAGTTCAAGGCCGACGAGGCGGGCTACATGCTGGAGGACGACGACGAAGCTGACGACGACGAGGAGGCCGCTGCCCCTGCGGCTGCTGCTCCGGTGGCCACCGCCGCCGGCGACGACGGCTTCACCACCGTGGGCAAAAACGGCAAGGACGCTGCGTTCGGCCCCGAGAACATTTTCAAGACCCTGGAAACCATCATTGAGACCAGAGGAAAGAAGAGCACAGACAAAGAGGAACAGCTCAAAACACTACAAGAACTGCTTGCGATTGCTGTCACGGACTACCAGAAAATCTCCGTCTTGCTCATGCTCATCCCCGCGCAGTTCGACGTCCAGCCCGAAATGTCCTCCAGCTCCTGGCTCAAGGCGGCACAGTACATTGACCAGCTCATTGAGATTCTCGAGAGCTCCAAGTACGTCGTCATTGAAAACGCGCCCGAGATTGAGGACCTTGAAAAAGGACCGGCCCAGGCCAACGCTGCCGGCTACTTTGAGCTCACCGGCTCCATTGTCGCACTGACTGAGAGACTCGACGACGAGCTCACCAAGGCCCTCCAGATGATTGATCCACACACTACTGAATATGTCGAGCGTCTCAGAAACGAGAAGGAGCTCAACTCCCTTTTGCTCAAGACGCAAATCTACGTCGAGCGTGTCGACGGTGTCAAGGACTCGAACGTCCCCCTGTGCAGAATTCTGCTAAGACGTGTCGAGCACCTCTACTTCAAGCCAAAGGAGGTGATTGAAATCTCCGAGACCGAGGCCTGGAAAACCGTCAACAAGGGCGACTCCAAAATCACACCGCGGTCCATGTGTCCCAAAGACACTATTAGTCTTCTCAACTCGCTGTGCTCGATACTATATCAGTCGTCACAGCCTGTATTCCGTACAAAGGCTATTTTGTGCAATATTTATCACTATGCTCTCAATGATCGATATTACAAGGCTCGTGATATGCTCCTCATGTCCCACCTTCAGAGCACAGTGCCAAACACAGAGCCACAGATCAAGATTCTATTCAATAGAACTCTTGTGCAGATTGGACTGTGCGCTTTTAGACAGGGCTTGATTTCGGAAGCACAGCAGTCCCTACAAGAAATTTGCTCCTCTTCGCGTCTCAAGGACTTGCTGGGCCAGGGTGTTGTCGCCAAGTTTGGTGGTGCTGTCGGAGCGGCCACCACCACCGCTGCTTCTGGATCTGAGCGTCTCAGACTACTTCCATTCCATATGCATATCAATTTGGAACTGCTCGAATGTGTGTATTTAACTGCTTCTCTCTTGATTGAAGTTCCATTCATGGCCCAGTACGAGGGCACAATTGACGCCAAGAAGAAGGTTATTTCCAAGCTGTTCCGAAGACTCTTGGACTATCACGAAAAGCAGGTTTTCAGCGGTCCTCCAGAAAACACCCGTGACCACATTATGCAAGCTGCCAAGGCTTTGTCCAACGGAGAATGGCGCATGGCGTCCGACCTCTTGCTTTCCATTGACATTTGGAGATTGATGGCCAACGTTGATGAGATCAAAAAAATGCTTGCATTGAAAATTCAGGAAGAAGGTCTCAGAACCTATCTCTTTACTTTTGGAAAGTTTTACACTACCCTTTCTATTCAGTCAGTGTCGGACCTTTTTGAATTACCTCTCGGCAAGGTGAACTCCATTGTTAGCAAGCTTGTTGCTAATGAGGAAATCTCTGCTGTTTTGGATCAAAAGTCCAACTCTATTGTATTCCAGTACCAAAAGTTGACAAAGGTGCAACTTTTGGCGCTCGCATTGGCGGATAAATCTGTTCAGCTTGCAGAGAGAAATGAAAGACTAGCAGCTGGCGGTCATCAAATGAACTCTGACAACTACAAGTCGCAGACTGCGGGAAAGAGAAATGACAGGACCGCCAAAACTGTTAGAGCCAAGTAAAAAGAAAAATGGAACGAGCGAAAGCTGGGTAAAGCTGGGTAGTGCTGGTTATTGATTGACAGCAGAAAAGCATCTTCATGTAATTTGTATGAATTGAAAATTTATCATTTATGTTGGCATTGCGCACCGCTCATCAACTACAGACAAAGCAATCTATAATTACTCTATTAGATCTATATATTCCCGCAATACAGTATACTTTTATCTGTTGCATTAAGTAAACAACCTTACAAAACAACATTTTTAGCCAAATGAGCCTTATACTTGAGAATAGTATCATCCCATCTGGTAGCGGTCTTATTTTCGCAAACATAAATATCCTTGGCAATCTTGTCCAGCAAACGGAAATCGTGGGATACAACAACCACACCGCCAGAGAATGCATTGATAGCATCGGCAAGAGAATCAATGGTTGGAATATCAAGACCGTTGGTCGGTTCGTCCAAAAGAATCATATTTGGTGCTTCGATTGCAAGAAGGGCAAAAACGACACGAGAACGCTGGCCCTCAGATAAAGTACCCATTTGCGCAGTCTGGCCCTCACCCGTGAGACCGTAACGACCCAGCTGACCGCGCCAGTATTGGAAGTCCTGTGAAACATGAGAGAATTTATCACGCACAAACTCCAAGGCAGACTTGGTCAAATCAAGCTGGTCGGAGGAGTGTTGCGAATACACACCCATCTTCAAATGCGTGTGTCTGGAAATGACACCACCCGTGGCCACCAGGTCTCCAGTCATGAGCTTGAGAAGGGTCGACTTTCCGACACCGTTAGGGCCGACGAGGGCGATACGGGAGTCCATATCAACACCAAAGTTCAATTGGCGATACAAGTCATCTTCGGGCTTGCCGGTGTAAGAAAAGTCAACGGCATCAAAGGCCAGGACGGGGGGTGGGAGCTTTTCAACGTCTGGGAATCTAAATGAAAAGACCTTGTCTGGCACCACTGGCTCAATGAGACCGTCGGCCTCCATCTTGTCCAGAATTTTTTGACGAGACTTGGCTTGACGGACCAAATTGGCGTACGTACCAGCAGAGGCAATAAACTTCTTAATGTGGGCGATTTCATCCTGCTGCTTTTGGTACTGCTTCATCTGGTTGGTCTCCTGTTCAGCTCTGGTCTTGACGTACGAGTCGTAGTTACCACCGTAGAGCAGAAGCTTCTTGAGTCGCATGTCAATCATGTTGGTACAAACACCGTTGAGAAAATCCTGGGAGTGCGAGACCAGCACCAGGGTGCGGTCCCATCGCTTCAAGTACTCTTCCAACCAGACGCACGCCTCCAGATCCAAATGGGCGGTGGGGTCGTCGAGCAGCAACAGCGTGGGCTTGACAAACAGCGCCTTGGCCAGCGCCACACGCATCTTCCAGCCACCAGACATGTCCTTGGTCTTTTTGAGAATGGTCTTGGAGTTGAATCCCAAACCGGTGAGAATCACGGCCGCTCTCGACTCAAAGGTGCTGGGATCCATGCCGTCGATGCGCTCGTAGAGGTCGTCCAACACAAGCGATTCTGGGCCGTCTTTCTCAATGATCTCCTCGACCAGGTTCTCCAAACGCTTGAGCTCGTTCTCCGCCTCGCGCACAACGTACTCCAACGCAGAGTACTCTGAAGGCTCGGCCGGCTCGTTCAATAAATAGACATCAATAGCGGCTGGAATGGGGTACTCTCTGGCCGCCAAAGCCTTGAGGAATGTTGATTTACCACAGCCATTCTCTCCTAGCAAACCATATCTTCTTCCGTAGTTTAATTCAATGGTGGAGTCCTGCACCAAAACCTTTCCGTGGAACACCAGCGACACCTGCTCAAACTTAATGTCGCGCGACGTTTCTGTGGATGTCAACACACCGGTGGTGACTCTGTCCGACAGGCCGTCCTTATCTTCTTGCAACTTGAGCTTTGCAATTGTGGCCGCAGCCTCGGCTTCGGCGTCTACCTTGGCGGCAGACTTCTTGCCCTTTTCGACTTTCTTTGCCTCTCTTTTTGCTTTGCTTGCGGAGACCATTTTTGCTAAATGTCTTGTCGCACAAACGACGTCACTAGTATTTATACGGCCTTCAAATTTTTAAGGGTTAGGGTTAATTTTTTTTCACAAGACAAGCTTGCGGTAAAAATTTACAACAACGCGGAAATGGTGGTCCAGCGGAAGTTGTAGCGGCAGTCCGCTGGCCTCAGGCACGAGGACGGTTTTATCGTTAGCTGGCACGTCCAGCAAGTCTTGAGAAGCAGGGGCAGTGGCTCAGGCAGAGCTGCTTCTGCAGCCACGATGGGCAGTACAGTGCGCAGCTCAAGCAGACATTATCATGTTAGATAATCGTGCCTTTTCTTTAATTGAGTTTCAATTAGAAAGAAAGGCTATTGGTATAATGATAGCAGTTAAGAATTAAATAGAGATACTGTCAATTCCAAATAATATTCCACACATTTTTAACTAATTGATAACTACTAGTACTGATTCTGCAGCCACGATGGGCAGTACATTGCGCGAAGCTCAAGCAGACATAATCATACTAGATAATCCTTCTCTTTAATTGAGTTTCAATTAGAAAGTAAGGCTATTGGTAAAATAATAGCAGTTAAGATATTAAATATAGAAATACTGTCAATTCCAAATACTGATCCACATATTTTCAACTAATTGATAATTACTAGCACTTACGTTGTAAGTATATCATCAATAGTACACTGTAAACCATGCCTATAGACAGGAATAGATACTTTGTTTAATCGTTAAATCACCTTTAGTTATAAATTTTTGATATGTTGATTGTGACAAGAGCGCTATTTAATCGTTAAATCACCTTTAGTTGTAAATCCTCGAAATATTGATTGTGGCGAAAGTTTGTAACATTTGTAACGTGCGTGAATTGCTAGACGAATAAATAATAATAAATAAAGACTTCAGGCAGACACTCCTACGTCCGACTGCTCAGAGATGGGACTCAGCAGTATGTCGCCGTCAAGCTTGGGGCTGAACAGGTCATTCTCAAAAATCGTGTCGGAGCTATCGCTGCGGATGCTCTTTATGCTTTTGCTGCGCGTGGACAGCGAGCTCATGGAGTCGTCGTACAGGGTGATGACGTTTGCCTTTCTGCGAATCACAGAGGACGACCGCCGGTACAGGCCTTTGCTGCCGCCCGCTCTGTCGTCGTAGATTTCATTCATTTGGTTGGCTTCCGCAATCATGCTGTCATCAGCGCTGTCGGAAAGGTACTCGTCGTCTTCAATGTAGTTTGCGTACAGCGCGTTGGCGGTGGTCGCGCACGACAGCGGCCGCACCGGCCGGTTGATGAGATCCTTGTTCATCCGCCGCGGCGAGGGGAACACTGTGTTTTCCGGCACCTCAAAGTCAAACAGCGTGTCAATCATCTGCTCCTCGGGCGACTTGGCCAGCGGGCTCAGCAGATACGGCGACGCTGCGCTCTCCTGCACGGGGGTGGCGCCCTGGCCGTAGTAGGCATCGACCTCGAACTGCCTGTCGTAGTCCGAGCCGTCGTAGTCCGAGCCGTCGTCGTTGTTGAGCTCGTCGTTGAAGGCCTCGTCGCCGTATTCGTCGTCAATGTACACAGAGGCGTCGTCCTGCCCGCTCTCTTTGCGGTAGTAGATGCTGGACGAGTTGCGCTTCAGGTACGAGCCCTCAAACGAAAACAGCGAGTTGCCGTCCGAGAGCGGCGGCTCATCGCACTGCACCTCGCTGTAAATGGAGGACGAGACGGTGCCCTGGCGCGCCAGCTCCGGGCTCGACTGCTGCGGCCGGCTCAGCGGTCCGCCAAACGGCGCGTCAGTGTCTGGCGGGGCGCCCGTCTTTTGGCCAAAAAAGGCCCGCCACTGGTTGTCAATGTCGAGCACGTTCAGCGCAGTGCTGGCCGCAGGTGTGGTGGCCTCTTTGGGCGAGATGCCGTACACGCTGTCGGGGATGGGCGTGCGCGGGGTCCATGAGAAGCGCTTGCTGGCGTCGTCCTCGGCGTGGCTCTTTTTGCCAAACGTCGGCGTCCAGGAGAAGCGCTTGTTGCGCTTTGCCTCCTTGGGCGAGATCCGGGGGGTCTGCAGCGGCGCGGGGTCGTTGGAGAAGCGCCGGCGCTCGACGTACTGCTCTGCAATGCGCTGCACCGGCAGCTCTGGGCACTCGTCTGCCTCGGGGATGGGCGGCGACAGCGCGCACTCGCCGCCGGTGACGGCCAGCATGGGCTCGCGCTTGAGGCGCAACAGCTTTGCGCGCAGCGAGCTGTCGGGCTCAGCAGCGTCCGGGCTCGGGCTGCGGCGCCGGCTGACCTCTACGGGCCGCGAGGGCTTGCATGCGCCACAGCTGGAGCAGGTGGCGGCCAGCTCGTCTGCGGTCGAGGAGCGGGAGACAGTGGTGGACCAGTCCGGCCGGCGGGTGCCGACGATGGAGCCGGCGCGCTTGTAGTCGGCCGTGGTGAACGCCACGTCGGTGGACGAAATGTCGGAGGACCGGCGGAAGATGCGATTGAAGGAGGAGACTCGCGACGACGAGAGGGACGACGACGGCGAGGTGGGGTGCGTCACGTCAGTTTTCGGCCACGACTGGTACTCGGGGCCGTCGGATCGCGACCGGCGGTGCTTGATGAGTTTCATCTCTAGTTGCGGTCCTGGTTGCGTCCCTGGGCCGGCCCAACCTTTTATAATATCTGTGCGGTGCTGTGCGGTGCGGTGCTGTGGCCTGTGTGTGATGCGCAAAGGCTTAGCGGGCAGGGAACACGGCGGCTTGCCAATTGTGGAAAACGCGCTATAGCTGCCGATTCGGGGACGCTGGCTCTGGTGTAGCAAAACCTCTGGAGGGCTTTCTTTGCATGTGCGCTCCCGCGGTCTTTTAAATATGGCCGGGCTTGCACGCTTATTTTAAGAAGCCCAGGTGGGCGCCGCGCCGCCTTGGCTCCCTCTGACGGCGCATGCTGTTGTTCCGACCGTTTCGCAAGCAGCAACCAATCGCAGGGAGCAGCTCCACGGCGCCGAGCAGCCCTGAGGCAGCAGCTCCAGCAGCCTCCAGGTGGTTGCAGCGCGGTTTGCAGCACCGCTCACCACCGTGCCGGCGCTGTCCGCAGCGATCCGCGCCAGCGCGGCTTGCGCTCCCTTAAAAATAGTATAGCTGTGCACAGCCCTTCTTGCTACTTATTACATGCGGCCAGCAGCGGCGACATTGGGGGCCGCGGCCACCGCGACCCAGGCATTGCACCGGTAGGACCAGCTGCCGTCGCCAGGAGTGTGCGCTGTCGCCCACAGGGCCAGCACACAAACACCTGCCAATCCGGATCGCGGCGCCAAGCGGTCTTAGCTGGCCCCAGCCAATGCATCACCACATTCAAGGCGGAACTGTCAAACTCCTGCCACCCCAACCGTAACAATACATGTCACCAATCTAGTTAGTTTATCTACTCATTGCAGCTCTGCATCTCGGTCTTAGCAGCCTTTTTGCAACAGACGCCATGCTTCCAAAGCAAGCTTCCAAGGCAAGCGCTGCACTCTCTTAGAACAGCTGCCAAACCGTGCGCCCTTTTCCTCGCCCACGTGAATGCAACCCTACAGGCACAATCGTGAGCCTGCAGTCTGCCGTCTCGACAGTCTGCGCTGGCCATTCGCACGCATGAGCGTTCCCGGGTTGTGCACACCCGCGATTCGGCGCAATTCCAGAGCCCGTCCATTGTCCTAAAGTCTTCTAGCCTATCGCTGCTTGGCGGGCGACAAAAGCCCGCAATGGACATCAGAGGTTAATGAGCGCAATTGTAACAAAGACTGGGTGTCGCATTGCAACATGCGCGTGCTGCTCTCGCAGCTGGCTAAAAACTCAACGTCTCCAGCTGCTTTCTCGTCGCCTTGATCGGCTCAGCGTCGCTCCCGCTTATCTGGATCTTTGCCCGCGACTGGTTCAGGCCCTCCAGCAGTACACAGGCCTTGCAAACAAGGTTGGAAGACAGATATCCGCACCGCGAGCAGCGCGACTCGGCCTTGCTCCGAACAATTGTTTTCCGCTTGGGGTTCAGCTTGTGCTCCATTTGGAAGCTCTCGCCCGACCTGATAATGTCAATGATGGCCGACGGCCTCACGGCCTCCAGGTTTTTGACCAGCGTTCGCGCAGTGCCCCGGAACGCCTCCGGCGAGTATGTGCACTCTGTAGAAAAATAATCCAGCTTTAGGTAGTGGGCGTACAACACAATCTCCTTTTCGTAGGCAAACTTGAGCGGCTTTGACCGCTTGACCTGCGAGTTGTCGTCGCCCGTCAGAATGTTGGTGCTCTTGTCCAGCCGCGCGGCGTCGCCTCGCAGCAGATTCAACAGCACTGTTTCCGCCATGTCGTCAGCATTGTGGCCCGTCACAACGTGCTTGATTCCCAGCTTCATGCATCCGCGATCCAGCGCTTGTCGTCGAAACACCCCGCAGTACGTGCAGTTGTTCTTGTTGCCGATGGTGGACACGACCTCGTCCATAGTCCAGTCGTAGAGCTCTTTGTACGAGAGGATCGTCAAGTCCATTTCGTACTGGTCCTTGTTCCTCTTGACGGTTTCCAGCGAGTCGTCTCTGTAGCCCGTAATGCCCTCGTCGATGGACAGCAGCACAAATTTCACGCCGTAGTCGTAGCGCTCGTTCAGCGTCTTCATCACATGGGCGAGCACGGTCGAGTCCTTTCCTCCTGAGGCACCGATAGCCACGACCTCGCCGCGATAAAAGAGATTTGTGTCGACAATGGTGTTGTGGACTTCCTCCTCAAACACCCTCAAAAAGCAGTTTCTGCAGACCTTCTGGCCGGTCTTTGGCCGTCTCAAGGACGCCACGCCGTCGCACAGTTCACACTTAATCGCCATTCTGCATCAAGTTGAGCCGTTGAAACTTTTTTTGTAAAATTACAAATTTGGAAGTTGCAAAATTTCGCAGATAAAGATGAGCTTTGTATCCGCACCGCACAGGTGGGTTGCCTTTGGGACATTTTCTGCACGGGCATCCAGACAGCCAGCTGGGCAGCCAGCAGGTGAGCAGGGCAGCAGGTTAGACACTAAGCTATGGATTAACAGTTGAGACACCAAGACGCTGGAATAACACGGTCGGTGGATCGCGCGAGCAAATCACTCTCCTCTTTTTTTTGTATTTTATTATTATTAAAATTACTAATGTAGCTGCACGCAACTGCCCTCAGGCCACGGCAGGTGCCATCACATGCAAGACACAAAAACCTAGCTGTTTCTGTAGGCCTGCTTGATTTCGCTTTCGTTATCCTTCACAATGAGCTTTCGCTGGAGCTTCTGCGCCGACGACAAGAAGCCGTTTTGCGGGGTCCACTCCACCTTGGAGACAACAATGCCGTCGAGCAGCTCAATGCCCTTGAGGCCCTGGCGCTTGCCGGCGTCCACCATGTCAATGAGAATGGCGCGCTTGATGACCTCGTCGTGCGCCACGTCCTCGTGGAACGGAATGTTCTTCTCCTCGCAAAAGGCCTTGACCGCCGGCTCGTTGGGAACAATAATGGCGACCGGCTTGGCGTGGTCCTGGTCGGCGTAGACGCAAATGTTTGCGACAAAGGAGCACGAGCGGTACACCGACTCGAGGCGCTCGAGCGCAATGTACTCGCCGTGAAGGGTCTTGACGAGGTTCTTTCTGCGGTCAATGAGCTTGATGCAGCCGTTGCTGGTCCACTCGGCAATGTCGCCCGTCTTGAACCACTCGCCGTCGTAGCCCTCGGCGGTCTCCTCCTCGTTCATAAAGTAGCCCTTTGCAATGGAGGGGCCCTTGAGGTAGAGCTCGCCCTGACCATTCTTTGCAAAGTAGCCCGCCTCGGCGACGTCGACGAGCTTGCCCTCGATGGCGGTGGTGAACTCGCCCTGGATGCCAATATCGAAGCACTCGGGCGGCATGAGCGAGGTGTTGGCGTTGGTCTCGGTGAGGCCGTAGCCGATGAGCAGCGGCGCAATCAGGTTGGTGATGAAGATCTGGGTGTCGGCGGAGACGGCGGCGCCGCCGTTGAAGCAGTAGCGGAGCTTGCCGCCGGTGGCCTCGCGCACCTTTTTGAAGAGCAGCGACTCGAGCGGCAGCGGCAGGTGGAACTTGGAGAGGCCGACCTTGGCGTGGAAGGCGCCCCAAAAGATCTTTTGCTGGATGCCCGAGACCGACTTGACCTTGGCCATGATGCCCTTGCGCACCGCCTCCCACACCATGGGCACGCCCACCATGACGGTGGGCTGGAACTCGCGCACGTCGCCCTTGCAGTTCTTGACGTTGGCGTCGGACATGGTGCGCGGGTTGCCGTAGCCGAGCACGGAGCCCCACTGGAAGGAGCACAGCTCCATGGTGAACTCGAGAATGTGCGCGAGCGGCAGCATGGCGAGCACGCGGTCGGTCGACCCGACCAGCACGTCCTTCTCAATGACACCTGTGACGCCTGCCACGCCGGCCATCACGTTGCCCTGCGTGAGCACGACGCCCTTGGGCGGGCCGGTCGAGCCTGACGTGTACATAATGACGGCCACGTCGTCGGCGGAGGGCAGGTGCGGCTCCGACGGGTTGGCGGCGCCGAGCGCGACAATCTGGTCAAACGAGTAGACCTCGAGCTTGGGCGCAATCTCGCGCAGGTTCTCGACCTCCTCCTTGTCGGCGGCCGACAGCGGCTTGGTGGTCACCACGATGCGGATCGTGTCGACGCCCTTCTTGAGCGGGCCGGCCAGCGTGCTCAGCAGCACATTGTCTGTCAACACGCCCACCGTCTTGCACTGCACCATCGAGTGGATGAGGCCCGACTCGCCGAGCGTGTCGTAGGCGGTGACCACGGGGATGCCCTGGCTGCAGAGCGCAATAGCCGACTGCAGCCACTCGGCCGAGGTGGCAGCGTAAATGTGGAAGCGCTCCGCGCCCGCGGGACGCACGCCGGCCTTGACAATGCCGGCAGCAAAGTTGTCGACAATCTTGAGCACCTCGTCAAACGTCTGGTACGAGTACGGCGAGAGCTCGGTCAGCACCCACGGCTTTTTGACGGTCGTCTTCTTGCCGTCCACCATCTTGTCGACGCTGCGCGTCTCGTGGTGGATGGCAACGACCTGTCGCGAGGCCATGCAGTTGGACTTGGCCTGCAGCGTGGCCTTCTCCTTAAAGTAGCGATAAATAGTCGTACCGTTCTCCTTGGACACACCCTTGGGCACGGTCCAGAGGCCGTCTTTGGAGCGGTAATTTCGGCGCGGAGCCGACTCGTGGTCGGACGCCGGCTTGCCCACAATCACATTGAACTGCGAGGGCATCTTGTTGTCGTTGTTGAAAAATATCCAATATATAAAGAGGGGGAGGGCAAACAGCAGCAGTCCCACGGTATCCTTAAGGTGGGCCAGCACAGACTCGTGAATTCTGGCCTGGGTGTCAGTTGCGGGGGCGGCGAGAGTGCGTGTAGTAGGCCGCGGCGGGGTGGGCTTGGTGATAATGGGCTGTGACATGTCAACTTTTGCGACAGGTCAGCTTTTATAGTTTTTTTTTTTTGCGCTTTTTGGGAGGGGAGATGCTAAAACTTGCCGGTCGGTGGCTCGCCACAGACGCACAATCACTCTTAAAGTGACAGGAGTCTTCTGGGCTTGCCTCGTCTCGTTTCTGGTAGGTTGCTTTGGGCTAGCTCGTTTAAGTAATGAGCACGGCCGGAAGTGGGTCGGGCAGGGATGGGCTCGACCAGCTGTAGATGCTCCTGGCGAGCTGCCTCTGCCCGATGCAACAATATCAAGAGCCGGCCGTCGCTGCAACGCGTTTTCCAGTCATACACTGTGTTGCGCTCGCCAATCGCTCGCCCAGCAATTTCCTGCCGGTTGGCCACTGCCCGCCATCAAAAGTTGGGGAAATCCGCTGGGGTAGAAATCCATTAGTAACAGCCCACCGCCCACCTGCCCGGCTGGGCTTGACCCACGTCGAGCACTACAGCGCCGAGTGTGGAACAGCCCCGTCTGCTTGGCCCAGTGCAGGCCCAGCGCTGGGACGCACCGCCGGGGCTGCTGCTCAAGCTCTGCTATTCTCAGCAAACGCCGCGCTCGCAGTGCTGCGCAGCTCGCCACAACGCACCTGGCCTGCGCGCTGAATGCCGGCCGCTAAGTGCTCTCGATGTCTCTCGGTCGCGTGAATGTGATCGCTAACAGGTAAGACACCGAGGGCCCTAGCACAATGTCACCTGGACGCACTCTCAAATCAATCTAGCCATGAGACATTCTGTTGCATCACCAGCGCACCGCCGGCCGAGCATTGTCTGCACTGCATGTGCAACAGACACCCGTCGCGAGCCCAAGCTGCGCAGTCATCGTCTCGAACAGTGCTCGCTCTGTCGTCTACGTGCTCCCGCTTCGCCTTGGAGATCCTGTTTGAAGGCTTTGCGCAAGGGGCCATAGACGTACCCCACCTTTTCGCGACCCCTGCCTAAGCCAAGCCGCCATACAACTGATGGCCTCAGCCGAGGTAGCCCACCCCGGTACCAGCGCCAAAGAAAACCACACAAGCGCGGCATCTCAGCTCAATTGCAAGCTTCATAGGCTCCAACCAGCTTGGCTTCACCGCAAGCGCACGCCTTTGCCAAACCACTACAGCGCTCCCTCTCCCTGCTTTCTACATACATTGGCGAGCGCCGCAAAGTTGTCTACGTAAGTACAAAACATCTACAGATGGCATCGGCCTTCCCATATAGCGTAGCTCAGCGACTCGCCACACACCCCTGCGAGTAACCGCCGCTGCCCACCACTGAAACGCTCGCAGTCTCCCCAAACTCCACCAACCAGCTCTCAACGTCACATGCACATCACGTGCCACTGCCCGCGCTTTTTCGCTCCAGGCACAACACCACCCCTCCTACGCTTGCAATGATTGACCTCTCGCTCGCTAGAGTCTCGTCGCTTCTCAAATACCTAGGTAGCCCTCAGAATAGCTTTAAATCTATACATATCGCTGGCACAAACGGAAAGGGATCCGTATCTGCATACGTGTCGAGTTGTCTAAAACAAGCTGGAAACAACGTCGCTAGGTTCAATTCTCCCCATCTAGTTGACGAGTGGGACTGCGTGAGCATCAATGAGAAGACAGTCGACAAGGCCCTGTTCAAAGAAACCCAACGCTTTGTAAATAACTGTAATGAAAAACAAAAACTCTCTTGTACTGAATTCGAACTGCTAACGGCCACCGCCTTCAAAATCTTTGAGGAGACAAATGCACAGGTCGGTGTCGTTGAGGTGGGCCTGGGAGGCAGACTAGACGCAACAAACGTTTTGCAGGACTCCAACGTTCTAGTTTCCATAATAACCAAAATAGGTTTGGACCACCAAGGGTTTCTTGGCGACACCATCGAGCAGATAGCCAAGGAAAAAGCAGGCATTTGCAAGAAGCACGTCCCGGTCGTAGTGGACTCAACCAATCAACCATCCGTCCTCAGCGCCATTGCATCGGTGGCCACAGCAACGGATTCGCCCCTCATCCAGTCAGTTCAGCCAGAGCGGCTGCAAGCGTCTCCGGCAAGCGAGCTCTTTGCTATTGATCCCGCAATAACCCCATTGCTTGGTTCCTACCAGAGAGCAAATATAGCCACTGCTTTGACTGCTCTGTCATTGTTGCCTCAAAAGTATAACATAACCAAAGACGCAGTTGAACAGGGCATCAAAAACACATTGTGGCCAGGGCGACTTCAGTACGTCGGTCCTTTTCTATTGGACGGTGCTCACAACTACCAGGCAGCTGTGCTCTTGGACGAGTTTGTTCAGTCGAATGTTCGCAACGCCAGAAACACCTCAGTCACTTGGGTTTTGGCATTTTCTGAAGGCAAAGACGTCAGCGGTATAATTGAAACACTAGTCAAGCCCTCAGATACGGTTATTGCCACAGAGTTTGGACCGGTCAATGGAATGCCCTGGGTCAAAAGTCTGGCTGCAGAAAAAATCTCAGAGATTGTGGCATCCAAAACAACAAACTCCTGCATTGTTCAAAAAGATATCGCACAGGCATTACAGGCGAGCAAGAATACAGACCAGCAACCAATCATCGCCGGAAGTTTATACCTTGTGGCGGCAGTCCTCAGGCTCATAAGAGAGCAAGGGTCCAACATTGTCTGCTGAAAACCCTGGATGATGCCAACTGGCACTGCCACTTTTCTCCTGTACTGACACGTTGCTATTGATCAGGGCTCGCTGCTATTGGCCGCTTCCTCACCTTCTTCGCCCAGCAAAAACTCTTTGTCCAAAGCTTCATCGGTCATTCCTAGCAAATTCATTTTTTGAGACAAATGGGTTTTCCTATCCTCATTATACATATCGCCCACAAGTTCTGCACAAACATCGTGGATAGTTGCCGGATTAATCTCCGCAATCGCTCTAGATCCGACTGCATAACCTTTCTCATCTGGTTTGTCGTTTCCGGCTTGAGTTTTGATAAGCTTTAGATAGCGATAGCGTGACAGCGACTTGAGCGTGTTTGGTATGTCAATGTCTCTGCCGACAAAGACCTCCAGCAACTGCACGAGCGCAACCTCGGGCATAACTGAGCTTCTATAGAGAAGAACAATAGAAACAATCGCATACATGAGGCCCATGAAATTGGCCTCCATGTCGTTAGATAGAGGTCCCGCAATTGCCTTGAACTCGGGGGGCAACACCGATATCAAATGAAACTCATCTTCTCCACCCGAGGGAGAGATGATCCTTCTCTTACCAGACCCCTGTGTGGCAGTAGATGCAGTGGCACTTGTTGAAGTGCTATTTGCAACAAAATCCTCCGCCTGTACTAATTTAGCACTTTGGAGCTTCATTCCAAAGTTCTGATACAAATATTGCTGAATGTTGGGGAGCAGCACTTTGAACGCATTTGTAGGATGTTCAACATTGAGCGGAGTAATAATTGCAGACGTTATATCAGAGCGCTTGATGGTCTTGCGTTTGAATTCGCAACAAAGCGAGTATCTAACTACCTGATGGATAATCTTTGCTTTGATATCCAAAGGAATGTCTGGTCTCTCGGAACGACGAAGAGGAATGGCCGACGCAGGTGATTGATTATCTGAGTCCTCCTCACGATCTCTCGAGCTCCTGGTTCTGCTGGGCATTTTTTGTACGTTGCGTGAAAAACACTTGGCTGGCGCATGCAACAACGTGTGGTGCATTAATTGTCACATACCCAAAAGGGTTATCCCTAAATTTTGTCAAAATAGGAAAGACTAAGAAATTACAAATATATTCTGGTTCTATTTTGCCATATATAAATAAAGTTCCACATTGTAGGACTAACCAACCGCCTTGAATGACCAAGTGTCACGAGTAAACCTGCTGTACGCAGGACTGACTCCATCTTGTCCAAAGTCGTATTCCTACAAAAACTAATTCAATCTAAAACCTTCCACGATATCGTCCCCAGATGGTAGCTCGGCTGAAAAGTCAATATCCGTTAATTGAGACAAATCCAACCAAAACTGCCCTTGATCAAACGGTTCATACATTTCCAACTTATCGCCAGATTCTTTTTTGACGTTTGCGTATTGAATATCGGCCGGAATTCTGACTCCAACGGCTGCTGGTATACTCAAAAAGCCATCCTGAGAAGAACCAACTTTGCCCTCCATACAGCTTTTAACAGCACGAGTCATTGTTGTGATACGCTTGCAACAGCAAAAGTCGGGAATCCCGGCTATAAACTCTTTGATATTGAATCGTAGCTTCTCCAACCGCTCCTGATTTTGAGAGCTGACAGCCATGAGATGGACTCCAATCACCCATGCACATATCAAGCCCTGGAATATCGGCGCTGATAAGCCTGGAAACGCACCAAAAGTAAACTTCCCCGCGCTGGCTTTCAGCCGGTCCACGCCCAGTATAAAAAATTCAGCATCTTGAAGGAAAAGCCACGCCTGAAACGTTTCTGGGTCGTCAATGCAAAACGACTGCAATTTTAGCAACATAGAACTAACATAAATATCCGCGAAAACTGACTTTCTCTTGTCCTCCAACTGATAACGTGCAGCCATATTTCTCAGTGCAAGTATCTGCTGATTAGCTTTCAAAGATTCCAGTGGTGACCTGGTCATTATATCCACCTTGCTCCATGCTTTAGCACACTCAAGACGTCGTTGTGCATCCGCAGACATGTGTCGGTTGGTAGTGCATCCTAGAGCGTCAATGAAAACGGCAGGGATACCAACAAAACTACACAATGAGCTTTCCAAAATGCTGGTTATAACGTAGCAGTTAGCATATTCCTTACTATCACGGTTCTGCAAGCGAAGATAGGAAACTGCCTCGTGCAATGCATTCCACGCCTCGTCAATTTGATCTAGAGCAACATAAAAATAAGCACGGAAAATGGTGGCTTGTAATGTTTCTGGTTTCTTGACATGGCACATTTTTGCAAGACGAAGATGCAAGTTGAAAAGTTCATTCGCAATGGAGAAGCGCGATGCCCCTGCAAATACCTTTGGCACTTGGCTTATGCCAACTTTTATAACAACATCAGCAGTCAGCACATAGAGCAACGATAAGGACTCAACATCCGACAAGTCTTTTCGTTGGACCTTCAAGACAGCGTTCAATACCGAGCTTTGGTCAACAAAATATCCCCACTCTGGGTATGAAAAATGCTTGACGATGCATGAAGTGAGAAACTCCGGAGGCAACCTCGTCAACAGAGACGAAGTGGGACTCAAGGGCGAGGAGTCCGTTAACGCCGACAGTTTGCTACTCTCCCCTTGTTTTGGCTGAGTAACAAGATGGCCGACCAGTGACGACTTCCATTCCGCTACATCCCTGCCATTCATTTTGCACGTAATATTTCTTATGGAGCATTGCGAGCATTGAGTTTTGTCGCTATTCATGAGGTCACATCCTCTTTTGCGTATTCGGCAGAGGTCGCAAGATGTATAATGCCTCTGTCCTCTTTTCATTTTCTGCAGCGTTTTTAGCAGTTACTATATGGAGATAGGAAGGAGTTAGGTAAAAACGGGTATAACGGCTTTGAAACGGAAATAGTGAACAGGCCTCAAGCAGGTCTAAATAGTCACCGTCAATAACAGTGAGATATTATTAATGAAATTGAGACGTAAGCCCAGAACTTACACGTTTTCGCCCCTCAATCAGAGCGAAGGGCATCCTTTAGTTGAAATACAATAATATTGTGTTAAAGGTGGGAACTCCTTACACTATTGTAGAAATCCGACAAGTTGACAACGACTAGTGCAGAACAGCCCAGCGGCCGTTGCTGATTTAAGTGCCGGATATCGAGAGCGTACAGCCGCAGGCTGACAAACATCACACTAATTGAACGGCTATTCGTATATCCGCTGTCATCAGCTGGTGGCACGGCCGTTTACGCCACTGTCATCTGCTCGTGGCACGGCTGCTTACGACACTGTCCTGTCACAGACCACATCGACGCGCTCTCACAGCTCAGGCTCACCAAATCACAGCCGTGCGTGTTTTCTCCCAAAGCCCAACTATGAAATTTCAACATTTGAAGCTCGACGACAACAAGACTGCACAAGTTTGCAAATTGTTTACAAAAGGGAAACCATGAATAGAAGGCCGCAACCCCCAATGCCCAGCCCCCAGCAACGACGCATGGGAATGCCGGGCAGTGGTCCCATTCCCGGTGGGATGACACAAGACCTCCAGCCCCATGGACTCAAGGCAGACACCACCATGGTAGATAGGAGAATCAAAAAGCCGTCCGACAAGAGACTGCCACCGCGTGTGTATGAAACATTGCCCGATGCTAAGCTGTTCAACCAAATGTTGGAAACAGAGCGCAAGCTGGATATCACGCTTGCGAGAAAGCGGCTAGATCTTTCCGATACGCTATCAAGAGTAAAAAAGACCGAGACGGTGCGCGTCTTCATCTCAAATACGTGGGAGCCCCCGCTTCCTTCCGCCGATTTCATTGGTGGTGCTGCCGACGAAGAGGGAACTTACGAACTAAAGATTGAGGGCCGTCTTGTAGACGACGTGCCCGCCGACGATCCCAACAGGCGGAGATTTTCGTCGTTGTTCACTTCTATTATTGTCGAATTAATCACTCCTAGTGAAGTGGCTGCGGCCGCCAGTGCTGCTGCTGCTGCAAACGCGTCAGCTGTCGACGGCGTGGCTCCGCTGCCGGTTCCGCAGCCTCAGCCACAGATTGTTGAGTGGCATGAACCAGTCAAGACCCAGGGATCCACAGCGGCAAACGGCTCCTCCACCAATGTAGAGTTTGACGTTCTTGACATTAAGCGCAAGTCCAACGAGAACGTCAATGTGCGAATCTTGTTTCAGCCAAAAGAGTACCTTGACAAGTATGTCCTGTCCCCCGAACTGTCGTCTCTGCTCGCCATCAAGGAGGAGTCCAAGCCTGGCGTAGTCCTGGCCATGTGGCAATATATCAAGTTTCACAAGCTGCAAGATCAGAATGAGCGCCGCCTAATCAGATGTGATCGTGCGCTGAAAGACCTTTTCAAGGTTGACCAAATAAACTTCCCACAGATTTTGGAGCTTATACAGCCACATTTGCAGCAACGGCCCCCGATTGTTATTGAGCATGTGGTTGTTGCAAACGACGGTTACGCGGCTGGAGACGCGTCTTATGACTTGGAGTTGAACGTGGTTAGTCCAGAGGCGGCAGAAGTTGCAGAGGAATTGGCTGCATGGAACACTGATCAGGCGCAGAAGATTCAAGATTTGGACTCCAAAATCACGCTGCTTGCCCAGGCCCTCCGAAATGCCACACAAAGAACGAAATTCTTCACCGAGCTGGCCACTGATCCAAAAGAGTTTGTCACCAAGTGGGTCGACTCTCAGTCTAGAGATTTGAGTGTTATCGGCAGTGAACGGGGCTTCAGTGAGGAGGAGGTGAGAAAAAGTGGATTCTATACCGATGAATTGCTCGCAGAAAATGTTCATCTATTTGTCAACACAAAGAGGTGATATTGGACGAGTATTTTGTATTATGTAACGATGGGGAATATTACTCTGGTGTAGAAATAAGCTTAACGGCTTTCAAGAGCTCAATGTATTTTTATTGATTTTTCTCGCACAGGCTACCTCCGGCTTTGTACACCGATATCGGGCCACATAATCCACTACCAAGGCAGGTGCATGCCTGTCTTCAAAGCTTTGGGCGTGAGAATGAAGCACTGAACCCTTTACCAAGTCCAGCATGTCAGAGCTAGCAGCAGTGTATCCACATTTGGGCTGTGGTGAAGTGCATGTCTATGCCAAGTCTTGAGTTGCGGTCGCTAATAGTGTAACCGTGCAGCAGAACAACGGCCGTTAACAGATTCACATCCAACAATGGTTCCAAACCTGCTCACAATTTATTGCACTCATCACAGCGAATTCTCACGTGTTTCTGACTGAGTGATGAAATTTCATACTTTTCCGTACCTATATGACCTCGCCGCCTCGGCGCTACTTTTCATCATCACTTTTGCTACTTCACCATGTCGTACTTATCCACCAGATCAAAATCTGAATCTCTCCATGGATTCGAGGAGGTTGTTATGCAAGGCCTTGCCAAGGATGGTGGCCTTTTTATTCCAGTCGATATCCCCAAGGTTCCAGAGGACTTTGAAACCAAGTGGGCGAATGACTCATTTGAACAGTTAGCATTTAGAATTATGAGATCCTTTATCAAAGTCGAAGAAATTCCAGATATGGATCTTGCTGAGCTTATTGAGGCCTCCTACAAAACATTCAGAGTGCCAGAAGTAACTCCCGTCAAGCAACTTGCTGACGACCTATACCTTTTGGAGCTCTTCCACGGCCCCACATATGCCTTCAAGGATGTTGCCCTTCAGTTTGTGGGAAACCTTTTTGAGTACTTTCTCAAGAGGAAGAATGGCAACAAGACAGAAGGCCGCGACATCATTACTGTCGTTGGCGCTACATCAGGAGATACTGGATCGGCAGCTATCTACGGCCTCAGAAACAAGGCTGACGTTTCAGTCTTTATTTTGTATCCAGATGGTCGTATATCTCCTGTCCAAGAGGCTCAGATGGCCACTGTGCAGGATCCAAATGTTCACACTATCACGGTCGATGGTACCTTTGATGACTGCCAAGATCTGGTGAAGCAGATTTTCGCCGATGAGGCTTTCAACGAACAGTACCATATTGGTGCAGTAAACTCCATTAACTGGGCCAGAATTCTTGCTCAAATAACATATTACTTTGCCTCCTACTTCACATTGAAGAAGCAAAATCCAGACAAGGTCAAGAATATCAAATACGTTGTTCCAACAGGTAACTTTGGTGATATTCTTGCTGGTTACTATGCCAAGCGCATGGGACTTCCAATTGACTCTTTGGTGATTGCAACCAATGAAAATGACATTTTGGACAGGTTTTTCAAAAGCAGCAAATATGCCAAAGAATCGACTGGCGTTCATGCAACTCTATCTCCAGCCATGGATATTGCTATCTCTTCCAACTTTGAAAGATTCTTGTGGTACTTGGCTCGTGATGAGACTTCTTCAAATGTCGAAGCATCTGCCCAGGTTGCTCAGTGGATGACTACTCTCAAAACTACCGGCGAATTTGCTGTTTCTGAGCCTATTATCAAAGCCGCGAGGTCTGTTTTCTCTTCACAGAGGGTATCCGATGAAGAAACAATTCAAACTATTACCAAAGTTTACAAGGAGATTACCCCCAAGTATGTGCTTGACCCCCATTCTGCCGTTGCCGTCACTGCTGCTTTGCGTGAACTCGAGTCTAGCAAGTCGACTGTTGTAGCACTCTCTACTGCTCACCCAGCCAAGTTTTCTGAGGCTGTTGATAAGGCTCTTAAGGGAGAAGAGGGATACAGCTTTGAATCAGTCTTGCCTGAAGCTTTCAAGGAAATGATGACTGCCAAACAGAAACATCTCCATTCTGCTGCTAAGCTTGAGGACATCAAAAAGATTATTGTGGAAGAGCTGGCAAAGGAAAAAGCCATCTAGAAACATAAATCTACGTGAATTCAGAGAAATTTTAAAAAATTGTATATAATGAATATATGTTGATATTTACGAAAAGCTAGCAAAGACATAACCCAGCACAACCTAAAACATGGAAAGTGATTATTTCGTTAACTCGTGTATTAAGTAGAAATATGCAATATGAATCATGTAAGTGTTAAAAAGAATCGGTGCCTATACTCAAGCCTCCTGTTTCACTTCTTGCTTCACCTCTGGCTTTACGTCTGGGCCGAGGTCTTCACCAGTTCCGTTCTCTTCCTTTATTTCGGTAATTTTGGAGCTGGAAACCTTTTGCTGAGCTAGTGGGGCGGCAGAATTGACTGCCAACTCAAGTACATGAGCCACCCGTTGTTTCAAAGGTGCAGATGAGCACTCTACAGAAAGATCGTCAAAATTTATGACGGCAGACATATTCGTCATTTTTATCTCTGCCTTATTTTCGTCATCGATAAGTGTGAAAGAGTCACCAAATTGGGCCTTTAAAACAGCTTTGACTTTTTTCAGTCTACTATCAACTGTGTGGGAGCAGCTCTTGGATGACATTTTAACGGAAGCGGGAGAAGAATCCACTGTGAGAAGCACTGCAAGAACTGCATCGGCAATGGCATCGCTCATTATGTTTCCTATCCACTCAATTTTTGTCGTTTCCCCATGATAAACGGATACAGCATCCATGATACGAAAGTGAGTAGTGGATGAATCACTCATTGGCAAAGAGTCTTTGTCGTCTTCATCATCAGAAATGACCTCCACAGAACCAAACATTTGTTCAAGGTGATACTTGACAAGGTCAGGCCCAGCTGAAACAATGATGGTCTGGCGTTCCATCACGACTGAAGTAGTGAGACCATATTCTCTTAGATCTTGAACTGTGAGTAGTGCCAACCTGAAATCCTTTTCCACTAAAACACCGGAAATGATTTCATTTTCTGTGGGCGGCTGTTTGGCAAGTATACCGTGCGTTTTGGCAATTTTGGTTGACTTGAATGGAAGCTCTACTTCAAAGCAGTTGCTTGGATTATAAATTTTGACCTCTTCGTCTGTTCCCTTTCGAGGCATATACTTACTCATGAGTGCCGATTTTAGACGGCCCATGGCATTCGACTCTCCATGCACAAGAATAATATATGGAGCATTAACCTGGTCAATAAAGTCTGAGTTTTGTTGAAAATCAACGTGAGCAGCAAACGAAAGTTCTTCGATGGACAATCGTCGGGGAATACGCTGTTGCGGATTGTCCATAGCTGGAATGTCCAATGGCTGATTGAGAATCTGCTTAGCCATGGTGCCTTCAACTGAGTAACCTGTTATAATAAGAGCATTTCTGGGATCTGGAGCCCAGCGCTCTAGCAGCTGTCTTGACACTCCGTTTTGCAGCATACCGGGAGAGGCAATCATAACTGACGGGCCAATGTCGTCAAACTTTTCCAAAGATCTAATCGACTTGATGTGCTTAAAGTGAAATGGATTCGATTTAGAATCTCTGAACTTAGCTTGGATGTTCTCGTTCATCATATTTATATAGGTCTGGTACACAGCCATACACTTGCGGGCCAACGACGACGCATAGTAGATATTGATAGAATCTAATTCAGGGTGAGAATCCCAGTACTCCTCCAAAATGAGCAGAATTTCTTGTGCTCTTCCCAGAGCAAATACTGGCAACAGACACCTGCCACCTTTATTGATGGTTGAGTGAATGAGAGAGGTCAGTCGGGCCTCCTTCTCTTGTCGAGGTTGGTGAACACCCGTTCCATAAGTAGATTCACAAATGAGAATATCAGGCCTTTCTTTGGGGACCTCAGCTTGCATTAAGTGGCGGTCTTTTTCACGAGAATAATCGCCCGTAAACAAAACTTTTACTCCTCCAATTTCAATAAAATACATTGCGGCACCAAGAACATGACCAGCATGATAAGCGGTAAACTTGATACCCTCGACTTCGAGGGTCGAATGGTAGTCAATAGTTTCAATCTTGTCAAACGACGACGACAGGTCATTTTCAGAATATAGCGACTCATTGGAATCCTGTATAGAAGATACTTTTACAAAATCATTCAGCAGCCATCTGTAAATAGCCTTTGTAGGATGCGTCATAAAAACTCGGCCTTTGAAATTGGTGTGTTGCATGACATATGGCAAAGATGCAGCATGGTCAACATGAAAGTGAGAAATAAGCAGAATGTCCACGGTTGACAGATCAAATTCATCGTAAAATGGAAGAGAGGCCAGACCAGAATAGGCCGGATGGACGCCAGCATCCAACATGACGGTTTTTCCCTTATATGAGATGATATGACACGAACGTCCTACCTCGGAGCCACCGCCTAATGCAACAAAATTGAACAGATCTTCAGGCGCGGCATCTTCAATTGGAATTCGTTTCGACATGGCAAGGTCTCGAGCTTTACGAGTTGTAAGCAGTTGAGTTTCAGTCTTGTAGGCTTGTTGAAATTTCACTTTCACCGCGTTAAATGGGAGTGGGGCGCCGGCCCTTATAGAGTGTAGGGTAGAGAAAGGCAGCGCAATATGATAGCTGTATACAGATAAAGGAGGTGAGATATAATAACAGATAAACTTTCAGTAACTAAATACTACTTATCAAATTACCAGTCCGATCTTTTGTGTCCGTCGTGATCTCTCAAGTCGGCCACCACGGGCGGCGGTACTGAACAGCGGGTTTGCAAAGCGAATTAGTCTTTTGGGTAGCAGGAGTGCCTATTGAGCAGCGTGACTTCTTGTACGGTGAATTTCTTTGCTTGCGTTGGCTATCGCAAATTTTACAGACTGGTTTTGAACTTTGATCTAAGTTCAAACAGGCAATTAACTGTCAGGCCCAGTACCCATTTATGAACAATGAGAAATAGACTATTGATTGTCGGTAAACGGGGTTCTGGACAGTTGCAGCTTTTAGAAAAGCTGGCAGGGTCTCTTCCACCTAATGTGGATGGGCAAAACTCCGAAACTAGCCATGCAGGATTATCGCATTTGTACCACATCGACACTAAGTACTATTCTGCAGATCTCACTGTTTGGATTGACGAGTTTGATTCGAGCAGCTTGCAAAATTGGGTGGAGACTTTTTCATCAGCAGAAGCTGCTGAGGTGCGCGAAGTTCTTGCTGGCGTCATTCTCTGTATCTCGGCCGACGATGACGAGTGGAAAGAGGAAGTGCAAGCAGTAGGCAAGTTTGTTGATCTTTTAGAACAGGAGTTATGGGATGGGGTTTCTATAGTATTTATGGATGAGAAATCTGTTATAGAAAGAGAAGGGGAGATCTTTGAATGTGGAATGGAGGCAGTTAGCGATAGCGAGCGAGTGAGGGAGGCGATAGAGTCAAACTCATACGGGCTCAGCGCCAGCGCTGCCAGCGATTCTGGCAATGCAAGTGGACGTGGCGATTTAGACGCGCTTGAAAGCGAAATCAAAAGTCAACTGACAACTCTCATGGAGGGCTCTGAGAAACAAGTGCAAGATATGGAAGAGATCCTTGAGCAACTCCGGGCAGCAAAGTCAATCGACGACGAAGCAGCACGTTACGCTATATGTGAAAAGCTAGCGGATAAATTAATGGAATTTGACTAATCTAATCTGCCTTCCGCTTGCCAATGTTTTTGTACACCCTGCGACGCTGTTTAATCATGTGAGTAAAGAGAACATAGAAGCCAGGAATGTAAATGATGAGAACGGCTTTGAGGAAGAGGGAATAGAGAGGGCTCCATTTGTAGGCATCGTCCAGAGACAAAAAGGTAAGCAAAACCTCAGAACCGGCGCCGAGCGGGTACAGGACAAAAAAGGCATTGTAGCGCATCCAGATGAGCGCTCTAGGGATCGCGGCAGCGCCTCTTTGAATGTTAATTACATAGTAGGAGTATCTCGTAATCTCTGTAATTGACCACGCAAGCACCATGGTGCAAAAGGGGAAGTACGTTCCGACCTGAGGAAACAGGTATAGGACTCCCCAGACGAGCAAAAGACGAGAGGCCACTTGCATCAGTGTTGTAATCACCGGGGATTTTACAAGTCCGAGCATCGAGTGAACAACCTCCAAAAGAGCCAAGGTCTGCACCCATCTTGTAAAGTCTGCCAATCCACCAGAGACCCATTCGTGACCAACGAGAAAGTACAGAATGATCAGTCGGAACAAAACGGAAAGCCATAAAAAGGCCGACACTGCATTGTATACCACCAGATATTGACTTTTGTCTGCCATTTTCGAGCGGGGAGGAGAATGTGAACTTTTTGCTTTGGTCCTTACTTACTGTTGGTTACCTGCCGATTGGGGCTACAGTCCAACAGAATGAGAATGCGGATAAGTAACTGCAAGGTGAAAGCGAGTCCCCGCAACAGAGCAGAGCTGGTGATCCCTCAGGTTTGTTTGCCTGCAAGGCAGGCATTTTTGCAAACGTCGTGGCCCTAGCCCACATTGCATAAGCCGTGATATTTGAAAGATCGCATCGGGTATGCCATAGCAGAATATCGCTGACGCCGCTCTCAGCTGCATTGAATGTTAAATATCGCCAATACGGATATACAAATAGAGTAGAATATTTACAAATGCTTCAATTTGACAACGGCCATGGCATAAAATTGCACTGCCTGATTGAGTAGTGCGCGCTGGCGGCCCAGACCAACACCAAGCGCGCCCGATTTCTCTGTCCTGAACCCCCCCCCCCCCCCCCCCCCCCCTAAGTTTCCCACAAATTGCTCAATTACCTGCTTGCAAAACTTTCTGGGCACTTCCGTTGCTGACCCACCCAGCCAATCTGACATCCCCAGACCGGCAAGGTTCACCAAAAAGGGTGAAAAATTCACAGATCTTTAGCCGTGCACTCACCACGAGCACGTTCCTACCTATACCTTGTAGCGCTGTAGATTCTGCTTTTGGAGTCGAAATTATTCGACGTACCAGCTCCTAAAAATGAACAACTCGGCAAAAGCCTCGCATCCGGGGGTCACCTCTCCTGAAACCTTAAAAATGGCACCTTTGCGCCGTAAAAATACAATCACCGACCAATGGGGCATCACGTCTGTGCCAACAATGTTGAAAGATTTCAAGCGCCATACCTCGCTGCATTTGCACCCGGCTGCAATGGCGGTCCCGGCCCAGTCAGCAGCGTCTCTGCCTGCCGACAAGAGCACCGTGCCTGACAGAGCTACTACTCCTGCTGGCGCCGCCTCCAACACATCTCTTCTCTCTTCCATCCCGGCGTTTGTATCGCTTCCTACAGGGCTTCTTGCCTGCGAGTTTCTTGCTCTCGAGAACGGTCTCTACGCGGCCGGAATGACCTCTGGGCTCTTGCTTGCGCTCGGCTCGCTGGTGTCGATACTGGAGGGAAAGCAGCATGCGCCGCGAGGCAACACGTTTATGCTTGCAGCTGGCATATTTGGACTCACAATGAGCTGCTGCTTGCTGGGCTCCCTAAGATGCACTGTCACTCTTGTCTCTGCCCTGGGCGCTGGTGTTGGAAGCATCCGTTTCCGCGGCGGAAGCAGCGTCAACTCCGGTTCGCTGCTTCTATCCTTTTACACTCTTTGCATGCTTTTGTATGACCTAGTCTGCTCCCAGGATGAGATAGCACCGCACTACATTTTGCTTGGCTACAGCTTTTTGATTGTCTCTTGCATTTCTCTGTCTCGCTCATCGGCTGAGCCAAATGCCGCATGGAGCTTGGGCTTGGGCCTCATCTTTTGTGTGCCGTCGCTTATTGCTGCTCTTCCGGCTCTCAATTCGATATTTATGCTCATCATTGCCGCCTTCTCTCTCGGGATCTTTCTCATTAGCAAGCGTGACATTATGCCATCGCGATTGAATCCAGTAGTTTCCACAGTCCTCGTGACTCTTCTCAAGTCATATGCACAAATGGCACTCATGAGCTCCAATATGGCGTCCATCTCCTACCGAAACGTTATCCTTGGCTTTATGGCATTCCTGGTTAAACCTTGCAAAAAGAATCTTGATCAAAACTATGGGCCGCAGGCGACTGAAAAATCCATCAATTCTTGGAGTCTGTTGGATTCCATCATGGCTCATGCTGATACCAGAAATATTTTCTATTTCCTTCTACTCAATTTCTCATTCATGCTTATTCAGCTCTTTTACTCGTTGGTGTCACACTCTCTGGGCCTCTTATCTGATTCTATTCACATGTTTTTTGACTGCCTGGCTTTGCTGGTGGGCCTCGTTGCCTCCATCTTGGCCAAGTTCCCTCCCTCGTCACGCTTCCCCTACGGCCTCGACAAGGTTGAAACTATCTCTGGCTTCACAAATGGCTGCTTGCTAATTGGAATTTCTGTAGGTATTGTTGCAGAAGCCCTCGAAAGAATCTCTCACCCGGTGACACTGGAGAAAACAATGCAACTTCTAGTTGTGAGTGTCCTCGGACTGGTAGTCAACTTGGTTGGTATCTTTGCATTCAATCATGCTCATCATGGACATGGACACGATCACGGTCATTCCCATTCTCATTCACACAGTCACTCCTCGCATAATCACTCCCATGACCATTCTCATGACCATTCTCATGACCATTCTCACGACCATTCTCATGAAGGTTCTCATGGCAACTGCAGCCTTGATCAGAACCATACACACAATCATGATCATCATGGTGACCATAATGAAAATATGCATGGAATATTTTTGCATATTGTGGCCGACACTCTTGGGTCTGTCGGCGTCATAATCTCCACCCTACTCACCACCTACTTTGGATGGGCTGGCTTTGACCCCATTGCATCCATATTTATTGCAGTTCTGATTTGTCTTTCAGCCATTCCGTTAGTGACCTCATCTGCCAAGGCGCTGCTATTATCCCTCAGCTATGATCAGGAGTATATGCTCCGCGACGTTTTAAATGACATTTCGATAATGTCTGGCGTGAGTAGCTATTCGGTGCCAAAGTTTTGGGCTGATGGATCGAAAATTAGAGGGGTGATTCATGTTCAGTATCCAGAAGGTACAAACAGTTCATATATTCGTCAAAAGGTACAGAAACGACTTGACGAAGCTGGTATTTGTGATGTTTTTATTCAAATGGAAAGAGAAGGCACTCCTTGTTGGTGTCAGAGCAAGTAGTTATCGCCTCAACCCCATTTATTTATTTATCTAATGTAGACAGATTACTTATTTCCAAGAATCCTACCAATCTCGAACTTGACAATCATGGGCTAGTATTGATCCCAATGTGGAAGTTGTCGGATCTTGTGCACGTGAAAAAAAAATTTGGAGTCTGAAAAGCTACCGTTAGGAATAGAGATACGCTTTGTAAAGAGAAATGGATAACCCTCTGTTGACTTCTCTCTTGAAACGGAGCTTGTACTCTGAGAAGAAGAAAGATACAACCGCTGAAAGGAAAGCAAAAAAGCTGCAACAGGCTAAACGATTAAAGCAACAAAAACTAGCTAGTGTTGAACTGCAACGTGAAGAAACTGAAAAGCAGAGAGTACAGAAACTTAGACAGCTGAGAAAAGATCAAAAAGCACGAGACCGTAAGCGAAAAGCCCAAGATGAAGTCTTGAATCGCCAGAAGGAAAAATACGATGTCACCGCCGAGAAGGGAGCTGGCTTGAATGCCAGAAGATGGCTAACAAACTACAAGCCGGATGATGAAGAAGATGATGAGGAAGAAGCTGTTTTGGGAACTGGTCTGACTCCTGGTTTGGCTCCTATTGGCTATGATCCTGACAGTGATTAAGGTGTCAGTGGTAAGGTTTTGCTGGTTGTTGTCTTGATCTTGCTTCAAGCTCAGGCTATTAACTCTCGAAGCTTGACCTATAATGGATTCAAATTAACTTCTCAAAGTCTTTCCTTCTCTGAGATAAGCAGTCGCCGTTAACTGCAATAGCCGGTAGCGGAACAGCGAAAATCATTCTTTCGGATCATTTTCAACTTCTCAAGTGTGACAAAAAATTAAATGGACGATTTCATTTCACTATTACCAATGTCCTTTAAATTATTTAAAAGCAGCATGCATCAATTTTCGATCAGTTTTCGCGCTGCTGACAAGGTCTTGTGTAGCCCAACGTGAGTCGGCAGAAACTTTTACAACAAAGCTTCGGGCATTGATGATGCATTGATGATACAATGATGGGCAATTTCGAACTAGCACAATATAATATAGCAACAATAAAAACCGATGTTAAAAACTACAAATAACTAAACTTTCTCTGGCTCCAATTCAGAAGATTTCTGCTCGCTCATCTCACCTTCAATTATTTCACTAACAAAACCGTCGCCTTTCGGTGCCATTCCAAGTCTCTTACATTCCTCAAGAGTAAAGGCATTGAATACGTCTTCTTCATCAGTTTCGTAAAGGTGTGGAAGTGGGAATACGTAACAAATGGCTGTGTAGAGAATCATGGGGCAGAAAAATGCAAACAGGAAGTCACCATAGAAATAGTTGTTGAGACCTGTTGGAATGCTGGTGTCGCCTACATCAACTGAAGTCTTGATACCTGGAAGGCCAGGAGCAACAGCCATTGCCCATACAATGACGGCTCTGAAGTTAACACCATACGTGAAATAGTATCTACCCTGAGGGCTTGCAGTGTACAGATCTTCGATATGAATCTTGCAGCGTCTGACAATCAAAAAGTCAGTAACCATGAGAGAAACGATGGGTGTAACAATTGCTCCAAAGGCAGAAAGAACTGTCAAGAATGTTGAAGATGAAGTATAATATTCCCATGGAAGGGCAGCCCAACAAAGTAAGCCACAAATGACGGAGCCACGCTTGATGTCAATGTATTTGGCAAAGAAAGCAGAAACATCCATACCGAATGCAATACCACTGAAAGAAATAACAAAAGCCATTTGAGAAGAGGCAAAAGCAAAACCACAAAACCAAGCAGCACAACGAACAGCTGGAGTGTAAGTGTCACTGAGCCACTGCAAGCAGATGTCGGTGGGAAGCCAGTAAGCAACACCGTAAAGTTCTTGGCAGGCGGAGGCAGTAACGAGACCCAAGATTGGTACTAGGGTACCAGCTAACATTACTCCGACAACAATACCAACGTACGCCATCAATCGATTTGGCTTTGCAAAACGGGTATAGTCTGACACGTTGGCAACATTCTGAGCCAAACCGCCATACCACACTGAAGCGGCCTGGAGAAACATCCATCCAAGCGAAGGTTGTTGGAGGGTTTCCTTTTGATTGTAGATTGGGCCCGGACCACCATTAGCGTGGACGGAGTGTCCAAAAACACCAAGCATGCCAATGAGGGTGATGAAGCAGGTAATATTGATGAATGTAGTGAGCTTCTCAGGTCTCATGAGGTTGAAGGGCATCTGAACAAGCCAGCAAATAAGAAAACCAATGAAATCGCGCATCAGAATGCCAGAAACAAACTCCTTTTCCCAGTTCATGTAGTCCTTGCTCCATGCTGAAAACATAACCACAAAGCCTAAACCACCCACCCAGGTATTGGACGCATAGAGAATGACAGACAGTACAATACGAATGATGATACCAATGGCGGATCCATAGACTCCAAACACCATACGCATCGAAACGGAGTAGCCAACGTGATAGCGCATGCCAATTTCAGAATTGAGACAGTTGTAAAGAGCCAGAATCGTATTACCGATCGTAACACCACCCATCGAGTAGGCAACATTGAGACCGAGACCAAGCAGAGAAGCACCGGCGGAAAAGGCCTGAATGGTCACCGATGGAATGGCCCAGAGAGCCTGGAATCCCCAAAAGCCCAGCTCTCGTCTGTGTGGAGGCATGGGGGCCACGTCGTGATTAATGAGCCAACTAAACTCATATTCGCCATCGTGTTTGACTTCGAGCCAGCGTAACTTGTCAGCGAGGGTCATTGTGTGCGATGCTTGATTGACAGTGGCAGCCGTCGTCTTTAAATAACACCGTAGCGAAAGAAATCGATCCGCCTGCGATGTACTTTATAGAGGTGACGCACTGTCCGTTACCTTTACATTATCTTAGCATTGATGATAAGACTGGCAGATCAGGAACAACCGTAGGCATCCCCGACGAGGAGTGCGGCGGCAGAGCGGGCGCGCTGGCTTCAGGCATTAGTGCGATCTGGCAGCCGGCGACGACCAATTTGAACGGCTAGAAACACCAGCCTTCGGATCTGCTCACCGCTCTCTATTTGTTTCTCTTTGACTCTTTTGACCGACTCTTCAGCTCGCCGGAGGACTTTGCAAACGCTATCGCTTTCGAAAGGCACGCTGGCAGATATTTTGGGCTCCGCAGCCTACCGAAAACGGTAATCTGCATGGTTACAGTTCAGAATTAGGCTTATCGTCATGTCTCATGGCCAATAAAGAACTGCATGCTTCGTTTTTCAAGGCTCGCCAGAGGGCCCTGGCAGTGGCCCAGAGACGCTTTGGGGCACAACGTCTTTGCTTGCATATAATATTGCGACTGTCTAGAGGTTGAGGTGTTATCCTTAAATCCCTACTAGGCTAATCATGATGGGACTATGAGTGCTCGTAGATCTGACATACTCTGGAGTACTAGTTGAGTAGTCATCGTTTGCAGGCTTATCATGGTCGGCATCCCGGCATGGGCCCGTTATCTGTCTTTGCTCCACGCTTGTAAAAATCGTTAATCATTTTTTACATTTGAAATGTTTGCATATCGCTGATTTTTCACGGCTTGCCGCGGATTGCCACTGATAAGACGCGATCGGAAATAAGATTTGGGGCGAGACTAACGAGCGAGCAATGGCCATGATGATAATCGAGAGAACAGTCTTAGCCAATCATTTTCGCTGAGTGAATCGCGGCTTGGCAATTAATACGTTCATGCGACAAGACGTTGTTGCAGCTAGCAAGTAGCAGCATCCATCCGCGCTGCTAGAAGCTACACCAGTTACGAAGAGAGAGGACAAAATGCCGCGAAACTGATCCCAGTTACTGGCTATCACTAAATGGCAGCAGTCTGTTTCATAGACATTCAGCGAATAATCTAAGCTATTCGTTATGATTGACAGCCGGCAATGCTCATGTGGAGGGGTCACCGAAAACGGGCTTCTTGTAAATAAGCAAATATCCAAATGAGCGTGCATTATTTACTGCACTGACAGAGAGCTTCGGTGATAGAAGCCTTGGACAATCAGTAGTACTTGCCCCGTTCCCTCCTGCATTATAGCATAGCGCAGGCGCTCCAGCTCTTGAAAGTCCTGACAGCACACGTCTCACACTCAGACGACACTACATCTCTCACACTGATCCATACCCAGCTCTATGCGACGGCTTACCGAGCCCTTTTACGCTCGACCCTCAGTGGAGTAAAGCTTTTGGTGTCATAGACGGCAACGGCTAAACTTACTTTATCAAAGCCGCTCGAGGAAGCATAGCATGTATCCTAGTCAGACACACTGGTTTCATGCGTACACTCCATTTTGGATGTCCGGCCAGCGTGTTGCTTTCCTAATAAAGTTCAGGCAGATGTATTTTACTAGAAACATGCAACTGAAAACCCTTCCGGGAGAGTCAGTACATCGTCCAACTTGATATTCTTGTGGAATGGGAAGCTAGCCTGTTAGCTGTCTTTGAAAATCGTATTGTCCATAAAGCACACAATTGCAGCCATCTTTAAGACATGTGGTTATCCCGCAATTGTCTGGACAACGGGCGGTATCCCGATGCACTCTATTCTTAGCGATCCAAAGCGGTACGGAAACTGTTGATATCATTATCCACAGCAACGCACATGGCATTTTCGAGACCTTCCCTAGCTTTCCCCTGTTGCATCTAAAGAGGCGACCTTATCTTGCTTTGATTAATAACCCTTTCACTTGGCAACTTTATATTTGTTTTTGAAAATATTGCGTGTGCATATAAGGCGATTTATTACGACTCATTCCATAACACTTCTCTCCTGCTTTGAGACAATCTACGACCACTTGGATCACGCGTAAAGTGTTCGCCCTTCCTAGACAACATGTTTGCCCGTAGTTTGCACTCAGCCAAAGTAGGACTCGCCGTCGTCCAACGATCGCTAAGGCAGTGCATGGCTGTTGGCAATTTGTGGTTCTTGCTACGCTCATAAAGAAAGCACTGAGATCTTCAATACATTGAAACAGTACACCATGGCAGCCACGAAGGTGAATGTAAAAGAATGCTATGCTATCTGTCTTTCGGACATGAGCGCAATAGCTTGTTTGTCTCGCTCTGGGGCCATCATAATGGCGAATGCTGGGCCGAAAGAGCGGAGCTATGCCAGTCTCAAAGCCTTTGTCATAACAACAGCCAGATGAGTAGAAGCCCACAAGCCCAGAGCGATTGTACAGACACCAAGCGGCCTATTGATCATCATGCCGAGAATAAACACGCCAGCGGCAGAGGTCCAGCCTGCCGAGAGCCTAGGGCCAATGTAAGCACACAGTAGTGTCATCAACCAGCGCAAGTAGTATATGATAGGACCGTCGTAGAGAGGTAGAATGAAAACTGTTAGACACGACAAGACGAGGGCCGTGGGCATGGCCTGCTCGTGGAGGTTGGCGTTTGCGGGCTCCAGACCCAGTATTTGTCTGTAAGGGAAGAGCGCCCACGAAGTCGGGGACGGCTCTGCTGGCGGCGCAGCGGCAGTTGCTGTGTCAGCGTTCAGCTGCTGCAACTCAATATATTCGTATGCCATTTTGCGTGGCTGTTCTTGTAAGACCGCTGTTATATAGGTCTACAGGCTTGGACTTTGCCTCGAGGAGGTGAGTGCTTGGCTCACGGTCAGGTGTGACGAGGTGGTGACGGGCGAGCGAAAATCAAATGGCGCAGAAACGAGACCAGCCGGAAAAAAATGGCCAGGCGCTCACGCTGACACTTTGGAACCGTGTGCACATTCCTTCGTTTATCAACACTCGCTGAGCGTCCACGCTGAGCATCCACGCTGCATCACGCCGCCTAGAGCCGGCCCACCACAACATGGTCGAGAGTTGGAGCGCTGCAAACGGCGGCCAGCACCGATGCCAATTGACAGCAGCGACGCCGATTTTATCAGCGACTGGCACTACCGATCAGTCCCCGACCCGGGTTCCAGCGAGCACCCCAGGCCCTCTGGCTGCCTGGCGTTTGGGGTGTCCCACCAGGGTAACCAAACAACCTCCAATCAAAACGACCCAAAAGGCACATTACCCAAACGACTGGGAAGGCCAGTGAAATTTCCTTTTCATCCAACCCAGCAACACAACTGACATGTACACAGCGTTGAGAAGCAGCAGGTTATTGGTGAGACCGGCGGTCACAAGACCGGCCATTGCCAGCGTTGTCAGCACGCGCGCCTTCCAGAGCCAGGCCGTGCCGCCGGCAGGCTTCCGCGTGCACAGGCCCGCGACATGGGACGAGTCGTCCGAGTCGGCTCTTTCAAAAGCGACCAAGTACTTTCTGCTGGCCGAGATGATGCGAGGAATGTGGGTGGTGCTGGAGCAGTACTTCAGGGCGCCGTACACAATCTACTACCCCTACGAGAAGGGCCCTGTGTCGCCGCGATTCCGCGGCGAGCACGCGCTGCGCCGGTATCCGTCGGGCGAGGAGCGGTGCATTGCGTGCAAGCTGTGCGAAGCTGCTTGCCCAGCGCTGGCCATTACGATTGAGGCCGAGGAGCGGGTTGACGGCTCGCGCCGCACCACCCGTTATGACATTGACATGACCAAGTGTATTTATTGTGGATACTGCCAGGAGTCGTGTCCGGTGGACGCCATTGTCGAGTCGCCCAACGTGGAGTACTCGACCGAAACCCGCGAGGAGTTGCTCTATAACAAGGAGAAGCTGCTGGCCAACGGCGACAAGTGGGAGCAGGAGCTCCAGTACTGTATCGAGGCCGACACGCCGTACCGCTAGACATAGAATCCATAATAAGCATTACAAACTACAACTCGCTGAATCCATAGTAGGCATTACAAACATTGCACTCGCTGAATCCATAATAGGCATTACAAACCTTACACTCGCTGAATCCATAATAGGCATTACAAAACTTACAACTCGCTGAATCCATAATAAGCATTACTACAAACGTTGAAACGGGCGCTGCAGGCTGCGGCGCCGCCAGACGACCCGCCGCACCTTGCTGGTGACTGGCCGCGTACAAGAGCCATACAATGCAATCTATATCTACGTGCTACATCTACTGCGATGCGCACTGGACACCGGGGCCCCCTGCGCCGTAGTCGCCGTCCTCATCCATCGCCTCAGGGTCGTTGCCCGACTGGTAGCGCGACGTGTCGACGTCCGACAGCACGCAGTCCTCGACCTCGGCGCCGGCGGGAATGTTCGCCGGCGCGCGCGGCGGCAGCACCTGCTCGAGCAGCTGGAGGCCCTCGGGGCTGGCAAAGTTGTTGTCCGGGAACTCAATCTCAAACGTAATCAGCATGTTGCCGTAGTCGTGGTACTTGGTCGGCATGCCCTTGCCCTCAATCATCTTGACCTGGCCAGGCCTCAGCACCTCGCCGGCAATCACGTCCACCTTGAGGTACTCGTCGTTGAGGTGCTTCACGGCAAAGTGGCCGCCGGCGAGCGCCGTCAGCAGGTCGACCTTGGCCGTGTACAGCAGGTCGTTGCCGCGGCGCACAAAGCGGTCGTGGGGCTTCTCGTCAATCACAAAAATGACGTCGCCGGGAATAATGTTGGGGCCTTGGTCGCCCTCGCCGGCGAAGCGGATCTTGCTGCCGTTCTGCATGCCCTTCTCAATGTGCACCTCGAGCACCTTGCGCTCCTCCTTGGTCTTCTTGCCCAGGCAGTCCTTGCACCGGTCCTTCGCGTTGATGATGGAGCCCTCGCCGTTACACTCGGGGCACACTGTCTGCATGCGCTGAATCATGTTGCCCATCTGGCGCGTGATGAACTTCATGCCCTGGCCGTTGCAGCCCGGACACGTCTTGACGGCGCCCTCCTTGCCGCCCTTGCCCTTGCACGTCGGACAGTTGATCGTCTTTGTGAGCGCCAGCCGCGATGTCTTGCCCTTGTACAAATCCTCCAGCGACACCGACAGCGAGTGCACAATGTCCTTCGAGCGGCGCGGGCCCTGCGGGCCCTGCGGCCCGCCCATGCCGCCAAACATGCCTCCGCCAAAGAACTGCGAAAACAGGTCCTCGGCGCCGCCAGGGCCTCCTCCCTCGCCGTTCAGGCCGGCCTCGCCGTATGTGTCGTAAACTTGGCGCTTCTGCGCATCCGACAGGACCTCGTACGCGTTCGACACCTCCTTGAACTTCTCGGCAGCCTCCTCGGAGTGCTGGTTCTTATCGGGGTGGTATTTCAGCGCGCCCAGCCGATAGGCCTTTTTAATCTGAGCGTCGGTGGCGTCTGGCGACACGCCCAGGACGTCGTAAAGTTTTGTTTCCTTGACCATGTTGTGCTAATATCTACGGGTGCCAGCAACAGTGCGGACGTTCTTCTTAAATGGTTGTGGATTTGGCGCGGTGGTGACAAATCTCAATTTTTTGGGTGAATTTTTTTTTCCCCTGCAATGTGTATTTAGGTGTGGGTGTATTACAAACTCTAAGCGGTGTGCAGAGCGCGGTGTAAAGCCAGTATTCTCGACTCGCTTGCGTTAACTGTCCAGATCGCCGCTCACAGTGGCCCCCCGGCTCTTCTTATACCCGCGCTGCTGCGAGTCTCGTCGTCATGCAGAGCCGGTGCCAACGTTCGACACAGTTCCATGGCCTTCTCCCAGCCTGCGGCCGGCCGCTTTGGGTATGTTCCAACGAACTTGTGTTATGCCGCATTTCATTGTGTTATTTCGGCTCCAGCCTCTTTTGCGTCTGCCCAGCGGCTGGCAGCTCTTAGCTGCTCGTGTTATGTGTAGAAACTCAGTGAAACTTATCAAAATCTTGCGTGCCGCCGGTCGCAGCTGCGCCGCAGCTGCGGCTCAACTTCTGTGCTCGTAAAACCCCAGCCATGCTCGTAAAGCCCCAGCCGCGCACAGCAGCACCGCTATCGCACAGCGCTCCGGCCTGGCTCTGCACAGGCGGTTTAGATAGCATCACTGCCAATTTGCTAGCGGCGGCCAAAGGCGGCAGATCCAGCCAAACCGAAACGTCCCTCAATCGCTGGCCAGCTAGCCACAGCAGCGCAGCTGCTGCGATGGGACTCTGCGCTGGTGCAACGGCACTGGAACTCTACGCTGCCTCCGCGCACAGCGCTCTGGCCTGGCCGTCTTCGCTCGCCATCTTTACATGATGATGGAGTACGTCACAACCGTCCATACCCACACCCAGTCAAACCCGTAGCCTGCCAGCCAAACACCGTAGAAACCAATACCTGCTAAGCAGATCCTATCTAATTCGTTCATCTTATCTGAGAGTATGTATGAGTAAAAAAATAAGAATGGCAGAAAGAGCCGGTCAAAACCGCTCACCACGTGAATTGGCTTGATAAGGCGATCTGCCCTTGGCTGCCTGTTTGCTGCCTATTTTGCTGCCGATCCGTGATGTCATGGAAGCACAAAGGCACAGACCGCACCGGCGCAACACGTCTCTCGCGGTGCTCCCGTGCGCCCTGTGGATCCAGCTGTGCAATTGTGCGTCCAGATTGCCCGTCGGGCCGAGCAGACGCAGCAACACCGCAGCCTCCGGCCGATTGCAACCCGCACTGGCGTCCCACCGGACAAAACTGCCTCACCGGGCACTTGCCGTGATCTGCCCAAGCACCCAATTCCACCACACTTTGTGCTCTGTGCTCCTGGCGTTGACGCATGCAGCTTTTGACATATCCGCAGCTTCGACGTTGGACAACAGTCGTGATCCCTGACTAGGACCGTCAAACGCTGTACAGTGCTTTTGCCCAACGTCACGGCCTTTTGAGGTCAAGAGCACACCCGCTTGCACGGGCCAGCAAGAGCTGCGCATGTCCAGCACCGTTGCCAGCTGCTCGAGAACTGCGTCTCTGGCTAAGCGCAGGCCGCGGCCCAAACAGAGCAGCAAGTAAACACTCTTGCAGCTCGTATCAAAGAAGCACCAGCGCGCCAGATCCTGGTTAGGCACCGTGCTGAGGGACTTTTCCGCCATCTCTGCGGTGGACGCAGGCATTAACGGGTCCAAAGTGGATCCAGGGCGCCCAGCCCAATGGTCTCGAGACCTGCCGTAGCGCGCTGGCGACATGCTCTAGACCGCTTGCACGCAGCTGTCAGCTAACCTAGTCAAAATTTATACACGCTGCCGGTAGCGGCCCTTTTTGCCCATTGGCTGCGGGCATGATGCCGCTGTTGCCCGTTGTGGTAGTTCTGGCTCGCTGGCGCTCGCTACTGGCGCTCGCGGGCAGCGGCTGCACCAGCGCCAGAAAGCCCTCTGGGCAAAATACCCAAGCAGAGCGCAACAAAATTCTCGAGTCCACGTACCAGTCCAAATAGCAGCCCCATTTTTCCCCTCTCCTTGTTCCTGCCTGCCGCTCCCAAGCCCGCTGCTGCTCCCGCACAACCCGCCAAACACTCCGAGCCACACCCTGCGCGACCTCGCAGCCTTCTTGTTTTCTCGCTCGCCTGGACCCGCTCATCAACCCGCCCTGCTCTGCGCACTAAAACAAAGTGAAAAGAAAGCCAGACACAAGAGCTGTAAAAACAAGAAAACTCACGGCCACAACCCCAGCAAATCAATCACACCACCACATGCCTTTGAAATAACATGCCTCTACGAATAAAACAATGGCCTGTCGCAGTAGGCTCCAATCCCAGACGGTTCGTTCTCTGGCCGGCTACGCTGGCGTTTGCGCTGGCCTATCCTACAATCTACCGGCTTTTGACGTGCCATCCAGGCTTGGACTCGGTCCTCGTGCAAAAGCTCGTCGACGAGGCCTCGCACATGGCGTCCCAGAACGCAACCATCAGCTCCGCACTTCACGGCGCCGGCCGGCTCGATTCTGCCCTCGCCCAGCACGCAGACATCTCCCCGCTCGCCGTGTCCATCTTCCCCCCGTTGGATCTGTCGCCTCCTTTCGCGTCGTCGTCGTCGTCGTCGCTCTTTGCGCTCGCTGACGAAAACGTGGTTGTGACCGTCTCGCCCCTGCAGCCCCCGCTCGACATTACGTCCGCTCCAGTGAGCCCAACCCTCATTTCCCTGACAAACCGTCTGCCGCTTGTCCTGAGCGTCGCCGTGCTTGTCTTGCTGGTTTACCTCTTTCGCCACATTGGCACCGCGCGATCAAAGTCGGGCCTCGCGCTCGCATTTTGCGTCCAGCAGGTGCTCGTGGTGTGCTCGGCGGCAACAATCACAAGGGTTTTTTTCCCGCAGTTCGAGCTCAACTTCCTGCCTCTGGTGGTCTTTGTGGTCTCGGCGGTCAACTTGATTCAGTTTTTTTCAAGCCTCTCCACCATTTCGCCAAGCAAACCCGTCAACTTCAAGCTGACAGCGTCCGCGTCCACGACCTTCACTTCAGCATCAACCCTCACCATAGCATTGCTGCTTACGTTGCTGTTGGCAATTGCATCACGATCCAGTCTTGTTCCCGCACTCCTCTACTACTCGCTGTGCATGATCTTTGAATTTGCTCTCTTTTTCACCTACTGCATGGCCATCATAGCCGTCGATCTGTGTCGGCTGGAATTGCATGATTTACTGAAGGACCCATATGCTTTTGAAGAAGACCATTTCACGGTCAACCAGTACGTCACAATGTCAACCCTTTTGCCACGAACCTTCGTTCCGTACGCCGGCACCATCTCCCCGTTATCGTTCATGTACTTCCCGATTGTTGCCTGTGCTTACTGGAATTCCAGTATGGCATTCATCTCGGGAAACTACCTCGTGTACAACTTTGCTTCTCTCGAAGGCAGCTCTCTGCTGGCTGTGTCGAAAGTGGTCCCTTACATTGACCAAATCACAGCTCCAAGTCAGCTCCCCGCATCATTTTCATTCCTATTCTTAGAATTCGCTTGCATCCTGACATTCATATTGGCATTCACAGCCATTGTTCTGCGATTCGTCGTTCCAAACACTACTGTCCTGCGAAATGAGTCGTCGCTGAGCTATTCGCCGCGAGTGCTGCTGTCAAAAGACCTCATTGCCAGTAACTGTTTGGATTTCATCTTTTTGGACGTCCACAATAGATGGATTGCTGGCGTCTCTTTGGACCATCAAATTGTGGTGTGGGATCTCAACAAACCTCCAGCACAGCAGTTAGTGGCAAGATTCAGGTCGCCAGTGTGGCCCATTACCAGGTTCAACCTCGATGGTCCAAATGACATTGTCGCTCTGTTTTCAGAATCAACAATATCAGTTTGGGATTACAAACGGTCCGAACTAAAGGCATTCCTCAAAGATCCGCAAATGCTTGCAAACGAGCCTATCAAGTCATACTTTTCAGGGCAAAGATTAATTGTTGTGACTCAAGACGGTCACTTGCTTTCAATTTCTACAGTTTCTGACAAGATTACTACATACGTCATCAAAAAGAATGAGGCTACAGGAAACCCTGAAAAAATCCTCTCCGCGCGCATCCTGCTCACAACACGACTGCCAGAGCGACTAATTTGCCTCACAGAATCACATTCCATTATTGTCTGTACTTGGTACGCGAAAATGGAACAGTGGTCGTTCCATCATTTGTTGATTAGAGAATGGACTACCAATGGTGATATTGTCCAAAAAGTTTTGAACATTAATGACAGAGCTGTATACATTGCACCTGTTCATGAGCTGAACATTGCATTGGTGGCGTCCTATGATGCTACCTTCTTCATTGATATCCATAGTGGAAATCTCATGAGGAAGCTCCAACTTGGAAATTATAAATCTTCTTCTGTAAAGGTGTTTCACAGCCAGCCAACACATTGTCGATTTTGCGGGTGTGTAGCTGTTCAGTCGCTATCCATCGTCTACAGCGAAGCCGATAATCCACAGCTTGTTATCTGTCATACATTTACAATTGATAACCGAGCCAAAAACACCATTTGCATACGGTCAGAACGTGATTTGCGTGAAACAAGATGTCTTGGTTTAGAGGCAACCACAGAACGACAGCACTGGATGACCAACGCTGAAGGCTGGGATGTGACAGATATTAACATGGTGATGGGCGTGCGTAGAAAAGAAGTCCCTTTTCAATCTACCACAGCGGAATCCCCTACAAGCGGATCTCAAAGACATGCCACAGTAGACTCATTGTCCAGACGCAATAATAACACTCAACAAAACAAGAGATCGCCACACATTGATACAACATGGGAGGGCTGGGCAATGTCATCTACAGGATTTGTCACCTATTACAACATTCCAGAAATGGCATTTGATCGTCTATTGATTATGAAAATTGGACCGGTGGCCAAGTACGGACGAAAATCAATTGCTGTTGTATTTGGCAATGAAATCAAGGTTCTCTATTTTGGCAACGAAGAAACTTTTATTGAAGATGATAACTACGATGACGAAAGACTGGACCAACATTCTGGGGCAAGAAAGTGGCGCAGGCGACAGCTCATTGCCAACTACTAATCTATGGTTGTAAAATTTTTATTTATACGATGGTTTTTATCATGATGCGGTGAAGAAGATGTGAATTATGGATATTTAAACTGTTTTTTATGTGGCTTTGGATAATTAGTAATGAATGAATGAATTGACAACGAGCCGACAGGACAAAATAACGCCAAAAGTCACTCGATAGTCCTTTTTTCTTGACGCTGTTGTTGAGGATAATTCAAGAATTCCTTTCAATTCAAAATGAGAGAATGCCTTTTGCTTTGAAATAGCGATCCATCTAATTACACTTAAATTGAGCAATGCTCGTCCATGCGGACAACATCATTGTATCAAGTAACCCATGGATAATTACGCAAAACCTGTTTTTCATCACCGAACTAATTGAAAAGAATTGCTGTGATGCTTTTTCTGAATCAAATTTCAACGCGAAATAAAAAATAGTAGTAAAAAGATACAAACAAATCTTTATTTATAAGTCGCATACATTAATAATATAAATACTATCAACTAATCAAGGACGACTGAAATTTCATTGTCAATTCGGTTCCACCCCGGCTATTACGATCACAAATCCCTCTCACAGAATTGTAAAAGTGGCGATTTTTTGTTTAAATTCCATTTGCAAGACGTCAAATTGCAAAACATCTGGTAAAAAGATCATTCATCCAAAATCATTTACGCATAATTGATTCCCTCTTCAAACACACTGCAGGCCATCAAAACAAAATCTCTCTTCCATTTTTTTTTGAGTCTGTCTCCCCAATATATCCCGTTCCAAATTACAAAGTTTTTTGAAGAAATGTGGTATCTTATTTATAATGCATCCACAGCACTTTTTGTCAACAGAAGCGTCGGTGGTTTAGTGGTAAAATTAATCGTTGCCATCGATTAGCCCCGGGTTCGATTCCCGGCCGACGCATTTTTTTGCCTTGTGCTTCCAAGAAAATTTAGGCCCAGACCAGAGAAGGGGCCATTGCTCACCACTTCACACGCTCATTTTTGGATCGGTGCGCTTTTGAAAGAAAAAAATAATACTTTGAGAGTTGTATTTGCTTTTGTATTGGTTACTCTATTGGAAACGTTGAATAATGGCCGACTCTGAACTCGAGGCAATTAGAAGAGCAAGACTGGCAGAGCTGCAAGCTAACCAGGGAGGACGAGGCTCTGGTAATTCTGGTAGTAATGCTGCCGGTGGCTCTGCTGCCGGATCCAGCGAAGCCAACGCACAAGAGGAATCTCGTCTCTCAATCCTCAGTCAAGTGTTGAGCGCAGAAGCTCGTGAGCGCCTGTCGAGAATTCGCATCGTCAGGGGGGATAAAGCGAGAGGTGTAGAGGATATGATTATAAGAATGGCCCAAACCGGGCAGATTAGGCAAAAAGTATCCGAGAAAGAGCTGGTGTCGTTGCTGGATCAGATATCTCAGCAGGAGTCGAAAAGCACAACAAAAATCATTTTTGATCGTAGAGATGGAGACATTGTTGGGTCAGCTAGTAGTGAAAACAAAAGCGCTGCACAGGATGTTGACGATGACGACGACGACTTTTTCGACTAAAGCAGAAATGTGTTTATTAGGGGGCAGAAGGACGAGAACCTGATGTGTCTACAGAGTCTAGTAAGTGTAGTGCTTGGATCAGATAGTGCACATTCAAAAGATTTTTGACAATTTGTGATATCTGCAACTGAGAGCAGCTTAAACCAAGTCATATATTCTGATCATTATGGCATGTCGTGGATAGCTGATTGAATATTTCTTTGCGAAAGGATGCGTTTGGCGCTTGGACTATCACTTTGATTCAAGTTACTTAGCAGTAGGCCGGTGGAGATGTTCCCTTCTCGATATACTCTTTGACGAAACCAGTGGTGATTTGGTCATTCAAACCTGGCTTTGTCTTTTTTCAGGCGCAATGGTATCTTCGAATAAATATTGTATGTATAGTAATTTTGCTCAGATAAAGGTAAGATGTATTGACTACCAATTCGTGCCATGTGAGATCAAAAACAGCCGTCTAAGATGTTGAGAATTCATTTCATAGCAGTGTATCCGCCTATTGGTGTCCCCTCATGACGGGTTACGGGGTAAGCACAGTTGATGACCCCGGATTTTGCTACATGTTGGAATGGGTGCTTTTTGTTTGATCTGTCCATCATTGGACTAAAATTTTATCGACAATCAGCAATTGGATAATTATTATTAGCGCGGTAGATCTAAGAAAACATTATCGTATTGTAAGTTATATACGCAAGGTTCGGCGCCAAAGCAACAGTCATAGCGCCTTTTGACGTTTCACAGTATTAAGTGCATTTTTCACAACAAGTTATTTTTGAACAAAATCATTCAAGACTAAACCTACACTTTCTGAACCATAACACATTTTTTACAACTAAAGGTTCATAAAATGCCACCTCCACCTCAGGTTTATGGTCAACAGCAGCAACCGTCCATGTTTGAGAAGTTCAAAATGGGACTGGTGATGGGTGTAAGTAGAACATCTGGTGGTTTGACCACCCTCAAAACATGACATGCTAACCTAGTCAACCGTGGGAGCAGTTCTTGGAATTGCATTCGGTAGTATTACTTTGTTCCAGACGGGTCCTGGTCCTAATGGCTACATGCGAACATTGGGTCAGTACATGATGGGTTCAGCAGCTACATTTGGACTATTCATGTCCATTGGATCGGTAATTCGCTCAGAGTCTAAATATCCCACACCGTTGGAATATAGGAGAAGAGCTTATGCCAAGACCAGAATTGTTGAAAGAAGACAATGAGTGGTAGTATGTAATGTAAATAGAACTAATTTTGTTGGTTAATTATTTATCTCGACTGCTTGTCACACAGTGTTGTCAAGGTGGGCACCGCTAAACTAGGGAAACGCTTTAGTTTCTCGTTGGTCTTACTAACTAACAGGCTGGACCTAGTTCGCATTTCGAATTATAACTTGGCATGGTTCTCCCTTAAATAATAAGATGGTTGTGCCCAAGAAGAGTTGTGATATCCAGCCTCTTGCTAGATTTTGCTTGCACAGTTCCAGGTGAGATCCCTCTACAATCCTCGCCGAGCCGTGCGCTTTGCCGTGCTCGTACTATTCATGGGGGTTTATCTTGATGCAAAGGCTGCTGATCGTTTGAAGGTCACTGTATTTCGAGAGGTACTCATATTTCTCTAGCACTTTCGCATTAAATCTGGTGGCTTGTGAGCGACCCACTTTCACCTCCCACAGATAAGCGCCCACCGCACGAGGTGAAACAAAAGTAAGAACCTGCTACTGTGGAGAAAATACTGGTATGACCGCAAGGCAAAAGTTTTATTCCATATTTCACGGATCCATCTAGTTGGATTCGGTCTGCTCGATCTGCACTGCATCCTGAATTCCCGATTTCGACAATCGTATTCAACGGTCACAAGCGTATCAGTGGTGCCCCTGACAGATCCGACTGGCGATGAGCAGTGGCTGGGCGACGTTGCCTGATAGCCCAATAGTAGCCCCTGAGATATAAATATAATAAATATTAAGACAGCAAGTATAAGTACAGTCTACCCAATAAATAAGCTTTGGTTCCCTTTGTTCGCTCATCCTCAGCACCACACCATTGTGTTTTGCTGCTGATTTGTTTGCGACTGTGTACGAAAATATCTTTGTCTTTCAAATTGTTTTCGGTGCTTCCGATTCTTCTCTTTTCAGCGTTTAAACTGCTGGATCCGCCGGCACACTAGACCCTTCACAGCGGCAGCGTATAGGTAAGTCGTCAGCAAGGTCGACAATATACATACACTTGCACGGCTCTTCATGTTGAGGAGACAACAGTTATGTTACGCTTAGCTGTTCTTCTTGTTTCCCTGGCAGATATTTGCGCAGCCTATGCACCAGCCGTCATTTCATTTGATATTGCCAAACATACAAACTTGCTCGAGGCGCCAATAGAAAAACGCGACGCTGATTTCTATTCGAATCTCAAAAATGAAAAAAATCATTATTCATTCAACATTACTCTTGGCACCCCTGGACAAGAGCTATCGCTTCTCTTGGATACAGCATCGTCAGATATGTGGGTAATGTCATCCACAAACATTGAATGCAAGAGTAATTCGGATACAGGTTCCATAGACTGCTCAGATGTTCTCACTTTCTCATACAAGTCTTCGTCGTCCATCTCCATAGATCAGACTACTCCGCTCAATATTTCTTACAGCAATGGAGATTTTGTTTACGGATACTTTGCTCACGACGTTTCTCATTTTGGTGGTGTGAAGCTTAACGATACTGTCTTTGGATTAGCTCTAGACACCAACTCTACTGTACCTGTTTTTGGCATTGGTTTGCAGTCCGACGAAACGACCATGGAGTTGAGCACTCCAGTCTCATACCGCAACATTCCTGTTCAACTTCTCAAAGAAGGTCATATCAAACGAAACGCATATTCTATTTATCTAAACTCTATTGGTGACTCCACTGGCGAGATAGTATTTGGGGGCCTTGATTCTAACAAGTATTCTGGCACGTTAACGACGTTGCCTTTGGTTCCAAAAGCCGGTGGTTATTCAACAATAAAGCAATTTCGCATTGACTGCACAAAAATTGCATGGCAACTACAAAACGGCGCCCTATCCACTCTGGCGACTGGTCATCAATCTGCCCTTCTGGATACAGGCATGGAGGTTACTCAAGTTCCAGCAGTCATCTTCGATGCATTGATGACATCGCTGCAGGTTGAATACAGCAGCTCAGCCCAGGAATATGTGGTACCGTGCTCAGCTATTAACAATGCCGGATACCTCATTTTTTATTTTCATTCCGGCCAAGTTAAAGTGCCATTTAGCGAGTTATTAACGCCGGCGTATTCGACCACAAATGGAACAGCTCTTGAGTATCCTCAAGGAGGCGCCATGTGCCAGCTGCTTGTTGAAAAGTCGTCTACCGATGATCTAGTGCTGGGTGACTCCTTTTTGCGATCTGCATATGTTGTTTATGACCTGGACGGCCTGTCAGTGTCTATTGCGCAGGCAAACTGGAATTCTAATAGTCAGCATATTCAAGAGATTAGCAGCGGCGACATTCCTGGAGCAAGCAAAGACTCTCGAGCTTCTGCCGACCAGTCGATGAGCATGACTGGTTTAGCAGGTAGTACAGTCTCGGTGTCACTTCCTCTCGTGTATTCCTCGCAAGCGGTCACTGTTAGTCTGGCAGAAGCAGCGGCAGGGCCAATTCAAAACATTCACAAAGTGTCCTCTACACTTTCATTAGTTTGTCTACTAGTATATAACTTCATATAAGTACATTGCATGCTATAAAAGGGAAGGGGGGAAAACAAATACAACTTTGCAATATTAAACCTTCTCAAAATCCAAATGGATTGTTGGCCGATGCCGCTGCAAGGTTTGCTCTGCGAACTCCAGTTGGAGTGCTTTGCAAAGGCTGTTGCTGTTGCTGACCAAAAGTCACCGGAGGCTGAGAATTGCCGAATCCAAAGCCTGTGGGTTGTCCTTGCAGTGGCTGCTGGGCAGCAAACGAGCTTTGTTGCTGCTGTCCTCCAGCCATGCCAAAGGGTTGCTGTGCCTGTTGGTTGAATGGCATAGCAAATGAGTTGGTTGGCTGCTGCTGTTGCTGTTGCTGAGGGAAGGCGCCAAAAGAGTTTTGGCCAAATGGCACTCCAAAAGGATTTTGCGCACTGATTGTAGTCTGTTGAAACTGGTTCGTCAGGCCAGTCATCGGGTTCATGGCACCGGTTGGATTTGAGAAAACTGTTGGTTGCTGTTGTAAGGAGGATGTAAATACATTTCCAGTAGGAAACTGATTAAACTGAGCAGTGGGCTGATTTTGAAAGCCAACACCTGGATTTTGAAAAATATTACCGCCAGTAAGCTGATTCTGCAATGGTCCTGTGCGCTGAGCCTGCATTGGCTGAGCAACTGGTTGTTGGAAGATGTTACCGCCAGTAAGTTGGTTCTGCAGCGGCCCTGTACGCTGAGCTTGCATTGGCTGGGCCACCGGTTGCTGGAAAATGTTACCACCTGTGATCTGAGAAGAGAGGGGTTGCTGAAATATGTTGGCCCCGGTTTGCTGAGGCTGTTGGAAAATGTTGCCCCCGGTCAGCTGAGGTTGGAAGATGTTTCCACCAGTGAGTTGTCCCTGCAACGGGCCAGTCCTCTGGGGCTGGAAAATATTGCCTCCGGTCAACTGGGACTGCAGTGGGCCGGTTGGCTGGCCCGTCATGAGAGGCACCGCGCCTCCAGTGCGAGCCGGTTGAAGGGCAGGCACACTGGAGCTGTAGAGGGGGTTGAATCCTGTAGCTTGGGGTGCACCGCCCGTGATGTTTTGTTGCAAAGGAGCGCGACCCGTGAGGTTGTTGGTCAGCAGATTAGGAGTGGATGCAGAGGCGGCAGCGGCTTGGAAACCGGATTGAAAGCCACTCTGGAACCCAGTTTGATATCCAGTGATTTCTTGCGCTACACCAGTTGCGAAAGGACCAAGCGGTTCGCGGACGGCGCCGCCAGTAGTTGCTGGTTGCAATGGCCTTGCACCACCTGTCGGCTGGGCAGAAATCTGCATCTTGTCCAGCTGTTGTTGATATAGCGGCTGGCCCGAAGCCTCGGACGCACTGGGGGCCGATCCCGACATGCCCAGCAGGTCCACCATTGAGCCGGTCGGCTGGGATGAGACCGGCTTGGGAGCGGCGTCGTGCGCGGGTGCGGGTGCGGGAGTGGCGGGTGCGCTTTGTGGTCCCTTGGGCTGCCAGGCGTCGTCTTCGAAGGACTGGCTCACTGGACGCGCTGGCTTGGGGGGGGGCACGTCTTCCTGGGCGAGCGCTGCTGGGCCATTGCCGTGGGCGTTCTTTGCCGTGTTGTTTTTCAAAGAGCCGTCAGCGTTGGTGAAGAGGCCGCCTGTGGGGGCTGCTTCCAGTTCGTGTCGTCGTGAGAACTTTTCGTCGAGCTTTTTGGTGACGCGCAGAATGTCTCCTTCCTTGAGTCCGAGGCTGCGCAGGACGGAGGAGTTGATGTCGGGCAGGATTGACTCGTCCATTTGGTCGCGCTGGAAATTAATAGCATATCTCTGGCAGTTGTTGACATCGACGCCGCAGTCGAGGAAGAATGCGAACCAGTCATACTCCTGCTTTTTGGGTTGCTGGGCGGCCGGGTGTAGTGCTGGCGACTGGGTGCGGTACGACTCGCCGTTGCTCTGGGGGTGTGCTGGGATGGCGGCCTGCTTGACCTTGAGGCCGGAGCTTGCGGTGTTGCTGCGGGAGCTGGTCGGGCGGCTGTTGCGAGACTTGCGCGTGTCGACGAGGGGCTTGTCGTCGTCGAGGTTGATGCCGGTGATTTGTTCGACAAACTCGAGGTCTTCGACGGACATTTTGGAGGCGGCGACGGCGATCTTGACGCCGTTGAGCTTGTGGAGGTGTATTTTGCCGTCGGCGCAGCCGAGGAAGGCCGCGTCGACCTTGAAGGCGCCGGACCTGTCTGTCCATGTGCGGATCTTGTTGGCGTCGGGGGCCGATCTGTCGCCGGTGGAGCGGCGGTTGCTTCTGCTGCTGCTGGCCTCGCGGGAGCGCTCGCGCTCGCGGGACTCTCTGTCCTGGCGGAGGGAGTTTGCGCGCTTGCTGCGGGACTTGCTGCGGAGGAGGCCGCCGCCGGCGGAGTCGTGCGGTTTGGCGCTGGGGTCGGCGGAGACGTCAATGTAGGCCGAGGGCATCATGCCCTCCTGGCCGCGGGAGTTTCTGATGTACCACCACTCTCTGCTCTTTGAGTCGTCGAGGACAAAGACATTGTCGCCGGCGCGGGCGGAGACCTCGTCGTCGCCCTCGGCATCAAAGTCGTAGAGCATCTTGCCCATCTTGTGGCCGGCGGACTTGGCGGCGACGTAGACCTCGGTGAGGCCGGCCGATTCGGCGGCGCCGTGGACGTCGCCGAGCGCGCTGATGATTTTGTCGGCGGTGTCCTTGGAGCCCGCGTGGAGGTCGAGCGAGAGCGGCGGGTGGCTGAGCTCGAGGAAGACGTGCTTCTTCTCCGAGTTGTAGGACGTCAGGTTCTGAATGTCCCACTGCTGCGACGCGCCGTTGTCCGGGGAGAAGATGAGGAAGCCGTTGCCGACGGCGAGCTTGGCCTTCTTCTTGCGGCGGCCGTCGACCTCCTGCACGTTCCACGTGTAGAACTCCTCGTCACTCTGCGGGGGCGCGCGCGCGCGCTCGGCGCCGGGCCGCGTGGGCAGCGCCGGCGCAGCCTCGTCGGCCGGCCGGCTGGGGAGCGGCTTGTCGTGGAGACTGGCCTGGATCGACGTGCTCGAGTACTGTCTGTTTTCGAGCTTGGGCGGCGGCGGGAAATCCATGGCGCCGGCGCCGGAGCCGTATTGCGAGGGTTGCGAGGGTTGCTGCTGCGAAGTTTGCAAAGGTTGCGAAGGTTGCTGCGACACCATCTCAATGTAGTTGGAGGGCACAAAGCCAAAGTCGGTGCCGTCGCCGACGAGGATCCAGTCGGCGTCCGAGGCGTCGTAGACGTCAAACTCGTCGTTTTCCCTGAAGGAGAGCTCCTCTTCGGTCTGCTTGTCGTACTCGTAGAGCGCCCTGCAGCGGTCGCGGACGGGCGCCGGCGCGATGTAGTTGTTGGGCACGAGGCCGACGGGCTCGTCCGTGTCGGAGCCGAGCACCCGTTTCTTGACCTTCCACCAGTCGTCGGTGGTGGACTTTTCCAGCAAGTAGAGCAGGTCGTTTTCCTGCAGCGAAATCTCCTGGTCGGTCTGCGCGGTGTACGGGTACAGAGCGGTGTAGACGCCGATGAATAGCGAGACCATTCTGTTGGTAGTGATGCTCAAAAACCGCTGTGACGAAGCGGGGTGCAAAGTTGCAGATTGGCAGGAGAGGAGACCTTTGTGCCGGGTGGTCGTTTGGGACGCCCAGGCGACCAAGCTGGGAGTTGAGACTGCTCGGATATGCGCTGTTGTGCCGTTTGCAATCTCGCAATTCAGCCCAGTGAACTGTATTGTCTGCTCGGCCTGCTAAATAAATACTCTGCTAAATAAACTCGGCCGTGCGAAATATACCTTTAGTGCTAAATATACCTGCGTGCAAAATACACCTGCCGTGCGAAATATTCTCTGCCTGCTAAATAGTCTCGTCAGGTCTGCAGGACTCGAGTTGCCCATTCTCTAGCCAATTAACAGACCTTTATTATCGTTGCATACATCATTAATAAATACTCGCCAAATAACACTAGCCAAAACTATAGTCTCCTTGGTGAATCTCGCTCCAGCACGTCGACTCGCTCCAGCACGTCGCTCACGACGTGTAGAAAGTCTCGTCGTCGCTGCTCTCGCTCGTCGGCGCTCCAAACGTAAACTTCCTCGCGCTGTCGTCGCGCACGCGCTCCCCAGACACCCGCTCCTCCGCCTCGCTGGCCTCAGACTCACTCACCTCAGACGCGCTCGCGCTCGCACTGGCCTCGGACCCGCCGTCCACATCGCCAGCCTCGTCCTCGTCCGCACTGGTTTTGAACGCCTCCTTGAGCTTCTCAAATGCGCCGCTGTCCTGGGCCATGCGCAGCAGGTCCCGCGAGACTTCGGCACCAGCCTCGGCAGCCAGCTCAAACAGCTTGCCGGCCCGGCGCCGATACACCTCCTCGCTGTGCTCCTCCTCGAGACTCAGACGCAGGTACGCAAACCCGCACAGCAGATGGAAGTCGGGCAGCTCCTTGAACCCGGCCTTGAGGTAGTACTCGTCGTACAGATTCACCGCCTCGCGGAACTGCCGCGCCTGCAGCAGGTTCTTGATGCGCGCAATGAGAAAAACGTCGTTGCGGTCGCGCTTCTTGACCGCGTGCGCCACGGGGTGCGGCAGGTAGTAGAACTTGTTGCCAAGCAGCGTCAGCAGCTGCTCCTTCGTCTTTTCGTCGCTCAGCAGCTCGGCCGCCTCGGCCCAAAAGTCGTTGTAGAGATACCCCGGCGACCGCACCAGTAGCGCCAAACACCGCCGGGCCAGGCCGGCGTCTCGCCGCAATAGGGCCACCTGCAGCAGCGAGTACAGCAGGTGCTTCGGCGTCTCGACGTCGCGCTCCATCGCCGGCAGCTTGTGCGCCTCGACAGCGGCCGTCCGCGCGCCGAGCTTCTTTTGCAGCGCAGGGCTCAGCCGGCGCAGCGGCGAGTCAGCGCCCGCCGCCGGATAGCTGCGCAGCCTTTCCACGCGAAACGGCAGCACCTCGGAGCCGGACTGTATCGTCTCGGCCAGCTGCTTCGACCGGTCCAGCTTGCGCAGCCGCTCGGGCCGCCGAACGTTTTTCAGCGGCGCCACAGACGTTTTGCCAATCGCCGTGCTCGACGCACCCGTCTTGTCGTACACAATGCCCGTCAGCAGCCCAACGTACTTGTCGTCGTAGTGGCCGTCTCGCGCGTCGAGTTTGAGTGCGGCCGCTCTTGTCACCAGGCCCTTTGGTGCTACGCGGCGGCCTCTGCGTATCTCCTGGCGCTCCTTCCGCGCGTGCTGCCAATACAGCTGCGAAGAGACTGTCTTTTCGTCGTTTCGGCGCGACTTCTTGCCGCCGACGGTTACAACCGAGCTGAACATGGTCTGCGTCTGACCTTTGTTGAAAACAATACGCAGCAAGCAAGCACCGACGGTCCAGCGCTCAGTGTTTTTGACAAATCTGTCAAAATGCAACCTGCGGCTCATTGTGCTGGGCGCGGATAAGGGCCAGACACCGTTTTGTTTGCAAGTGAAACGCTCTTGGGCAACGGCTGTGTGTGCGCTGCGATTGCCCTACCAAGAGCGTTGCCCCTACACAGCCGTTGCCCTGCTGAGTGTCGCACCGGGCACCTTCTCCAAAGCTGGCGGGTGCAGCGCCTGTAGCCGTGACAGATGCGATGGGCACGCGCGACCGTGGGAAATGCAATTTAAATCTATAAATATATCATTATTTGCTTAGCTGGACTGTGCGTCTCACCTGAGAACCTGCGAGCCGTTCACCCGCAGCGCACCCAGGTCCTCGGGCTCGTCGTTCTCGTAATGCTTTCGGAGGGCCAGCTCCTCCTTGTGCTCCTGGTAGCCAGGATCAGCCACATTGTGCACAACGTCGATGGACTGCTTCTGCAACTCCGCGTCGTGCGTGCCAAAGCTGAATCCCTCGCTGAACGACGGCGGCACAATCAGCTGCTCGCCGTCGTGCAGCTTCTGCGCCCGGTAGCCGGGATCGGCCACATTGTGATCCACGTTGATGGTCTGCTCGAAGGGCTCGTTACTTACCGCGCTTGATCCTTCGCTGAACGACGGCGGCACGACCAGCTGCTCCTTTTGACTTGGCAAAGTGTTCGGCTGCGCGCCGGACTTTGCTGTGGCAGGCCGCGCGTTAGCGCGATGGAGGAGCGTGACAAGCAGGAACGCAACGAGGGTAGCAAATAAAACCAACCGTATAACCCTTGGTTTGTTCGATATGGGGACGGCCATCAAGTGGTACAAATTAAACAAAGGAGTGTATGTTAGAACAGCAAAAGGCACCGCTACACGAAAAACTGGGCGTTGGTTGCACACCTAAAACACCCTAGTGGGTCTCTTATACTTCTCGGTCATTTTTTATGAATATCGGCAGTTATCCGAGTGCGGAACTGGCACGACGCATTTAGGACGATCGCGTCTCGGGGCTTGCAGCGTGAAAAACGAAGGCCGCAACGTCGCGCGGCTCTTTGGCTTCTCGCACCTCTCGTACCTCGTTCTCCATTTCCCCGCGATATTCCCTCTTCCAAATCGCTCTGCTCCAGGCCCAGGCGCCTTGTGACATTTCATTTTCTCTCGCCGAGTATCCTAATCAGGAATCAGGCAGGAACCTCCACCGGTGCCTCACTAGGCGCTCCTGCAGATGCCTTAGCGGTACCTCAGGAGAGCCTGACCAGAACCACTACAGAATCGAACCATTCGAATGCAAAGTCGCATGCCCCTCTATAATTGTCGAATTGCGTGACGGGCTCTGTTAAGTTTCCATTCATTGCCCTATCTTCAAATTTCAGTGAGGCAAAAAAAGCGTCCCCGCCAGGGATCGAACCTGGAATCTCTTGATTCGTAGTCAAGCGCCTTGCCATTGGGCCACGAGGACATAAGCGCCTCTAAATGATTTTCCTGATACTTATAGGGAGTTCAACTTGTTTGGCAACTCCACTGGTCTCTAAATGGTGATTTTCAAGTGTTTATCCCGTTCAAAATAGAGTATATTTTATGTGGCATGTCTATCAGTATAAGTTTGTTGTTGGCGAGCGTTTATATGCTCCTTTCAACTGATTACCCCTTTGGGCGACATTTAGCGCCTCGAATGTACCTTAAATCATTAGCACACAGGCAATGGTGCGCAATATCCAGTCACTCCTCTCTCAAAGAACGCATCTTCAACGCAGGCGCACTAATAACACCACGTCACCTGGACCACTGGCGCCGCACTGGAAATCCACCGCCATTCTTCCCCAGTTTCCACGCCTTTGCCAAGTATCCCACCATTTCAAAAGTGATCACATGCTCAGACAAGCGGTAACCAGACAGTTGCGCAATACAGCTCAACCCTGGCGAGTTAAGTTCACAATCACAAGATCTCTTAGTAACAAAGCAGATATCACCAAAATGAGTCAAGTAAAACCTGATGTCGAAGGAGCAAAGAAGTACATAGACTCATATACCCTCTTCGTCACATCTCTTACCTACTGCCCCGATGCCAAAGCGGCAAAGGAGATCCTGCAGAAGGCGCTCAAGGACTTCACAACCGAACCGTTCTATCTCGAGCTCGATACTTTGCAGAATGGAGCCGAACTTCGTGCAGGATTCAAAGAAATCACCGGCTCTAACTGGGTGCCCCAGATCTGGATCAATGGTAACAAATTTGGCACCGAACAGACCTTGAAAGAGCACGTTAAAAACAAGGACCTTGAGCTAGTTTTGAGAAAAGCTGGATTGGAATGATTTGTTTAATATAGGAGAATAATCAATAAATATTATTTGGGCAATGCTTCATACGAATCAACTAACTCATTCTCCACCAGTCATGCAGGAAGGCTTGTCAACAAAGCATATCCATTATTGCTGGCAACTTGCCTGAGCCTAGTCAAACTCAACTATGTCAGTTCAAATCCAGAATTTTCTCCTAACCATATTCAAGCAAACGATGAACAAGGTCAGAGACTACCTGTTTACTGCCTTACATAATGATTAGTTTGAAAACTCATATGTTTGCCCTGATGTCAATTCACAAACAAATTCACAACCATCAACAATATAAATACTATCAAGTAATCGAGAGCGACTGAAATTGCATTGTCAATTAGGTCCCCCTATCTTCCTCCTCCGCTTGCGATTACAAACCCCTATCACAGAATTGTCACTAGCGAGCTTTTGTGTGAATTTCGATCGCAATGTTTCAACACTAAATTTAAGCGTCAATAAATACAATAAATTCTGTTTACAAGCCATTATGACTCACTAAATCAAACGAGAATTGATAAATTGCAACTTTCATCTACGAATTACGTATTGTGGGTTGAATCGAGTGAAAATATTGGAACTTTTGCTGTCTCAGACGCTACCTATGTAATATATATTTTACAAGGCTACATTTAGCAATATTGGGCATATGGCGCAGTTGGTAGCGCGTCAGCTTTGCATGTTGAAGGTCTCTGGTTCGATCCCTGATGTGTCCAATTATTTTTTGTTTTTTAAGTCCTGCCAATTTTATTTGCGACTTTTTTACCACTCCATAGGCGAATCCGAGGCAATTATATAAAACATGCATCTCGCTACTGAAGTTAGCTTAGCCAGTGAACTTTCTTAGTCGCTGTTGCAACAGCAGTGTCACAGTTGTTAGGAAAGAGATATTTCAGCGTGAAATAATCAACACTTCTAAGTAGACAATAGATTAATAAAAGAAATTCATTCCTAAAACCACCCAAGTGTTCTTTCGAAAGTTATATGCGAGAAGTATATGTTACTAGCCGCAAAACTCTGTCCAGCAGATAATACATAAAAAAAATTGAATGCAAAACTAATAACCAGTTTTCATCATTTCACCATTGCGCATAGTGTTTTGGCCCTGAATCAACAACAATCTCAATTTGAAAACTTCAACTTCTAGTTCTTCATTTCTGTGAGTAAGTCTCTCGCAACATTCTTCAAGCTCCGACATACGTTCAGCCTTTCGCGCTCTGGAGCGACGTGCAGCTTCAGTGTTGCGCACTCTCTTGAGCAGCGCTTTATCGGCTGTTTTGTTGTTGGATGACTTGGAAATTCTGGTGCGATTACCGATTGTGTCTTTTGAAGAAATAGAAGAGTCTGAAGAAGGAGATGACACCTCATCCTCATGTTTAACAAGCGTGCTGCTGTTGAGACTGTTTTGTTGTGCTGGTGCCTTTCCACGCTTTGCAATGCCATCTCTGCATTTCGTTCTTGTGATTATGTCTTCCATGTTTAGAACGGGACCTCCCAGGCCACCCGTAAGAAATGCCTGGGGTGCAGATGCATAAATGGCCTCTAGTTGTTGTTGTTGCGCTTGCTGGATATCTACAGACTGCGTTGGCTGTCGTAGTTGCTGTGTACGTTCAAGCTGTTGTTGACGTTGTAGTTGCTGCTGCTGCTGCTGATGATTTTGTTGTTGTTGCTGTAGCTGTTGTTGTTGCTGTAGTTGATCTTGTTGTTGTTGATGTTGTTCTTGAGGCTGAGTGGGTTGTCCGGATCCAGATGCCTCTGACGACTCAAAAGAGGAGGAAGAGGACGTTCTGGAAGCATTAGTAGATGGAATGAGTTCCGGTACCAGCTCGGGAACCTGCAGATCATCTTGGTCGGGAAGAGTGTCCGAGATACCAGCAATCCACTGTTCTTGGGAAGACTCTTGAAAGAGAAGCTTGTCAAAGGCAGAGTTTGGCATATTTTGAGGCATTCTCAAAAGATCAGACTTGGCTTGGGCCATAGCAGCAGGGGACGCTGAGTTGTCCGCAAAGAGAGAGTATGCTACATCAAGGTAAAGACCAGAATCTAAGATTTCTTCTTGTCCTTGAATGTAGGCCATTGTCGATAGTAAAAAGGTAAAGAGATGGGGAGTCCGGGGAAGCTAACGGTCAGAAAGTGTGGGATGGAACGATAATATCAAACCAAAAAGCTAGAACAAGGTGCCAAGCGGTAGGTATTTAAACTCATTGAACTCCAGCATTATTCCTCAATTGATTAAGTGCAGGAGGACCGTACTAGGGCGGAGTTAAAACAAAAGTAATTACAGCAAGCAGCCTGCACAGAAAGAAGATGATATGTTGTAACGTTCATGAAATCTGAAAAACGCTAGCCAGGAAGAATATGCATGGCAATTTGCTCCGGCTGCTGCCAATTCATCATCACAATGTGCTGATGAAGACGAGAATGAACTAATTCAAGAGAAAATGAATTGAAAAACTTGAAGAACGTTGTGACATCACAGGCAGTGCCGTTTTAATGCACGACCAATGCTGATCTCGTACTTCCACACAGCCGCCGCAGGGAATTTGCCACCAACCAGCCGTTCGTTACAGGTGTTATCGACCATGAATTTGGAAATCTCGACAATCATAGCGGCCCGTCCAAAAACAAACTTAGTAGACTACAATATAATTTGTTGATTCTCGAAACCAAATTCACTCAGCTCACGGTACACGAGTGCCATCCTCTTGAGGAGCTAGGCCGGTTAGTTCCCGAACTCTGAAACAGGAATAGAGCAGGGTGGCAAATTACTTAGCATATGTTGCCTGAAACGGCGGCCGGTCTTGTCGGACCATTGTTTAGGCGCTATCCAATTCTCCAAGCCACTATTTTCTTCGTTGGTGAGGTGGAAACATTTTGGAACCGGGTCTATTCACTTCATCCACATTACGATTTGTTGAGAGAATCATAACAGCGACTTTTCAGCGATAATTGGCCCATACCCTCCACCGGTTTCTTTAGTTACTGATTGTGAACGACTCGGATCGCTAACAAGTCTGCGCCTTGGCGCGGATTTGGTGCTCGTTTGAGAAAGAACATGAGTCACCCTTTTTGAGGCGGTTCTCAGGCTGTTGTCTGTCTTTTTCGGGCAATTTTTTGACCACAATTTGCTGACGCGCTGACATAAGTTGAAGGTAAGCGCTTCGAACAATCAACTGGAGCCGCTTGGTCAGCGGATAATTTCGCTGCGCTATTCTCAGTAACCATAGGCATCAATACTCTGTAGATGGGACATAACCGTAGGCATCACTACGCTGTAGATGGGGTGCACGAAATGTGATTGTTTATCAGCAAGCAGCTCTAGCTCACTAAGCAGCAAAATTCGGACCGATTCTATTATCACCTAGACCTTATTTAGGTCCTAGTGCTCACTTGCTTTGGATTAGGTCTGTCTCCCAATAGCTCCCAAAGTGCTAACCTCGTGTTAATTTCACATCTGCACCCTGCATTTTCATGCAGGGTCACCTGCGTCAAACTTGACAGGAACGGCCGCTCGACAAAATGATATTTTCAGCTTAGCATGAACAAAGCACACTAACGATAAAAATCTTTATCGCTGAAGGCTAAACGGGCTAGTCTGAATAATATGCATCAATATGTTTATTGACTTGGTAGTGACGTGCGCATGATTCATAAATGATATATGACACGGCTACACACTGTTTTGGAATAGCGGCTATCGAGTAGGAGAGGTGACTGTAAATGTGGACTATCTGATGAATCAGAAACGCATTGAGGGTTTCACAATAAATGCCACAATCGCATCTTTGTAGCCCTGCTTCAACAGGCATAATCAAATGGAATTTTAAATGAGTTCGGAAGTGAGTTTGTGGCTCGGGTTACGGCAATATTTAGCAGGCTAAACTTCTAAGACTGCTTGTGTAACTTGTTAATATTCATCAATGGCATCAGGTTGAATGAGCCTCAACATTACAAGCAGGACATTGATGGCCACTGGTAATTATACCTGACTATACTCTGGTGATATCTGAGCAGAATAACATTGGGCTTTAAATCTGAAAAATAAACGATTCGCGATTATCCTAATTGCAGATTGGAAAAGTTGTATGTGCATTTCAACTTTTGTCATCATGGTGTGTGGTACAGCAATTTAAATTCTCTGTATCTCTACGGATGTTTCCTGGATTTATTCTAAGAGCTCTGCCGTTTACTTGTTTCGGTTGCTCAGTTTCAGGTTACAGTAAGGAACATAACTGATCATGTCGATCAGGTGCAAAAGTTGAAGTACAGTTGAAGGAGAAGTAATAGGCTTTTACACTACATCCCATGATATGTTATGGTGCAGGCCATAACTTGCATTACAACTAGCTAAAAAGTAGTTGATAGACTGTCAACGCAGCGACCAGGATCACAGGTATTATTGATTGACTGTGCACGCTAAACTGCCTGCAACGCTCTCTGGAGTTTCGAGATTTCTGCGGAGAGAATCCATAAAAATGTTGATCCGAAATGCAGCCATATTTCTGGAATCCCTTGAATTAAATAGATATTACACAAAAATCGGTGTTTACTTCCACTCACTGATTTGATTCTTGCTAGTGGCCACCTTGGCTGAATCAATGCGAATAACAACTACAGCAATGTCATCGCCCTTGATGAAACACTCTGCACCAGGGTTGGCCAAGAGGTGCTTCTCCTTGTAGTAAGCTGATCTTTCTTTATCATCTTCGATAGACGCGACCCCTTCCAGGGTAGCTGAAATGGACGAGATTTCAGACTTGTTCAAATCCTGTAGAAGTTGAGAAAGGACGGAAGCAGTGCCATCATTAGTAGAACTGTTGCTTTTAGCTGTTGTCCAGTCGTGAACCAAAACAGAGACGTACTTGTTGGACACAATATTTTGGTACTTTTGAGTGTCCCTCTGGGTTGTGGTAACAATCAGCTTTTCGTCGTCCAGCCAAGTATAGTTCATGAGAGACACATGTGGCCGATCGTTAGCGCACGTACCTAAATGTAAATACTTGGAAGATTGCAGGAGCTTGCTGACTGGCGATGGTACAGATGCCATTGGATTAATTTTCTGTTGTTTTTGTTAAAAAAAATCTCTTGTCAGGAGATTAGGTATATGGCCATGTATTGTACTGCGGCTTGGTGAGTTGAGAGCATGACCATTGTGGTGATGGCAGTTTTGCAACACGCTTTTTGAAAAAAGAAAGAGATACAGTCGGTCAGGCTAATATTTCATTGTATTTGGAAAAAGGTCATTATATATGACCGAGCGACCCACATGAACCGGCGCTCCATTGAACCAGACATTAGTAATCCGACAGCACCGAAACACTGTTGGATCTGACAATCGAACGAATGACCAAGTTGCTGAGAATTGCTATTTTGCAATACTCACCGCTGTTTGGTGCGGTAAGCAAAAATATGGAAAGGGTTGATTCCATTTTAGCCAAATCGCTCAAGGAGGATAAAGCGCCTCTAGATTTGTTGATTCTACCTGAGTTGGCCTTTACAGGGTACTCCTTTAGCTCGTCTACGCATATTTCTCCCTTTCTAGAGTCGATAGCAAGTGCCAGGGAGAGCCCTACCTTGAAATGGGCTCAAAGGGTTTCTACAAGGTACAATTGTCACACGTTGGTGGGTTATCCTGAGAAAGAGTTTCGCAGACAGCACGGGTCTAATAACTCATCGACAGACCAAAACTATTCAATCTTCAATTCGGCTGTAATGACGTCTCCAACTGGTGAACTTGTCATGAACTATCGAAAACATTTTCTATATATGGTAGACGAGAAATGGGGTGCTTTTCCTGGCTGTTCATTCGAGGCAAAAACAATTCCATCTTTGCATAATTTAAAGCTACAACTCGGCATTTGCATGGACATCAATCCTGAAAAGTTTGAAGCACCATTTGACAAATTTGAGTTTGCCAACTTTGCCCTTGAGAATCGCCCTGATTTAATTGTTTGCCCAATGGCATGGACACATCCTGCAAGTCCGTTTCTCTACCCACAAAAGCATCAAAATGCAGAGCAGGTTTTCGGCTCTTTGGATCCATCGAAAGTTGATTATAACACACTCGAGTATTGGCTGACCAGAATGCGCCCGTTATTAGAGAAGCGTCCTGACACTGTGCTTGTGATGGCCAATCGCACGGGGGTAGAAGATGATATTATTTATGCTGGTACAAGCTCAATTATACAAATTCAAAATCAAGAGGTAAAACTTCTGGGCAGCATGGGTCAAGCACAAGAGGGTTTGATGGTTGTAGAAGTGCTCATACCAGAAGGTAAATAATGCATACATGTGACAGCAAGCTGGTACTGTTGTTAGATACTGCTATGAGCGACCATTTGGGAAACGTTAGTGGACAATTTGTGTGCTATAACGTTGAGCCAAGCACTGAATGCTAGCCTGAACTTGCTAGTCTGACGCTGATCAGATAGCTGGAACTTTGCTTGTCAACTGAGGCTGATCAGAACCATTTCAATCTGACCGAAAAATGCATAGCACGAGTGGTTGACGCAGCGAACTAAATATAAACTAGGCAATAGACAATGTAAACTGCGAAATGCACAAGATGAGCATCTCGCTGCCCCTGCTTTTGCATCATGTCAACCAAATACCACTTGCAAGTCACGTGCCAGAATAGCAGCCGTAATGAGCTAACGGTACCGCTCGATCAGTAGCATTTTATTTCGCATACCTTTTCGGGAGCGGCTTATTGAGACGCTATTGATTTGAGGTTTTGATGGTTGGCCGGGTCCCACCATATGCCATGGATGACCCACGAAGCGACGACGCACTCTACGACATGCTAGACAAAATGGATGAGGATCCTTTGGAAGAAGAACAGGAAGATGACACTGACATTTCAGAGGACTCTGAGGGTCCTGCTCCTGGATCTCCGTCTGAGGTTGATGATTTTGCGAACGCAGGCAAGCCGTCGGAATGCAAATGGGAGGCTTGCCAGCAGATTTTGCCAGATGTTCACTCGCTCGCCCAGCATTTAAAGGTTGATCATTATGGGACGAGAAAGTCGAAATATGTTTGTGAGTGGCGAGACTGTCCGCGCAGAGGTGTTGCGCAGCCATCGCGCTTTGCATTGGTGTCACACATGCGCTCTCATACCGGAGAAAAGCCCTTCTATTGCACTGTTCCGGAATGCGACCGAAACTTTGTGCGCTCCGATGCGCTGTCAAAGCACATGAGGACTGTGCATGATGCTGAGAACCTTGAAGCAGTGCAGAAAGAGGAAACTGACAAACAATCACCACTTGTGCGCTACGTTAAAAAGTACAGCCCCTTGAAGGAGGATGCCTTGTTTGACAACATTGATCAGCAATACCCAGATGACCTGAAGCGGATGCAGGTGTTACGGCGGAGGCTGGCGTGGGCGCAAGAAATCAAGACGCAGATTGAACTAGAAGCCGAGCAGCTCGAAAAAGAGCGATTTGCACTGTGGGTTGAAAAAGAACTCTTGTTTGATAAGCTTTTGGAGAAGAGCCTGGCGGGAACAGCTTATGCTAGCAAGGTGCTGCTAGTGAGTAAGCCCGAGGATGTTCAGAGCGGTGTGGAGTGATTGCAGACTTTGTCAACACGATTTATTTGCCGGAAGTAATTTGAGCTTCTGCAGGGAAGCCACAGGTCCAAGCGATGCTGGGCCGTAGTTTTGGTAGTAATCCTAAAATATATTATTATTTGTATTATTTCTCCTCCTTCTTTTATTGAGCAGAAAGGAGGTACCACTCCGTGGAGCCAGTGCGCACATTTGTCCACACATTTTGAGCAACGGCATTGCCGCTGTCTATTGTCACTCATTTGCACACGGTCTATTGTACAATCTTGAGGATCACATGCATCAGTTTATTGGCTTGCCCTTCTTGATCTTCTCCAGCATTTCTTCGACCTCCATCATGTCGTTTGTTGGGATTTTGGAAACGTCAACGCTGTCCTCAAACGAGTCAATAATCGATTCCAAAGTGTCGTGGCTCTTTTTATCGTACACAAAGGAGATGGCAATACCTTGTCTGCCAAAGCGGCCCGTTCTTCCAATGCGGTGGACGTAGGTGGCAGCGTCTGGGCGGCCGTCCTTGTCGACAGGAAGGTCGTAGTTGACGACCATTGTGACCTCGGGGATGTCAATGCCACGGGCGAGCACGTTGGTGGTGATGAGAACCTTTGATTTGCCCTCGCGGAACTCGTCAATGAGCTTGTCACGGTCAGATGGAGTGAGATCGCCGTGGAGAATGGAGCAGGCGTGGCCTTCTTTTCTGAGCTTGAGATAGAGCTCGTTTGCTGTCTGCTTGGAATGCACAAAGACGATGGAGGAGGCGACCGTCATGATTTCGTAGAGCGTTTTGAGCACGTCGTAGCGGGCTTCCGAGCTGTCGCAGTCCATGTAGACCTGGCGGATGGCCTTGACGTTGACCTCCTCTGCCTTGAGGGTGATTTTGTTGGCGCCGGGGACGAAGCGGTCGGCGACCTTGCGGATTTCGTCGTCAAAGGTGGCCGAGAAGAGCACGAGCTGGGCCTTCTTGCTGACGGCGTTTTTGATGCGCGTGCACTGCGACATCATGTTGGCGGTGAGCATGTTGTCGGCCTCGTCGAGCACGAGGACCTTGAGCTTGGAGCCGTCGATCTTGCGGCGGGAGAGCGCCGAGTAGATGACGCCCGGCGTGCCGACGACAATGTTTGCATTGACCGTGTCCTTGTCCATGTCGGGGGACTCAGGCACGGCGAGCGCTGTGGTGACCTTGGTGTACTTTGCCATGGCCTGCACGACCTCGAGGGTCTGGCGGGCGAGCTCGCGGGTCGGCGAGAGACAGATGCACTGGACGGTGGTGGCGAGCGCGGTGTCGACGCGCTCAATCATGTCGAGCGAGAACGCGGCCGTCTTGCCTGTGCCCGACTGCGACTGGCCAATCATGTTCTGCGGGGGGTTGTGCAGCAACAGCGGCAGCGCCTGCTCCTGGATCTTTGACGGCTTTTGGAACCGCATGCCAAACACGCCCTTGAGAACGTCTGGCTGCAGTCCGAGTTCCTCGAAGGACTTGACGGAGTGCAGCGGGTTGTTGGGGTCGGCCTGGGCCAGTTCCACCAGGACGTCGTATGTAGAGTCCACGAGATTGTCCGACTTGGAGTCCTTTGCATCTTCCTTGGGCAGGTTGTCCTTTGCATCTGTCGGTTCCTTGGACAGAGTGTCCTTTGCATCTGCGGGCTGTTTCTCGGGAGCCGCGGGCGCCTCGGCGGCCTTCTTGTCGTCGCTGTCGTCAGCCTTGCTGAGCGTTAGTTTGTCGAGGAGGTCGGACGGATCTTGTTGCGACATTGTCAGTAGATGCTGTTTGCATGGCCGTGACATTTGAAATATTTGCTGGGTGGGTGTCACGTGATTATGTCTAGTGTATATGTCTAGTGTATTAGTATGTCTAGTGTAATAGTATGTCTAGCAGATTAGTTCATGGTCTCTATGGAGCGTCCAAATCAATGCGCACGCATTCGCTCATGCTTTGCCTTCGCTGGTCTCGTAGGCCGTCTCGCTCCAGTCCAGATCGAGGCGCCCGCTCGCCGGTTTGTAACTCTTGACGGCCGCGATGGCCTCCGCCGGCGTGTTGGCGGCGACGAAAATGTCGCCCTGGCCGTCGCGGATGAAGCCCGCTTGCAGCGCCGTCTGCAGCCACGTCAGCAGCCCGTCGTAGAAGCCGCCGACGTTGAGCAGCACGATCGGGCACGCGTGGATGCCCAGCTGGTTCCAGGTGACAATCTCAAACAGCTCCTCGAGCGTGCCGTAGCCGCCGGGCAATGCAATGAAGGCCTGCGCCTTCTGCGCCATGAGCTTCTTGCGCGTGTGCATGTCGGTCACCACCACCGTCGTGCCGTACTCCTGCTGCGACGGCGGGATGCCGCCCATCTCGCGCACAATCAGAGCCTGCGGGATGATTCCCTCGACGTGCCCGCCGTGTTTTGTAACGGCGCGCGCCGTCGCCCCCATCAGGCCCCGGGTGCCGCCGCCGTAGACGAGGTTCCATCCCGTCTTTCCAATCAGCTCGCCCATCTCGGCGGCCGCGGCCATGTAGATCGGGTCAGAGCCCTCGCTTGATCCGCAAAACACACAGACTCTCATTGTTCTTTGCAACGTTGCGTGCCTTGTGTGAGTCAGCGCTTGTGCCCAGCGGGCCGGAGCATCGTCACGTGCGCGTCTCCAGATCAGCGTTGCGGCTGGCGCTGTTGGGCAGTGTGGCGGGGGTGCTCTGGCTGTCCTTGCCCGGCCTGCTGTGCCTGGCGTTCGTCCCGCGCAGGCGCCGGCACTGCTGGAGTAAACACACGGGAGCAGCTCGGAGCCAAGCTAAATAACCTGCGCACAGCAGCCAGTCCAGGGGAGCCGAAGCGCTGCAGGGCGTGTTGGGTGCTGCGCGGGCATTGTGACCTCCGTCGTACTTTTCCCTGTCTTGCCTGTTTGGGCTGCATGTCCGCGCTGGCTGGCCGGTCGCACGACTGCGATCTGGCCAGAGAATGGCAGCTATACGGTGGTTGCGGGAAAGTAGTGCGCCAGCTTGGCTTACGTATGTGGTGCCTTGAGAAATCTGAGACACCAGCGCGTTCTGGCTTAAGTCCGAGCAATGTGTCCATTTCAGGAACGTATTTGGGGCATTGCGGCTCCTTTCAGAGCTCAAGATCCACTAGCGCGCCAACCCTGGTGTTCGGCGCCCCAGCAGCAGGCACAAGTACGGCAGGGCCTGTGGCGTTGGATATGAATAAAAACCTGGCGCCGCCACGGTCGTCAGCATTGCTCGTGCAATTATTTGGGTGGTGGTCCGCTTGGCAGGCAGATCGCAATGTGCATTTGATAACCTCCCACGCATGTCTCACGTCCGCCAAGTGGTCCCAGCCGGAACGGATATTACCTGGCAGGCCTCTCCAGACACCTCATCGCTGTGGGGTCGAGCGACGGTACGCCCACCTCAGGGCAGCCTCGGCTTGCTTGGAGTCGCGTCTGAAAACATCCGCGCGCGCGCGCTCAGCAAAAACGGCTCATTGCGACAAAGGGCACAAAAAGCGCACTGCTCAAACAAACCTTCTGGAACGGTGTCGCGTGCCATGCAGGCCCAGCCAGTCGGAGCTAATGTGCCAAGACGACTGCCAAGAATTTCGTGCATGTACCAAGGCAGCAAATGGCAGACAGTCAGGAGCAAAAGTGTCAGGGTCTTGCAAAACCATTTTCAGCAGCCTATTGGGACCATCGACGAGCGATGAGACACTGTGGCGGAGTCCGCTCCAGACTAAAATCCACGTAATGCTCAACAGCAAACGGACAACGTCAGCGCTTTTTTTTTGACCCAACCGCGTAAACTGGCCGGTCGCTGCCACCCCATTATCAACGCAAGGTACAAGATACACTCTCGAGGTACGCTCGCGAGTCATTTAACTTTACTCAAACCCCGGTAACTCGAGTCATTCCACGCTCCACGAGTACCATCCCCCTGCCCCCAGGCGGAGTGTCCACGACATTGCACCTTAACGGTTTTGCGAGAGTGGGCTTTCAGAAACACATTGCGTCAGCAGTGGAGAAGTCGCATGAATGGCAATGGAGCAGCACTCCGGAGGCTGCCGCGCCCAGGTCTCCGGCTCTTCTGGGACACACTAGCTGGTGCCGTTCATACTGCTGGTTTTGCTTATCTCGTTCCTAGACATTGCTTTTTACTGGATATTCTGAGCCAGCTATTGCGCAGTGCTCACCAACGAGCCTGCCAAGATAGCTCAATTGTTTGAATTAATTGGCTTGCGTCCTGCGTCCCAACCAGAGCATTGCAGATCTGTCTGCCCGTGTCTGTCTGCCGTCCTTTCGCAGATCCAGCGCTCCTTTTCGCTGTCGGAGTGGACGGTGGTGGGCCTAGAATTGCTTTTGCAGCCGCGCCATGAAAAAACGTCCTCCCTAACAGATCGACGAAAGAAGGTTTCGTACCGCAATGAAAGTGCACATTGGCCGGCAAACAGCCCACGGACAGACAGCTGTTGGTGCTGAAAACTCCCCTTCGCTGTACTGCTCCAGCCGGTCTGTCTATCGTCGCTTGCCGTCCTCGACGCAGCCGTCAGATATCTCTGGCCGCTCGTCTGCAACGCAAACATCACCTGCATAATTGCAGTCAGCGTTCTCAATCAAATCTGCCGCATGACAGGGCCAAGATTATCTTGCTTTCGCCCAAAAAAGTATATATAAACCAAAACCCTATTTCTAGGGGCTCGGCTGAGCTTCCATATTAAACAAAGTTTCCCAGCGAATTCCACTGGACTAGTTTATTTGCTAACCTTTGCATCTCTCGTTGGATCGACAGTAAGCTGTCTGGAACAGCTGCTTCTTACCTCACGCTCTCAATGTTTAATGACCCTTACGAAAAGAATTACAAAACAAACATGAGCCCTTTGCCTGCCCGTCTAAAAACTGCTCTGGAGCACTACGCGGCCCGTCTTCCCCTAGTGATTCAAAAGGCATCTCGTAGATCTCTCTTCTTTAGAGGCGCTGTCGGCCGTCTGCTCGCATGCATAGCTCTCATGTACTTCTCCACAGTCATATCTCTGTACCTCTTCTCGGACGAACTGTACATTTTGCCGACAAAATCCCGTCTACAGGCGTCGTCCTCGCTGTCTTCTTCCATCAACAACCAGCTGTCTTCCTGGACTCCGGCCGGTGAGGAGTTTGATCCTTTTGGTGCTCCAGCGTATTTGCTTCAACCGGGCAATAGCGAAACATATCGATTTGCATGGCGCGACTGGATGGACCTTCACACGGTACAGGACGTTGAAACTGTAATGTCTTTTTGTAAAGAACGCAATGTCTCATCTATTCATGAGCTCAAATTCCCTGTCAAAGACAAGATGCCCGTCGAGCTCTGTAAAATATCGGGCCGCATTTACTTGGACAACTTTGCTGTCCCCCCTTCACAAGTCATTTTTATTGGAAAGCCGGAGGCTTCTGTTCAATTTCATCAAGGAAAGCAAAGACCACGGCCGTTGAACAAGGTCGATCAACAGAGCCAACCCAACGATGTCAACAATCCAGCCATTTATAAGCTTGACGCATACACTGTGACTGATGATCAAGGTGAACTATTTATTGTCCCCCCTCCGCCTCCTGACAACACTGATCTTTCACACTTGAAATCGTTTATCCCGCAATCGAACAACAGCAAAAGCCTCAACCATCAGATTGATCTTGAACTGAGTCCTGATTTGTTTCGCATAAATGCTTATGAAATGATGTTCCCATCTACCAGCAAGGACAACATGGACAAAGACATACCTCTGAACAACGAGGTGGCTTATCACGCCGCGAAATTCCGGGAGTGGAACATTGATCTGGCTCATTCTCCAAAGTACTTTGATGAAATTTATTTGGACGGTAACAGATGGGAGGGTGATCACTATGACTGGAGATTTTTTACCGGTTTGCGAAATGAAGTTGAGCATCAGGCTATTATGCATCATCTGATTCGAGCCTGGGGTCAATTCACGGCTCAGGAACAAATCATTTCATGGATAGCTCATGGATCCTTACTTGGTTGGTATTGGAACGGTATGGCAATGCCGTGGGACTCCGACAATGACGTTCAAATGCCAATCAAAGAGCTTGATAGGATAGCCCGTGTTTATAATCAAACTCTTGTTGTTCAAGATCCAGAGGAGGGTAGTGGGAGGTATCTTCTCGACGTATCTTCACTGTATGTGCAACGTGATAAGGGCAATGGTCAAAATGTCATTGACGCGCGATTCATCGACACAAGGTCAGGAATTTATCTTGATATCACTGGACTTGCTGAAACTCCCGAGCATCCAGGCAAAGTCCATTGCAAAAACTATCATTTTTATAAGGTTGATCAATTATCTCCACTACGGAAGACAATGTACGAGGGTGTTCCGGTATACGTTCCAAAAAACTATGAACTTGTCTTGCAGCAGGAGTATAAAACGTTCAGGCAGCCTCACTTTGACGACTGGGATTTCTCGCCTGCTATGCACATGTGGGTTCGTCATAAGAAGTGCGCCAAATTCAACCAAGCATCTAAACAATTTGATAGCAATCGCAAGCTTACATTTTATGGAGCTTGCGAAGATGAAGCAATTTGGAGAGAATATAATGTTACGCATCAGGTGACTGAACTTCACGCAAATGAAATGGATGCTGCTTTGCATCTAGAAGCCTTTGGTAACAGTGTTTCAAACGATGACTTAGAAGTCTATGAAGAGTTGGATAGATTGCTATCCACCGAAGTTCCGCCATTTCGAGTTGATGTCGATTAAAGGCAAGAATATTTATTATTTGAGCATTTTGTATAATTCAATTGATTTTGCTGCATTTCGATCTTTTGTTAAATTTTCACTATCATAGTAGCCTCTATTGAAGTAGCCTCTATTGTTGACAATGCAAGGGTATACTTTACACACCATGCTCATGATTGTTCACGGACGTAGTCAGTTTGCTGCTATTTAGACGGATGGTCTCATACTTCTGACCATTGATGCAATTGCGATAAGATGTCAGTGCGGCTGTGCCAAATATATTTTGTAACTTCCTAAAATGGTTATGACTTGAAAAAAAAATTCCAAAGTTCCATTTAAGCAGCATTTTCGGTTGGAACCTGAAAGATAACTAACATGGCTTCATTTGAGGATTTAGGGGTAGCACCATGGATTCAGGAGTCTTTGAATTCTATGGCTATTCATCAGCCGTCCGCCATTCAGAAGGCCTGTATACCTGCAATATTAGAAGGACGAGATTGCATAGGAGGAGCCAAGACAGGTTCAGGTAAAACCATTGCATTTGCCGCTCCAATGTTGACTCATTGGTCTCAAGATCCATGGGGTATTTGTGGGTTGGTCCTGACTCCAACAAGAGAACTAGCGTTACAAATTGCAGAGCAGTTTGCGGCCATTGGAGCCACTCTCAATATCAAAATTTGTGTCTGTGTAGGAGGTTCTGATATGACGCAACAGGCCTTAGAACTTCAGAAAAGGCCTCATTTCGTGATTGCCACTCCTGGAAGGCTAAGAGATCACATTCGATCTTCAGGTGAGGAGGCTATTGCTGGATTTCGCCGGGTCAAATATCTAGTATTTGATGAAGCTGATAGACTGCTAACGCCAGGGTTTGCCTCTGACATTGCAGCTTGTTTGTCGGTCTTACCTGACCCCAGCAAGCGCCAGACTCTTTTGTTTACTGCCACCGTTTCAGATGCTGTGAGAAAGCTTAAGGACGCGGGTTCTTCTGCCAACAAAAAAGAGCCATTTCTGCACGAAATCACCAATCATGTTGCGGTTCCGTCAACGCTTACCCAGAATTATTTATTTTTGCCGTCTTATGTCAAGGAGGGCTATTTATATGAGCTATTAAACATGCCGGAGAATGAAAAGAAGAGTGCTATTGTATTTGTCAACAGAACAAGCACTGCAGAGTTGCTGCGACGGATGCTGCAAAAAACCGAAGTCAGGACTACATCTCTGCATTCTGAATTGCCTCAGTCTGAAAGAGTGAACGGTCTGGGTAGATTTAGAGCTCAAGCGGCAAGAGTTCTGGTGGCCACTGATGTTGCATCAAGAGGTCTTGATATTCCGGCTGTTGAACTTGTTATTAACTATGACTTGCCTGCCGACCCGGACGACTACATTCACAGAGTCGGCCGTACTGCTCGTGCGGGAAGGTCTGGTGTTTCGGTAAGTTTAGTTACTGAAAGGGATATTGCCCGCGTGCAAAGCATAGAGGAGCGTGTTGGAACCAAAATGGAATTATACAAAGGCTTGGCTGACGCTATGGTTGAAGGATCTTTGAAAAAGGTGTCTGTTGCAAAACGTGAAGCATTACTGGATATGGACAAGGATGGCTTTGGGGAGAGACGTAAGATTCAGAAGAGCAAGGCAGAGCGGGTGAGAAAGGAAAAGAGAGCGGCGACCAAGAAACCGTACGAACGAACAGGTGTAAAACAGTAGGAGAAGATAGTGTGTCTATCAGGTAGGAAATAATACCTCATATCATTGTATCAAGTGCCCAGGCTTAAAGATAGAGCATATTGAGTAAAAACCTGCAAAAATAAAATTTTTTGTCATTGTCATTTCGGTGGGCTGCGAGCTCGGAATGCTGCCGCGGCGAGGGATCGAGTGTGGCAGGGCTATAAAATCTCGGATACTGAATGAAGATCACCGGCGATTTGTCCGTATGCGAATCCAAGTCGCTAGAAATATGACTTTGCACGTCATCACCTAAGGACTGGCTTTAGTAATTAGCGCAATCTTCCCTCCGGTGGTCTAGGGAAATGTTCGGTCTAAAGATGTGGGTGCAGGTCCCACGCTTCACCAGCAGACCGCATGGCCATCAGCTCATCGCCGGAGCAGGATCTGTGGTTGGCTTGAATGACGGTGCGATTGCACTGTGGTACAAGATACAGAATCCGCCGCACACGTATCTGGAGCTACAGATCGGCCATTTTTCTCATTTCACGTTCGGCCGATCCCCAGCTCCAACTGAGCTCATAGACAATTACATAATTTTTTTTTCCCGACTGGGTGAAAGCGCTGCACCCAACTAACTCAAACTGGAAGCGTCTTTATGAACAGGCGAACAGCATAACCTCCAAGGTTTGAATATATATCAGGCACAGGCTGCAGCGCTGGTGAGCCGTGGACCGAGTATTGATCTGCAAAAATTTCAACTTGAAGTATTTGTGCATTTCATTGCAAGTTTTTTTGACCGCTTGACATAATTAACAGTAACTACTGCACGGCTTTTTACAACTCCAGGGCATCTCCAGTTGCATCCCAAACGCATCGCTCAAAAAAGAATCAACACCAAAAACTCCAAACTTGCAGCTGTGCCAAATTTGCGAGTGATGGACACTATGGACATTCGACTGTGGGAGAAGTGCTGCGAATCAGAGTGTGCTGAGTGTTCCTCTGCAGCCGGCGCCGACTCTCACTATGATTGCCAGTTTGAGGGCTGTTTCGGCAACTGTGGGGAGTGTGATCTTGACGAATGTGACGATGTAGACTGCCACGGTGGGCACTTTTGTTGCGAAGAGCCTGCCTGCTTTGTGGCGGCTCCCTCAACGGCGTCTCCTTCCGTCACAAGCGAGGTCGACACTCCGAAGGAGGTTGACCTGTCCTACGTGAAAAAAGACGATTCTCCAAGTGATATATTTTCCTACTTAGGGGAGCTGGACGGCAGACCGAAGGACTTTACGTATCTGAAGGGCGGATTCCGGGGCGGGAGCGGCGATGTGAGCACTGCGCATGGGAGCTCTGTGGCAGAAGATTTGTCTACTGCAGATATGTCCCTCCACCCCAAGTCCGGTGCGCCAACGAGAAGTAATGTTGGAGCCAGCGCGCCCTCTGCTGGCGAAAATGTAATGAAACTAGCCCCTGCCTCTGTTTCTCCCGTGCCGCAGCTGTCGAGCGGGCTGTCTGCCACATCTGTGGCGGACCTGTCCAACAACTTTGCGAGCACGCTCGCAAGCAGCCTTGCGAATGCATCCACTTCAAACGACTCGTTCATGGGCGTAGCGGCTGACCACCTCTATTGTCACTGGGATGGCCATGCCGAAGAATTCAAGTTTGACAATGAGATAGATTTCACAAAACATTTACAGGAATTCCACGCTGCCCAGCAGTCTGTCGAAGACAAGCTTTGTCACTGGGACGGTTCCTGTACCGAGCCTATTCCAGAGTCAGAGAACCTGCTGGAGCACATCAAGAAGGAGCACGCATACTCCTTCACAAGACCGCACGCTGAACTTTGCTTGGTGAAGGATGATGCTCCTCACGTGTGCTACTGGATGTCGGCTAACGGCGAGCCCTGTGGCAAGGTCTGCGATGGACCGGCTCAGCTGGCTGATCACTTGCACTCCCATGTCGGAACACGGCAAAAGCAGTACACCTGCATGTGGCAGAACTGCGAGCGATGCCAACGTCCCTTTCCCCAGCGCCAAAAGATTATTCGCCACTTGCAAACGCACACAAAGAACAAGCCATACGTTTGCCACATCTGTCACAAGCGTTTTGCCGAGGAGTCGGTACTAGTACAGCACATTAGAGTTCACACGGGCGAAAAGCCCTACAAGTGTAAATTTTGTGGTAAGAGCTTTGCTGCCAGCACAGCTCTGTCCATTCACATCCGCACACATACAGGCGAGAAGCCGCTGCAGTGTAAATATTGTGGCCGTCGGTTTGCTGAGTCTTCCAACTTGGCCAAACATGTCAAATCCCATAGGGCCGAGGAGTTCTCCGCTCAAGTCAAGGGTGCCGATTTGCTCAAGGTTGACCTGGAGATGGAACCCTTGATAGCCTCTGCATTTACGTGACAGCGCTGGTGAGATGAGTCAGCTGCCGTTCTCAACACTGAGGGGGGTCAAAACATTAGCATAATATTTATTCACGTATAAATTCGTACATGTTCTTTTGTAATCAATCGCCATTGCATGCCCATTCTCCCTACTCCTCGAACTTCGACGCTGGGTAGACGGGGTAGTTGTTATCACAAGCGTGGGGGCAGCGACAGCCCAAACAGGAAAGATAGCAAATGTGGGCCGCTACTTGCGTAACGGCATCCTCCTACCTAACAAAACCCAATCAGTTGGAAACAAGAATGTCGTTTTTTGGATCGAAAGCAGCCGAACGTATTGCGGGCAAGCTGGTGCTTATCACAGGTGCATCCTCGGGAATTGGTAAGCAGATTGCTTACGACCTTGCCGAGCTCGCACAGGGTGACATTAAGTTGATTCTTTGTGCTCGCAGAAAGGAGCGTCTTGAGAGCTCAATCAAGGAACTGGAGCAAAAGTATCCAAAGATCAAGCTTTTGGCTGTCCCATTGGATGTTTCAAAACACATGGAAGTTGCATCCTCAGTTGAGAAGGCGCTGCCTGCCGAGTGGAAGCAAGTTGACATTCTCATCAACAATGCCGGCCAGATTTTTGGAACCAACCAAGTGGGCTCAATGCCCGACGATGAGGTTGCGATTTGCTTCAACACCAATGTTCTTGGGCTCATCGCATTGACTCAGTACTTTGTTCCAATCTTCAAGAAGAGGAACTCGGGTGACATTGTCAATATTGGCTCTATTGCGGGAAGAGAACCATATCCTGGCGGAGCTATCTACTGCGCAACCAAGGCTGCTGTTCGTTCCTTCACTGACGCTCTCAGAAAGGAGACGATCTCCACCAAAATCCGTGTCATTGAGGTCGATCCCGGTGCCGTTGAAACGGAGTTTTCTCTCGTGCGCATGAAGGGCGACCAGTCAAAGGCCGATGCTGTTTATGAAGGCTATACACCGCTTTATGCCGAGGATATCTCTGAGATTATTCTGTTTGCAATCACGAGAAAGGAAAACACTGTGATTGCGGATACCTTGGTATTTCCAAATAACCAGGCCGGTCCATTTCACGTGTACAAGCAGCCACGCCCGTAGGAATAGATAGATTGTACGTTCATTAAATGCTAGAGCACTTTTTTCGTTTAAATATAGAGAGTGTATTCAAAATGACTGGAACACAACGCCAATGTAATGGCAAAAAAAGAATGGTCCATGGCGGGATCGAACCGCCGATCTTGGCGTTATTAGCACCACGCCTTAACCAACTGGGCCAATGGACCGGATTGATGTTTTCCATGAATATTCTTCTTTATTGAAAAGAAGTTTACCGTTTACCTTGATGATGGTTATAGTGCGCTTTGAACGCGTATTATGGGCTTTGAGATGACGTTTCTATGCACACTTGAGGCAAATGCAAGCAGAGGACTATTTCACGCTTTCAAATCTCAATTGACGCTTTCAAAACTCAATTGAATTTTAAAGAAAAGCCCGCTAGTACAATTCTGTGACGTCTTGCAATTGAAATTTAAAGAAAAACTTGCTACTTTTACAACTTTGTGAGAGGGATTTGTGATCGTGATAGCCGGGGGGGAACTGACAATGAAATCTTAGTCGTCCTCGATTAGTTGATAGTATTTATATTGTTGATGTATGCGACTGTAAATAAAGAGTTGTTGGTAATTCTGTCAGAAGGTATTATAATTGTAAGCCAAGGAGGAAATTGAGTTGACAATAAAATATGAGTCGTTCTCGATTAGTTGATAAAAATCATATTTTTGATGTATACGACTATGAATAAAGATATGTTGTAGCAGTTGCCGGCAGCAGGAAAGGAGGCTTAGAGCTATTGTGTCCGTGCAGAAGAGTTCATCAAGTAATTTGTTTCTTGTGTTCCATGCTGTACCTGCTTCTTGTTGTTTCACTTCACATCGAATCAGTCCAGCCCAGCGTCACTTAAATAGGTTGTGTAGATGGGCAATTTTTCTTCTTAAAATATGGGAGAAGATGAACACAGATTTAAACAGTGCACAGCTACACCAAAAAGCAGGGTTTTAGGTTAAATAATAATAGGTAGTTTTTAATTGACCGAATCAAACGTGACACATGTATTGTCGTGGGCCTCAAATTTGGATATGCTTGAGAACTTCAGTTTGAAATGCGAATGTGGGTAGTGCAGGTTGTAATGCTGGCTAACAAAATATACCAATGATAGTTTGATTAATAAAAAGTACAAAAATTAATCGATTAAATAGGTCCTGTTCAAAAACAAGAACAGAACGATGGTTGACAATGGTTGAGAATGTGCGATGAACGACTCCTTGAGAATACTTTCAATGACCTGCTGTTGAATGACTTTTGCAATGATATGTCGGCTCATTGCTTATGATTCAGCATCATGCAACACATGACCAATCTTTGTGGCCACAAAAAAGAGCGGTTATGTGAGGTTTGAACATTCGACTACGTCACCGACAGAAGATTCAACTCGTTCAGTGCATCATGCCATGTCTTGCTCCCCGTGGCCACAAAAGGAGCAATAGTGGGAAGAAACACTGCCCAAGTATCATCTCGCTGTCAATGAGCATAGTCAAAGTCAAAAGATGCCAGATTCGCTGAAAGTTTGGAAGAGACTATAAGTCGAGGTGATCGATAAAACAAATATCAGATCACAAAGTAAGAGAGTATCAAAAGTCAGACAATGATGACAAAAGCAGTAACTGAAAATATTCGTCAAGGAGTCACTTCAAGGCATTTTTACAAGGCACCCCCAGCCTGCATCATCAGCAGGGTGGAGCCCTTGATGGCAACCTGGGCTGTCTTGCCGACAGCCGATATCAACGATGCACTCAATAATGCTGCACTTGCAAGAAATACAGCAAGGAGCTCAGGACAGTGAGCCTTTTCGATAATGAACTCAGTTGAATCATAGATGGTAACACATGCAGATTCAGTTGCAATATCGACAGCATGGTAGGCAAGGACACCCGGAGTGGTGAGAAGTGATGACTTTCTCATGACCTTGCGCTGCTCAAGGGTTGTTTTCCAGCACTCTTTGAGATCACGCAGGCTGTCCTTGAGATGCTGTTTAGCATCGGATGCTCTGGTTTTGAGCGAGCTGGAAATTTCGTTTCTAGCGGCACGGCGTTCGCTTCTTGCAATTGCTTTTGCTCTTGAGCATCTGCTCTTTGGCGATGAAGCAGTGGCATTGCCGGCACACGCTGAATCATTAGCTGGTTCAGACGATGGGAAGGCGGAGCTTCTCATGGATGAGTTGGAACGAGACTTGGGTAAAAAGGGCATCGTGGGTGAGCGTGGTTTGGTATTCGGAGCGTTATAGCGGTAATACTGGTGAATGTTAGATGGATGGGTGATGTGGGGAACTGAGCTGGCAATTTATAGTTTTTGGATAGGTATATTTAGAAATACAATGGCGAGTTTGCCGACTGCCCAGGAACTCGTCTACTTCCTAACGGGCTCTTATATTGGACAAGTTCTCATAATGTGGACAATATACGTCCACAAGTAACGAGGTTCACATGCTGGCCAAGCACTCGCTTTCCTAACAAACTCATATATTGGAAGCATTTTTTTCCTGTCATGTGGTCAATATATGTCCACAAATGTAATATTGACGAGTTTGCCGTGTTGGCCAAGTACTTGGTTTTCCTAACCAGCCCATATATTGGACAAGTCCTCATAATGTGGACAATATATGTCTACTAGTATAATGTTGCCGAGCGTTTGCCAAGCTGCTCAAATACTCGCTCCCTAACGAGCTCAAATATTGGAAATAGTTGTCATAATGTGGATGGTATTATTTCAGCATGTATCATTATGCAGAGATTAACAAGCAGCCCAATCTTTCGTTTACATTTTGAAAAGCTCGTATATTGAAAAAGCTCTAATGATCATGCTATGTAGGTTCTGGTTCATATTTATAACAAGCTCATATATTAAAGAAAATTTCACTATGTGGATAATATGCTCATCAGCATTTACGACATGTTTGCTAGGCTGCTCACGTTCTAGTTGATTTCTCAACGAGCACACATTTTAGAATCAATCTTTTCGTGGACAGGAAGAAATCCCAAATGCTCGAAATTGTTGGCCGCTCGTTTCGTTGTGGGGTCTCAGATGAACTTTTGGTGCGTTAAGAAGTCTGTGGCGCTTTATAACTATTTCCCTTTAAGAAATGATAAACCTCAGCGGACATGCTCGTTTACTTCCATTGTTCGAAGTGGGATTTATGCGTTCGTGTATTCTTCAGAAAATGGGTCATTGTGGTCACGAGGCCATCTCAGCTACGTATTCAGCTCCAAATGATGCATTTGTGAGGCTATACGTCAGCATCACGGTAATTGTGGTTAAGGGTTAAGCGGTGATTCCCGACAGCACTCCGGTCCTTGCGTCGGAGCTACGTTTTGCAGGCACTTGCATCTTGTTCTTCATTCTGCTAGTACTTGATATATCACAGGATTTAGGCATACTCGAATTTGATTCTACGCAAACCAATATCCTAGGGCCTCTGTACGAACGAACAAATCTTTATTGATAGTCGCATACACCAATAAGATAAATACTCTCAACCAAATGAGGACAACTGAAATAGGTTCCCCCGGCTATTACAATCACAAATCCCTCTCACAGAGTTGTAAAAGTAGCGTTTTTTTGTTGCAAAACGGCCGTTGCGCTGGCTCCTCTAAGGCAGTCCCCTAGACCAATGATCTCTTTCGCAACCCTAAAATTTCAATCGACATGAATTTTATCAGACGAGAAGCAATATTTTTCAACTTAACAGATATTCGCTAGTCTTTGTTTTATCGCCATAAAATTCAAAATCGCCGTCTATGCTACCAGTAAGCAGTGACAGAATTCTTTCAAAGCCTTGCCTTGCTAGCTCAATCGGTAGAGCATTTGACTCTTAATTATCCAATAATAAGCAATCAAAAGGTTGGGGGTTCGAGCCCCCCGTAGGGCTTTCCTTTTTTTACATGATGGCGATCACATATGCTTTCTGCACGTTAGCCTTTGAACAACATTTGAGATTGGCCGCGTGTTAACGCTCAAACTGAAAAACCTCTCCTCAGGTGATTTCTCAACTGAGGGGTTTACTGTTTTTGAAAGCCCCAGTTTTGAAGGGTTTGAGGGGTTGCGGCACGCACAAAACTATCGCATAGCTGTTGTATGTCGCGCAAAACATAAATAAAGGGTGGTGCTAAAAGATTATTGAAGGACAATCATACCATTCGTGCTTCCAATATTTGTACTCAAGGTGTTTGTAATTTAAGACCAGTACAGCTTATTCGATAAAGCAGGAAAAAGATCAGCCGCAGCCTTTATCCGCAAAAATATAACGTCGCTTCGTTGATTGGTAGCCATTTGTGAAAGGTGTGTTTGTTACTAACATTTGGCTGGTTTTGCAACGAATCGTAGCTCTCTTTGCGTGCGCTGCTAGCCGCAATCATGTCGGACAGACCCCAAGAAAAACGGCGGAAGCTGTACAAGACGGATCATCGACAGGCAGGAGTGTCTGAGCTGCCTGGAGTGTCGACATGGTCCATAAGCACAGGCGGACGTGGGCAGGCGAAGGTTGCAAGTTCGCTTCCTAGCACCAGTGGTTCCGACTCTAACAGATCCCGGCTTGTTCCCGTCGACAGCAAACCCCCAAAAGCTCCACGGCGAATGAAAGCCTGCAGAAACTGCCGAGAAATCAAGCACCGTTGCATAAGTGATGAAACGCGGACCGATGCAAAATGCAAAAGGTGCGAGTCGTATAAATTGGACTGCGTTTTTGAGATCAAGATGCCCCCGCAGCAGCAAAACACGCAGGTTGATGTCGCTGCTCGCAGGGATCTCGATGAGTGGAAAAGCTCAGTCGAAGGACGGATAGACGGCCTGAGTAGTACTCTAGAAAGTATGATCCAGTTGATGAAAACCCAGATCACAGGCGCACCGCAGAGTTCCCCAGGCTACAGAGGTAGCCCAGGATCCAATGTGCAACAAACACTATTGCAAGACATGTCCGCTTTATTTGCCAAGGTCGAAGATAGTGCATCAAAGGTCACTATGGAGATTGCTGAAAATATTCCAGGTCATCCATCCGATGAATTCAAGCCCGGGTATCTGGATATGCTGAATATTGCCATGAGCCCACCTCTTCACCAACACAATGTTCAGACCCAATCAGCTGGAAATGTGATTCCTAATGGAGGTGGTATGTACAATGATCAGATGTTGTCAACGATTAATGGCAATATTGGATCATCTTTTAGTCCTGTGATGAACAACACAAGCCCTCTGGCGCCCAACAACTGTACAAGCCCTAGAGAGATTTTCGATCAAATTGAAAAGACTTTGGCGTCTGAAAATGCTGTCCCATATGATAGGTCTCCAAACATCAACTCAAATGCATGCGCATCTGCTGACGGTGCAATCTCGAACTGGACGCTATCGTATGACCAAGCCAGCTTTCTTTTTACTCATTTTCACCGCTATGTATTGCCAAATTTTTTCGGTTTTCATTCTCTGCTTTCCAACCTTGATATTAGTCAACTTTGGAACTCCTCAAATGCTCTAGTCATTGGCATCAGCATGGTTGGTTGTTTGTTCCACCCAACCCTCAACATTTTATTTGAAACTTTGAAAGCCCAGTTTCTAGCTCTTGTGAAGGATTCTTTATTTGCCAGGCGATCGTCTCCCCGTGAAACATTGGACTTGGTCGTGGCACTAGGAGTTGCTGGATTCTGGATAGAAGAGCAGATGATTGTGTCGATTGCATTGCATTTGGCTGCAGAATTGGATATGAGAGTACCTGCATCACTATCCTTTTTAACTACTTTATCTGATCCAGCAACTTCGCGCACTTTGCAAAAATTACTATTGTGGTATATTCTTTATGCTGTTGATCTGTTGCAGTCCACCAATTCGGGACTTCAGAAAAATATCAAGTTGAGTGCTAACTCCAATACAGATGAGGCCATATCTCTTATCCTTAATAACAAAGTCAGAGATTTGATTTCCCCTGCAGCGGTAGGACTTCCGTGGCAGACAAACTTGGACCTTGATAAATGGATTGTCCAGTGGACCCTCAAACTTCCTCACTCGGAGCTGGACTCTTGGGCGCCTAAAGTTACACTTATACATTACAACTTCGCTAAGATGTATATCAATTCGAAAGCTGAAGAAAATGAGGACAAATTCCTGACTAATAGCATCTCATCCAGTCTAGCCGTTCATGCCGCAGAGACCCTTCTGACGATGGCAACAACTGATAAAGACGTTATATCGGCTTTGAAGCATGTACCTATGCACACATTATTGATGGTTTACTTTTCGTCTGTTTTGCTCTTGAACAGTGATTTGAACAACCGTTCTTTACAAAGCCAAGCACTCATCGTTAGAGACAGTAAGAAGCTGGTTGACATTTTGAAGTTGTGCACTCGGTCCAATGACAAGCTCTCTTATGATATTGCTCGAGAGCTCCATGTCATGGTTGAGCGAAAGCTAAACGGTCTAAAAAGATTGGGGATTACAGATCTTTCAAATATCAGACGTCGACAGATTAAAGAGATAAGAGGTTGGCCAGGAAGCCAGGTAACACCAGCCCGCTAAAGATACGAATTATGAATATGAGGAAATAATAATGAAAATAAAACTTTGATATGTGATAATCTAGAAATCTTTATCGAAAATTAGAGTGCCTAGAATAACCACAGGAAGGTCATAATAGAGTGCTAAATCGAACGTTTGAATTCCTCCTTTGGTCTCCATTGCTATCTCATATTTTTTGCGGACGGGTACAACAGATTATTCAATGACGTTCACTTTCTTGGCTTCGGAGACAATGTCGGTAAAGCGATTGTCAAAAAGAGCAGGCACTTCTTCCAGACCAAGACGTGACGTTTCAGGGTAAAATAAATAAATTCCGCAGTAGCCAATAGTTGTTATAGCCGCATAGACAATGAATGCCCCCGTGCCTGTTATGGCTTTCACCAGAGATAGAAAAGTTGCAGAGACTACCATGTTACAGGTCCAGTTAGTTGAGGATATAAGCATACCTGCAACCGATCGCTGCTGAACAGTGAAAAAATCTACGGATTGCCAAGGAATGGCGCCCATTGCAGTAGCATATGATGCCACAAAGGCGATTGTTGAAATTACTGAGGTCACGGCAGCGTATGTATTGCGTTGAGCGTATTTGAAAGAAAAGCCGAGCACAACCAGCGATATCACCATTATCCATACTGTTGACAGTAACATTCTACGCCGTCCAACTCTATCGATCAGAAACAAAGCTACCACTGTAAATACACAGTTGGTTATAGCCACCACTAATGATACTAAGAGCGGGTTCTTGAAGCCAAGAGCACCGAAAATTAGAGCAGAATAATACATTAGTGTGTTGAATCCACAAAGTTGCTGAAGAGACATAAGGCCACATGATATAACTGCAGCTCTGAAGTTTCTTCTTGTGAACAGGCTGGATATCCTTGTAGCTTGTTTTGTGCTTGCAATCTCCAGAGAGATTGTTTTGATTGTGACATAGATATCCTCGTCACTAAGCGACGGTTCCAGCAGTCTCATAACTTTGCGAGCATCGGCTTTTTTGGACTTGCTCGTAAGATAACGGGGAGATTCTGGGAAAAAGGGCACTAGCACTAGAAAGACAAAGCTGGGGAGGGCACCCGCACCTAGCACCCATCGCCATCCATGTGGCAACTTTGCAAATATGATGGAGCAGACATACGCCAAAACTTGACCAAAAGTTGTGGCACAGCTGTTCACGGTGTTGACTGATGCGCGAAGTCTGGCGGGGGCGACTTCGGTTAGGTATACAGGAACGACAGAAGCAGCAGCTCCAACCCCAAGGCCAACAGAGAACCTTCCAGCGACCAGTACCATGTAGGATTGACTTGTGGCCATGACAATTGACGCACCTGTGAAGAATATGCACGCCAATGCCATCAACGGTTTGCGTCCACAGTTTGCACAACCAGACAAGATGGAACCAATCAAGGCACCAAACGACGTGATAGATGTGATAAGTTCCTGCTGAGTTTCCTTCAATGGTGCTCCAAAATCATCTCCGAGCAAATAAAGGGTTCCCGAGACGCAAGCTGTGTCGTATCCAAACATCAACCCTCCCACCGACGCCAGACATGTCACCAGAATAAGCGGCCGTGAGACGCTGGCGACCCTCTGAGCGGATGTTTCGGGTGAGTTCCGAAAAGATTGACCCCGTTCTAGAAACGGACGGTTGTCTTCCATCGAATTGTGTGGATGTAACTGAAAACTTGTCGGACTGTGTTGAGGTGGAAAATCCGGGGTATTGCAAACAGGGGGAGAAAGGGGCGTGCGACTTAAAGTTTGGCTCAGGTTTGCGTTTCAGGCCGTAAGGGGGCTCTGTAGGGATGTGATTCTACCGAAAGAAGTGCGCATCATTTTACTACCGTGCTAACCCCTAGACAATTTAACTTCTGTTCCCTTTACATCTTTTCTTCTTGTGCCAGCTCAATTCGCTTGGGAAGTGAGATTGGCGAGGATGATTCACGGCGCGCAGTGAATATCAACAGTCTAGTGGCAAAGGGAGCACGCTAAGCAGCGTTTCAAAGGGCAAGACTTGGTTCGCACTAGCATCTGCAACGTTATGGTCCACGGGCCGTTGCTGACACCGCGCTTGCCTCGCACCCTCGCTGTCAGCCCCACCGTGTTTCGCCATTGAAAAAGATTTGGACAGCCGTGCCACAGTGTCAACACTGAAATCAACTCGTGTCTACAACAACACAGACGCCAGTCAAACATGTCGCGGCGCTACGGATCTCCGTTGTTACCGATGACGGAAAATAGCAGAGTGGGCGGCCAAAGACCGGCCAGTGGTATTGGTGGCGGTGCCGGAAGGTTTGCATCGCGCCCTTCGTTGAAACTGCCGGTGATTCTCAAACGGATCCTGTCTCCTCCTACGTTGGACTTTGAGACGGCAATGTGGGAAATTGTGTACCTGCTGACGTCGCCGCGAAAGGTGTACCGACAGCTGTATTATCACAAGCAGACAAAAAATACGTGGGCGCGAGACGATCCCTCGTTTGTCATTTTGTTGTCATTATTTATCACGTTATCAGCATTGGCATGGGCTCTGGCATACTCTCCGTCCTTTATGGGCATTCTGAGGCTTATGCTCTATATGGTCCTTGTTGACTTTCTTGCCATTGGCGTTGTGGTGTCCACAATACTGTACCTGTTTGCCAACAGGTTCCTAAAACAAAAAAATCAGCCACAACAGGCCCTGTCCATTGGCGGCGAGCTGGAGTGGGCGTACTGCTTCGACATTCATTGCAACTCGTTCCTCGTCATCTGGCTGGTGCTGTACGTCGGTCAATTCATCCTACTGCCGGTCTTGAGAGCAAATACGTGGATCTCGTTACTCCTCGGCAACACGCTCTACTTGGGGGCTGCTATTTACTATCTTGTGATTACGTTTTACGGCTACTCAATCCTGCCCTTCTTGGAGCGCACTGAAATGCTGCTTTATCCAATCCCTGTCTTATTTATTCTATGGATAATGTCACTATTTGGTTTCAATATGGTGAAGACAATGCTACAGCAATATTTTGGTTGAGGAGCTCGAGTGAGACGCGAGTGCCAAGACAAGTGCCTTTGCCTGCCCACAAAAATGCATGGAGAAATGAGTTTACATGACCGGTTTATAAAACAATTATTAAATAATCGAAACAGTTGGAATGCCGCGGCTTTTACAGACGATATAGAATGCAGTAATGAGTTAGATAATAACCTTATGAAAGCGAATGCAGAGATGGTGATGCTACGATGTCATGGGAGCGAATGCATGAATGGTGTGGCAATAATGATGCGAGAACGGGTGCAATAGCAATACAGCCCGTATCTCAGTAGCGAGAGGTGCAGAGAATGCAGAGCGATCCGGAATATGTGGGTGCTCTTCGCGCATACGAAACGCGCGCTAAAACAGCTTGTTGTCAACAGACATGGGAAGGGAAGCACAGGAAGAGGCCATAAGGTGCCTTTGCAGCGCAAAGTGTGCTACTAGTTGAACTGGAAAATGCCTGAGAACTTTCCGGGCTTACTCAAAAAATTGTCACATTCAAAGATCAAGCACAAGACGTTACTTGTGTCGAGAAACTCCATCGTCAAATGATGTGCAGGAGTCACTTCGCACTTTAACTTGTATCGCGTTAGCGAGAGCTTCTCAATAGTGTCGAACGACAAGAACCCCGTGAACTTTCCTGAAAAGGAGTTTGAAACTGTTCCTGTGCCCTGGACGGGCCTGTCAACGAGTGTCAACAAAATGGGAGCTATTCCAAACACCGAGCCGTAAATTTCGAGAGTGGCCTCCTGAGAATGTCTCATGCTGGAATCAATTGCAAAACCTGGCGCTTCGGGATTGGGGCTACTCTCGCTGCTTTCGCGTTCGCCGTTGTAAAATGAGGCCGGTGATCCGATGATTGAGAAATCGCCAGAATTTATTGGCGTGCCTCGACGTGGTGTCCTATCTGGCATGCTGGGTTGGGTATTAATTAGAGAGGGCAGGAATGGAAGACTATCAGCAAATGCAGGGAGGATGCTGGAAATATGGTCTATAAATGTTGAAAGATGCTTGAGAGCCTTGAGATGAATTCACTGCACTGGCCGGCACTTTTCGAGGACATGCAGTTATATATATTTGTATTTTATATTACCTCATCAAACGGTACCTGCTGCCGGATGGACCTTCCATATTGCTGGGCGTTGTTGTGGGCGGCAAAGTAGTTCCATGGAAAAGCGCGCTAAAGGTGCTACGGGGTCTGGAAACCGTCATTTGGCGATAAGAGCTAACCTAGCCACCCCGACGGTCCGATCACTAGTTGATTGTAACGTGGGAAAGCTAAAATCTTGTTAGTCGTCGAAGCTGGCTTGGGGTTCAGGGGCAAAAATTAGAGTTTATCCAATGTCTGATTCAAAAACGCTCACGCATATTGGGAACGGACATGTGCATCGATATGCATTTCTGGCAAGCTTCCATATTAAAAAAATTGCCAAAAAGTAATGAACCGGAACGTATTGAGATATTCCCAAAGTGGTCAAGCGTCCCCGATATATGTTCTATCTCCTCTACTGCCTTGTTGCCGGTTCCGACCCGCGGGAGGGTCCTTGTGGCAAACAGAGGCGTTGAAAAAGAACTCTGCATGGCGGTATGGAACCCTGTTCCATGTGCCGGTGAACCGTGAAGGAATACTTTTTCCCTTTACGAGCGCTGAAGCTGCTGCATGGAAACACAAACATGCTTAACTTCCGACTTCTAAATCATTCAAAGGTTTACTTTCAAAGTCTGAGTGACAACATTTTGTCCGAGTGACAACACTGAGCTGGTGGCATTGCCAGTCACAAGACGACTCTGATTTTTTAGCCACAATCGCCACACTAACATGCGTTGGCCCAAGTTCGCTTGTTACTGAGTGTGCAGCTGAGCAACTGGCGCATGTGTCACTGTGCACGTTCCCTTCTGTGCCGCTCGATATTGGGAGCTTGCAATTTCTGGCATTGCTGGGTGATGCAGTATGAGTGCAACTTCGTCAGCGCGTACTAGTCCATGCTGTCAAGCGTTGTCAAGCGCTGTCAGATTTCGACTTTAGTAAAACACTACTCAGCAGCGGTCAGCAGGGGTGGTCTGCTGAGTAATGAGGGGGCTTTGCAAATATGCAGAAGTGATGAGCCACGTACCTGTTCGTTAGCTTTTGATAGGGGCTGTACGTATGGGTGCCTTTATTCAAGCCACCAAGTCGTCAAGACTCGTCAGTTTCATCAGCACCGCACAAAGTTAGCTCAATCAATCACTTTTGAGACATTTCCTATTATGGATATTGTTTGCTGTTAGGCTTGACGAAATAGCTGAAGGTTCTCTAGAAGGGCTATGCTCATGGAGGAAGTGCGCCCAAATTTTCAGAGAGTGAATGTATCTTTATCCCCTGTAACATGCGCGGTAAAATGTAGAAATTGTGTCTATATCGACGGCTGTTTGCTTGGAAACGGCTCGCATGACTATTGGGGCAACACCCGCTTCACGATTACAGAAGTTATCATCACCAACGCGCGGTAACTCAAATAACACAAAACATACGTGCTAGACAGATTATTTAAAATTAAATCGCCAGTAGCATTTTGACTGCGTAACGCGTGTTGTAACTTCTTGTTGTAACCCTGTCAGCCATCACAATGGATGGGTGGATGGAAGTAGCTGCCCTGTCTAAAAAATCGGCCGTCTCATGTCTGTGCTTTGACACAAGATACAATCTTTTTTGGGCTGGCGACATTGATGGGTTTGTTTGCTCGTATGGGGCGGATACTCACAGACTTTACTCAAAGTTTAGGGTGAGCCAGACCGGCATTGTTCGTCAAATTTCGATTGTGGCTAACATGGTTGTTTCATTGGCTAGCGACGGTTTGTTTCTTCATGAACGTAAGGGGCGCCAACTAGCATCACTGATATCTGAAACATTTACCGACATCACCGTCAGCTCTAGCTCGAAAAAAGAGGACAATAGCACTGATCCAAAGGTATTTGACACTTCCAAATTGACAGATCTGGTGTCTTTCGTCTCGTTGAACGAACGTAAAAAGGAATTTCTGGTGGCTAAAAAACTGTTTTATTTCTATAAAATCAATTTCTCCGATTGCACCATAAAGCGAATTCGAAGATCTACCAATTCTCAGGCTGGAATTGTCAAGATAAAGCAATTTGGTAACCAGATATGCGCAGGTCTTGAGGATGGATCAGTCCAACTACTCTCCAGTTCTGGCGAAAAGCTGGTCCATCAATTTCCTTCCATCGGAGGCATAATCTCTGATATGGACTGCACAGTCGATCGGCTGGTTGTCTGCTCTTACTCTTTTCGAGGATCTAGTCCGTTATCCTCTTCGCTGATCAATGTTTATGACTTGAAAAACAAGGTACTATTATCTCCCGTCACTTTTCCATCTGGTGTTTCTTTCGTCAGGTTTCATCAAAAAGTCAATTATTATTGCGTGGCATTGTCAACTGCTGGACAGTTTCAACTCATCAATCTCAAAACTAATCAACAGGTTATCATCCAGCATGGTAATCCAAACGTGAACTACACTTGCTTGGAGCTGTGGGGTGACTTTTTGCTCATGGGCGGTGATACCGCTGAAAACAATAATGTTGGAATTGGTCCAGGAAGTAACAAAGACTGTGGGGGCGCCATAATTCTGTATCGCATCCCTGACTCTAATACTCGTAGCCATGGATTTGTTGAACACCCGCAGCCGCTGCCTGTTCCTTTATTTGAGCCCAATCCTGTGGCACAAATTGATGTGGACGACGAAACAGTTCCGTTTTCAACAGTTGGAATGCCTTATTATGGAAAAGAACTTTTGTCAAGCTGGACTGGAAGCAGGCCGTTCAAAGTTGGTCTACCGCCGCTCAAAATTGATGAAAGTTTACTCAGAGAGATGGGGGCCAATGGTGATCATGAAAATAATCATGGGGCGATATTTTCTCGTAGACCTTCAGTTGTCACAACGCCTAGAAACCTAGCTATTACTACAGATGCGTCGTTCCAGAAGCTGGTGACTCCAAAATTTATTAGTGAGCAACAGAAATGGGGCAGAAAGGAAAATGAAGACGGTGAACACGATGATTCTCAATTCAATGATGCACTGTCTGAGACAAGAATCAAAAATATGTATAAAAAGCTGGACATCAAGTATTCTAGGTTTGGCGTTCACGATTTTGATTTTGATTACTACAACAAAACGTCATATTCTGGGTTAGAACCACACATTTGCAACGCGTACCTGAACCCGCTTGTTCAGTTGTTCAAATTCTCAAACGCCTTTCATAACTACTCGTTACATGCTGTTGCGAATTTTGATGAAAGAAACAGCATATCTGAAACCCCAATACTGACTTTTGAGCTAGGTTGGCTGTTTGACATGCTTGACAAGGCAAATGGAAGTCATTGCCGTGCTGCAAATTTTACACAGGCATTTGAGACTATTGTCAGGACCCATGGAGAGGATTTGTTTCTGATTTACGAGGAAGGACTGACAGACCGCCGAAACGATCTATCCCAGTTGCTACAAGGAGCAATAGGTTTCATTTTGAGACATCTGGATGTTGAATCCCGTCATTTGGGCATGCTCGAAAGATACGATGATCTTTTTCAGCTAAATTCTGTATCCGCTGTTAGTAGCCATCTTTGCGGTTTTACGTCCACATCGAGCGTTAAAGGGACCCATATTAACTTGTCTTTTTTGCCAAGTGGAATTGGTTCCAGTTTACAGTTTGGTCAGGAGAAGGCTGTTGGAAGAAGCGAGTTTTGCCCTGTATGTAAGCGAACCCACATGATGAGCATGAGAAGCATCTTGACAAGTTTGCCGGAAATCTTGATGATCAATGTTGTCCAAACCTCCCATAAACTACGCTCTGGTGGGTATGACCATTTCTTTGTAAGCTCCCGCGGCCAGGGATTGTATTTCTCTGATAAAGGTGGAGATTCACGGTATGACATTCTTGGAATGGTTTTTGAAATTTCAAGCTACAATCAAAGTGACAACCATTTGATTGCTGTGGTAAAGGACAAAGAGGGTGATTGGTATTTATTTAATGATTTCCTTGTAAGAAAACTGTCTTACGAAGAAGCGACTGCGACATTTTCGTGGAAGAGGCCAGTAGTGGTAATGTATCAGCGGGCCCCACCACCGCCTGTGGACGAGGACTGGAAACAGCATCTCGATTTGACAGTCCTCTATAAGGATTATTTTGCCGCTGGGACACGTAATGGCATTAAGAGAGAGTATGAACTTCTAACAAAGGAAGCAGCTCCTACGCCAGGCACGCATGTTGCCATGGACGCTGAATTTGTTGTTCTCAGGCACGAAGAAATGGATTTCAGGTCAGATGGTAGAAATCGATTAGTAAGGCCTAAGGTTCTGTCCCTTGCGCGAGTGTCTGTCGTGAGAGGTGACAGAGATGATGCACTTTATAAGGTTCCGTTTATTGACGACTATGTGTTGACTCTTGATCCGATCGAAGATTACCTGACGGAGTTCTCAGGTATTGAACCTGGAGATTTGAATCCAGAAACGACAAACAAGGGGCTTGTGACAAAGCAAACATCCTACAGAAAGCTTTGGCTTCTTCTCAACCTGGGATGCATCTTCATTGGACACGGGCTTCATAATGACTTTCGAACAATCAACATTAAGGTTCCTCCGAGCCAAGTCATCGACACTTTAGATATTTATTATTTGGCTGCCAGACAGCGCAAGCTTTCCCTCAAGTTTGTGGCGTGGTATATCCTGGACGAGGCCGTCCAAACAGGCAATCATGATTCTGTGGAGGATGCACAAACTGCACTCCTTCTCTATCAAAGGTATCTCAAGTTGCAAAAGGAAGGCATTTTTGAAACAGTGTTGCAAAATATGTACAATGATGGAAAGCGGTGGAACTTCAGGGCACAGAATGTACCACGCAATGAGCTCTTGCCATAATTTCAATATTTTATTATTTGTAAATAAATAGAATAAACGGACAATTGCATCAGATAGTGGCGGAAGGAGCGCAACTACTGGCGGGCAAGATGGGATCCCGTTGATGCAGCTGTCACTTTCGCATGTGCGTCCACGTTCTGAGTCATGATTGAGCGATCGGGTTCGGCCGCAGCGTCCTGGTCTCTAGGGTCTTTCCAGCCTTGCTGCCAGATCATATTGAGGAAATACGATGGGCTGTCTTTGAGGGCCAAATTTGTACCAGAATCTCCAGCGGAATGTAGCCCACCGTTTGCCTTTCCAACAGACTCTTCCAACATGGCGTTGAGCGTCGTTGCAGACAACGACGTGGCCTTCTTGGGGAGCGACTGTGAGAGTTCTGTCTGCTTTGGCAGGTCGGCCGATGATTGCGGCATTCTGATTTTGCGGGGCTCCAGCTTTGGATTTCTCTCCCGCACCCTCTCTATTGCCTTGAGCAAAGGATTTGAGTATTGACGCACATTGAAGTACTCCTTCATGACCCGCTCCGCCTCTCTTCTTTGTTTAGCATGGGCAGGGTTGCCGCTGGCATCGTTGACAGACTGTCTCTGCAACCACAGTCTTTGCTGTGTTCTGCTCTGCTGATCTATGAATTTGCTCTTGAGAACGCTGGAGGGGCCGGTGTTTGACGGCGTTTGCGACGTGGATTCGACGGCGGCGGCCAGCACCTCAGCCGGCGGAGCCGAGGAGCCATCTGGCACGGCAACGACAGTCTCCTTAGATATCTGCGGCAGGGACATGGTGCTCGGTATCGACACCATGGACGGCTTGTACTCGGCGGTTGCACCTGCTGCAGCGCCTGCGCCCTCGGGTTCGGCGCGCCGGGCCTGCCTGTCGTCGGCCTCCTCGAAATCGGTCTCGTCTTCAAAGTCGTCATTGTCTTCTTCGAGCTGGATGACAGGCTTCTTGGAGGACTCCTTGGACGTTCTGCGCTTGGCCATGCTGTGGCCGGCCGTCATCGCAGTCATTCGCAACCCCGAGCCGTGGATCCTGCTGGTCGAGCGGGAGCTTGCCAGGCCGGGGCGACTTGTTCGCAAAGCCGGTGCAGCGGCAGCGCCAGCACTATTTGCACCTGTGGCCGGTCCCGTTGTGAGACTGCTCAGGCCCTTCAGGCCCGCAAGTGCATCCGAGGACTTGGACCGTCGGAACGAGCCGACAATAGCGTTGTCGTCGTCAGGCTTGAGCTTGGTCGACGACCTCGTTCGCGCGTGGCTTCTGGCTCGTGCCTTTGCTTGTACCATTGTTGGAGCCAGAAAAGAGGTCTGCTCCTTCTGATTTTCACAAGGCACGGAAATTGTCAGTTTGGGATCATTGTGTCTGGCGGTGGCTGCCGAGGGACTTATCGCACAGAGCAGGCATTTGCCAAATGGAGCAATCAGCAAGTGTTTGCATCAAGATGGCACTGAGATTGGCTGTATTTGTTCAATTGGCTATTTTCTATCGTGCTCCCTTATATTGTCGGCCCACCCGCCAGGCCCTGCAGATGACAGACCACCACTGCTGAAGCAGGGCGACGCCCATGGCAGTTGCCAGCTGATAACACTGGAAATTGGAATTAGGTGTGTATAGCTTACAAAAGTGTTTTCATGCTCGTCAAATACATTCTAAATTAGTCAAAATCATCCGCCTCGTCATCCTCAGCCCAGTTAAGATCCAGGGCCTCGGTCTGCCGCCGGATCTCAGCCAGACCACACAGGTCTTCAATGTAGCTCTTTTCTTCCAAGGCCTGTTTGACAAAGGCCCAGCCCGCTTCCCGCCATCTACTGACGACTGGATCTGAGCAAGCAGAACAGCAGACATATGCCACACCCTCAATCTTGATGATCTCGTAGTTGTGCATAAACCCTCGCAGCTGGTGAGGCACCGTGCTCAGTGCCGTCTCAAACTTTGTCGCTACCGGAGCAAGGGCCTTGAGAGGATGCTGCAACACTGAAGCCATAAGCTCTACTGCTAAAGAGGAGGCCAGCATCGATACACCTGGTCGACTGACTGTGCACATTTGATCAAGGGTCTGGTTGGAAACTGAGTCGACGGGAGCAACAATGTCGTTGCAAAAATAGCACCCTAGCTGGGGTGTTGCATCAGGGCTCGACGAATCGCGCACGCCGTGGCGCATGGCCACAAACGAGTCAAAGCCAAGTGCAACATTGATGACCATTTTGCTCAGAGCAGAGCAAATTACCGTCGGCAGCCATCTTGACTCACGTGAATCCATCAACAAGAAAACAATATCATGGCTTTTAATGAGCTCTACGAGCTTGTTGTAGTTGGCTTCATTAGCCGTCTCTGGATGTCCTGCCATTGGTATTTCCAGTTTGTAACCAGCTGTTTCCACAGATGGATGAATCTTTCGCAGGGCCTCGGCAGCTGCTTCAGCTTTACCCTTGCCATAGTCATCGAAATTGTACAGAGGCTGGCGAACTGGGTTACTGTACGAGATTGTACCAGAGTCCACCAGAGAAATTTTACTAATGCCCCACGCCAGCAACCCGCGAGCAATATAAGATCCTAAAGTACCTGCTCCTAACAGCAAACATGACGAAGACTGGATCGAGCGGAGATCCAAGTTGGGGGCAAGCCGCCACTTCATGAGTTCGAGATTGAGGTTCACAGCCTGATTTGCAAGCTGCACAGGGGAAATTAGCTTTCCGATATCTGCAGTCTTTGGGCTCAGCTTGCCATTCGAGGCACGTTCCCAGCCCGTGGTCTTGTTGTTGTGTATGTCAATCACTGTATTGTCAAGATTTAAAGAAAGCCACAGTGACTTGCCAAGAGTGTTTCTGTATGCAAGAATTGTTAGACTCCCAGTCTTGACATAGTGCTTGAGCAGATAAACAAGATTTCTCAGCTGCCAAGAGGGTACGCCGGGAATTGTGGATGAATCAACAAAGCCCACAATTTGAGTAGATGGATCCAAATCTGCTAGATTGGCAGCCGTGAAAGGCAGAATACTATCTTGACCAGAAAGTATAAAGAAAGGGCTTGGAGCAGCTGCCGACAGATCCAGCATGAGCGAATCCGAAATTGAGCTCAGCTGTGCGGGTTTATCGACAATAGTGAGATCGCAAGCTGCCACAGCCAATGCTGGAAATGCAAACCAATAGTTGAAGATGTACTTTTTCAAATCGGCGAAAGATAAGATGTGAAATGCAACCAACCTGGATGGTTCGTCAAAGATGGAACCATCGAGAATAGACTGGCGGAGTAATTGGCCCTTAGAGTTGATAAAATCGTCCTTTTTCAAGTTTTTGAAAGTCTCAAAGGTATTGACATTGGTCAACGTTCCATGCGCGTGGTAAGTGGCAACAGCAGCCAATCCGCCTATGCCCCCTGGCACTGTGGAAAACGAACTTTTGTTCAATGTTATCGACGGCATGACATCATCTTTTTGCGGAGTAGAATAACTAGCCGTGATATTAACGGGTTCGTCGCTGAGTTTCCATTCATTTAGCTTCTTGTGGCTGAGCTCCAAAAAGAAACTGGAGTCCAGAAAGGACTTGAAAGGAGCAAACTGAACAGGCATTACGACGGAGAATATATCTGCTGACAAAGTATTTTTTTAATCACTATGTAGAGTAAAGACAGGTCAACACCTTATGCAGCGGATTGAGCAGATCTCCGCAGGCGGACTATCTCGCACAGCCGTACGAAACAAGCTAATCACGATAACAGCTCGGCATGCTGGAATGCAAGATTGAATGCACACCCAGTACCTGGGGAGTCGTTGACATTGGCCTGTAAACGCTACAGTTGCTCAGATAGGTGGAATCTCCATACAGCGATACCCGGCGCGCAACTACGCCTCGCAGAAACTCTGAGGAACAAGACTCTCAGCCGTCAATGACCAGCATCAAAGCCAAGAGACAGATAGGGGTTCTGCATGGATCTAAATGGTGAGCTGCCCCCTAGTTAGTTGCTCCATAACAAACCTCATTCCCTGTCTAGAGTTAACCACGTTTTCAGCAAACTTTGTCAGCGACCACGATTCAATTCTATCACGCACAAAGCCAAAATTACTTGTGAATTTCACCTTGTTATTCACTACCGTACTCCCGCTAGCAGTGCCCTCATAGTACGAAAACTCGTCGACTCGCAAAACTTTGCGGTGGTCCATATTTGTAGTCCAGGCCTGAAGCTTCTGCGTTTTTGCATCCACGACACAGGTCTCAATAATCCAGCTTTCCGAAATTCCTGAGAGCAGTGGTTTCACAAACTGAGGCAGTCGGCCTCTTTTTCTAATCAATCTCGTTACATGCAGACGGCCCTGTTCGTCGATAGAGTGGCCAATAGTATCTGCTGATACGACATGCTTCGAAAAGGGGTTTGGGTACTTGTTGAAAAATGCAAGACTGGCCGTTGAAAACGAAAAGTCGTATTCGTGGGTTGATTTGTGGAAAAGAACCATAGCTAGCGGCCGTTATAAAGCGGGAATCAGATGGATGCTTATGCAATTGTTTACCAGCAGGATATGCTCAGTAGAATATTAGTAAATGTTTGCAATGCAATTCTTATTGTTAACAGGGATGCAATGCAAAAACGTTATCCTGCAAATGAAGTGCGATTGTTTTGTTTCCTCTCGCTATTATTGGTCAAAGGGTCTGACAAATTTTAGCGCGCCAGGAACAGACGGATGCACGTGAATAATATACGAGATCACTTAACAGGTCAGGAGAAGTCTGAATTTTGTATAGCAATTGCTTGCCGGATGTTTTTGTATCTGTGGTACGGTCTTGAGATGTCCGTTATGAACTAGAATGGCCGCTCCGCTGAAGAAATATTTCAATAATTCACTTCGGGCTCCCGACCTGGTGTGGGGAACAAAGTAGGCGGTGGCAAGACCCGTTTGGCAAATCACCTGCTGTCATCTCCGTTTTGGGAATTATCAGCTGCTCCAATGAGAGTATGATACCAAAGCAAATGCAAGCGTTTGTTATAGCTGCTCTACGTCAATAGATTTTTGCTACTGAAGATTGGCTGTAGTGCTTTTCATAAGCCAATTGATTTTACTTCAGCCCCACATAGCTAATGGTCAATCCCGGTGCAAAAGAATCCTTAATTGCTTAAATAACTAGTTAAGGGAATTAAAAAAAAATACACTAGACCCATTCGCCCTTGGTACACGGTTAATCTGCTTGTAAAATCTCGTTTCATCTAGTTTCGTTTCGTCTCGTTTCGTCTCGTTTCAATTCGTTTCGTGTCACACCATTGGAGGCAGTTCCAAAGCTCATGCGCGTAAAATGTCCAGTAGGCATTTCTTTCCATCGGCCCTGACAAATATTTAATAGGGATACCGATTCACATGAGCCCTAGACAGAATCGTTTAAAAGCAGGTTGAGATTCACGTTTCCACGGCCGTCTCCCAGCACTTGCGCGTGCTCTGCAGCTCGCAACTCATAAGCGGTCCGGACGGACCTCACTCTAACTCCATATCGCCAAGCAATTCATCATCATATGAGTCTTGTAACTTGAGATCATATTCTTCGTCTGATTCGTTCTGGCCATCTCTCCTCGCAGAGCTCAGGAGTGGACTTATTTGGTTCCTGGTACTCTTGAGATGCAAATATGCAACCCTTTTTCGTTTCTTGTTGAAGAAGAACCACATCATAGACCAAAGAGTGCCTGGATCATCATCTAGCAGTTCTTGCCTGGGTTGAAATGAATAGATTGAACACTCCTTCAAATCCATATGTAGATCCAAAACATCCCACAGACGTTGAGGAACAGGCATTCCAACTCCAAACAGAACATTATTAAAAGCAGCAATAACTGCTTGAGAGTTCTTTTCCCGTTTGAAGTCGTCTGGTTGTAGGGTTGAAAACTCATGGTCCGGATTGGACGCGTTCAAGGTGCATATTAGGTAGGCAAATGTTTTGCGAGATGTCGTTTCGTTGAGAGGTCCAAAAGGAGACGACGATAGCGACGTTCCAAATCTCTCAAACGACTTTCCCAGAGATTGTGGAGGGGACACTATTAGGGAATGGGGAGGAGATTGCAGAGACTGCGACTCCGTGGGAGCATATTGCTTGTCGAGAACTTTATACAGTTTGCGGTCGGACGCTGTCGGCTTGGTTGTATATAAATCAATACCACCGGTTATCTTTGACTCCAACGTTTCAAAGTTTAAAGCTGCATTGACCTCTTCTAGTTCTGGTTCATCAAAGAACTGTGTTAACAATTGTACTCGTGCATGTATAAAGAGCGTTGTTACGTAAACTTACCTTCATGGTCAACAGAATCCCAGAAACGTACTGGATTGAAAGAAATCTCTGCAGTCGAAGCAGATGGTGTTATGGAGCATGCCTGCGGCGACAGCAGCCTTATCTGGAATTCCTGGAGAACCCAGACCTAATATCCTAATTGGCCCGATTGGGGATTTTCGGCGTGATCGGGGCAGCAGCTGATAAAAATGCACCAGTCAGTCTGGCAATATTGATGGCTTCATAAACATGACCTTTTAATGGTTGGTGACAGTCTCTCGCTTGCTATACAAACCATCAATTGTACCTCAATTGACGTACAAACTATTCCCCCCTTTTAAAACATCCTCATTGAACAAACACGTGTGGGATCATCTCTTCTCGACAACAGCTCCGAAATGCCTGTGCCATGTGATTGCCCAAAGCACCACCATACAGTGACAGGTAGCTAATGGAACGCTCATCACCGCTGTAATCGCGTCTGCTGTTAACTGGATTTCTGTATGTCCAATCACGAGTTCAATCCAACCGAGCTTTCCTAATCGCTCTGAACAGTCATTACTCAATAAATTTATCATTGTAGTCTATCGTCATGTGTACATATATATATAATATTAGAGGTTAGTTGTTGAACTAACTAGCAATTAATGTGTTGAAATATTTTGTTTTACTCGAGCACATCTACCTTGTCGCAAGAACAAAACAGATTCAAATCACCATAGGTGTCATCAACTCTGGCAACTGTTGCCCAGAATTTTTTCTCCCTCAAGTATGGTAATGGATATGCAGCTTCTTCACGAGTATATGGGCGATCCCAGTCACCCCTCAAGAGGTCTGCTTGGGTGTGGGGAGCGTTTTTCAAAAGATTATTTTCCTTTGGCACAGAACCCTCTTCAATCGCCTTGATCTCTTGTCTAATTGAAATGAGCGCTTCACAGAAGCGATCTAACTCGGCCAGATTCTCTGACTCTGTGGGCTCAACCATCAGAGTGTTGGCGACCGGCCACGACATGGTGGGTGCGTGAAAGCCGTAATCTTGCAATCGCTTGGCAATGTCAATAGCCTCGACGCCAGATGTCTTCTTGAAATTACGAGCATCAAGAATGAATTCGTGAGCACACATTCCCTCGACATTTGTGTACAGAATATCATAGTGCCCTTCGAGTTTCTTTCTCATGTAGTTGGCATTCAGTAATGCCATCTCTGTCGCCTCCTTCAAACCAACAGCGCCCATAAGCTTGATGTATGCCCATGGAATTGGAAGAATGGACGCAGAGGAGTATGGCGCTGAAGTAACAGCGTCAATACTCTTCTCAGTTGATTTAGTCAAAAACGACGGAGACATGTCAACCACGGAATGCTTTGGCAAGTGTGGCGCGAGATGCTCTTTCACACAGATTGGGCCCATGCCGGGACCACCACCGCCATGAGGAATGCAGAAGGTTTTATGAAGGTTAAGATGGCAAACGTCAGCACCAATTTCACCTGGAGATGTGAGTCCGACTTGAGCGTTCATGTTTGCACCGTCCATGTAAACTTGACCGCCATGAGAGTGCACGATATCGATGGCAGCCTTGACGTTGGGTTCAAAGCATCCAAATGTTGAAGGATAAGTAATCATAGCGGCAGCAAGATTGTCCTTGTATTTTTCAGCTTTAGCTTCCACATCAGCCAAATCGAGCTCACCATTAGCAAGACATTTGATGGATACAACCTTCAAACCAGCCATGGTAGCTGAGGCAGGGTTAGTTCCATGGGCAGACACCGGAATAAGACAAATATTGCGGTGGCCTTGTCCATTTGCCTCGAGATAAGATCTAATCACCCGGAGACCAGTGTATTCACCGTTAGCGCCAGAGTTGGGTTGCAAAGATGTAGCAGCGAAGCCTGTGATATCACTCAGATCGGTAGCCAGCTCTTCAATAAGCTCTTCATAACCTTGTGCTTGGTCAAGAGGAACGAATGGGTGAATGTTACTGAACTCTGGCCAAGTAATGGGAGCCATAGTAACGGTGGCATTGAGTTTCATGGTACACGAACCGAGAGGAATCATAGAATCAGCAAGGGACAAATCTTTGCGCTGTAAATGGTGCATGTAACGGAGTAACTCAGTTTCTGAATGGTGAGTTTTGAACACCGGATAATCAAGGATCTCGTTTGATCTGGAGAAGGCAGGGGAAACTTGAGAAATTGCAGCCTCTTGCTCCTTACCGCCAAAAACTTGTGTGAGATTCTTAACATCCTCAATAGTAGCAGTCTCGTCAAGTGACAAATGGACTTCGTTTGCACCAGCCTTGAAGAGATTTATATCGTACTCCTCTAAAGCGCGCTTGATAACCACATCAGCAGGTTCAGTTGTCTGGATGCTCAAAGTATCAAACCAGTTGGTGTTCAAAACCTTATTGTCAGAGCTGGAATTGATGCCGTTGGCAAGAATGGTAGTCAAAGAGTGGACTCTAGTTGCAATATCTTTTAAACCATCAGGGCCATGGTAAATGGCGTAGAATGCAGACATGTTGGCAAGCAAGGCCTGGGCCGTGCAAATATTGGATGTGGCCTTTTCTCTTCTAATATGTTGCTCTCTAGTTTGGAGAGCGAGACGATAAGCCGGATTTCCAAGTCTATCCTTCGACTTTCCAATAATACGACCAGGCATCTTACGCTTCTCTGTATCCGAGACAGCAAAGAATGCTGCATGTGGACCACCATATCCAAATGGAACGCCAAATCGCTGGGCAGAGCCTACGACAATATCTGCGCCAAATTCAGAAGGTGGACGAAGCACAGTGAGAGCCAGCAAGTCGGAAGCAATTGTCACGACACCCTTTTTAGCATGAACAAGGCTAGAAAGTTCCGACCAGTCGTTAATCTGGCCATTTGTGGAAGGGTATTGAGCCAAAACACCGCAGACGTCATCGCCAATTTCTTTGACAGAAGTGAGATCGCGAACCTGTACGTCAATACCAAAGCCAGCGGCTCTGCTCTTGAGTACGTTTATTGTCTGAATGTGAACACCCGAATCGACCAAGTAAACCTTCTTTTTATCCTTGCTTGCGTGAAAAGACATTGTCATGGCTTCTCCAGCGGCAGTACCTTCGTCGAGAAGCGACGAATTGGCAATGGCCATTCCAGTGAGATCAGCAACCAACGTCTGGAAATTCACAAGCGACTCTAGTCTGCCTTGCGAGATTTCTGCCTGGTAAGGGGTGTACGAGGTGTACCATTCTGGGCACTCCAAGACATTTCGCTGAATGACAGGAGGAGTAATGGTTCCATAGTACCCCTTTCCGATGAAGGACTTCTTGATTTGATTCTTTGAGGCAATTTCGTGCAGTCTAGCGGTGAGCTGAGATTCAGATAAGCCTTGAGAAGGTGATACTTTTAAAGGGCGTTCGATAAGAATGTCCTTTGGGACGACTTTTTGCAAAAACGATGCTGTGGAGGGCTCGCCAATGAACTTGAGCATATCGGCTCGGTGCCCCTCCGATCCATTATGGCGTCTTGCGTAGGTGTCGAGCGGAGCCAGCGAGGCGATTGGACGAGTTGCAAGCGCACCCACGCGTGTGGTGCGGATGGCACGCGCAGCATGCTGCGAATAAACAGTCCTCAGATTTCTTCCGAGTCTCATCATTTGTGAATGTTGTGACGGGCAAATAAGTTCACAGTACAGTGCGCGATGAGATGAGGCACAAAGGACAAACAGGTTACACGCTTATCAGAACTATCAACGGCCAGTACCGGGAAACAAAGTATCTGAGGTTTCTGCGGTTGAACTGGTGATTTCGCAAGCGTTCAGAAAGGAAAATCAAACAGCCTGCAATTTATATCGACCAACCATGGCCGTAGCTGACTCTTCTGGCCAGTAGCTCGGTGCTCTTACACGGTGCCTTCATCGATTGCCTGATTCAGTCGGATAGACCAAAAAAAAAATTGCCTGGAGCCCAGAGGCAAGACACGTAGCCATGAAAAAACCACCGGTCTCTTCCATGAATGCATTTCAGCGCCAAAAAGACATTTTTTTAAAAATTGTCGAGAGAGCCTTAGTTCCTGTGAGCGAAGACTTTGTTCGGCAATTTTCACATGCTGCAACATAACGAAAAAAATCTGACCGCTTTTTTTGATAGCCGCCCGACAACTGGGACGGCTCGAGCATGGCATGGCATGGCACCGAGTCAACAACAGTCTCCAGTTCACAAAAGTTGGCTTGACAAGCTGCTAACTCAGTGCATTAGCACTCGCATCAGCACTCAAGACTAACTTTGGCTCATCAGCTGGGATGGCCGGTGAACAGCTGCGCCATTAGTGCCCTCGCACCTAACGATGAGCGGCAATTCTACATTACCCCTTTCTTATCAAAGGACTATCCCTGCCTATTTGGTTTAAACCTCGGAGAAGGCACGGGTCTGAGCGAGTTGGTCAGAAAACGCACACGTTGAGCAAAAAAAAAAATAATACTTGACAGTAGATACTACAGAATAAAATGCCGTCTGAGTTTAGGAATTTCCAGATATTGAGCACTACCAGTTACATCTAAAATGCTCCCAGTTCTTGCGATGGTCACTTTGCCAGTCACCAACTGACCAGGAAGGAATAATGGCAATATTGAGTAATAAAACACCCTCGCAGAACTATCCATTTCCCGTGCGCAATAAATAACTTCGAAAACTTCTCGTAGCCAAACAATCAGGGTTCGATATTCACGATGCCAGTCTAATTCTGGCGCCCTACCGTCCGCCTTACATATCAGGCGGATCAACAATAGCTCTGTCTCACCTGCAGATCATTTATGCAAGCTGTCAAACTCAAACTACTGGCCCTGCGCGTGCAATTTTGCTCTGGCTCTGCATTTTACATTGCTGGAAGAGCGCTTGACTGGCAATTCTTCAAGACTGCCCTTAATTACACTCACGAGGTCGACCAATTTTGATTGCAAAGTGATACTTGGTTGTACATGGCAGCGTTGTGGCCCCGTACTGCTTTGGACTTCAATTCAAGGTCGGCAATAGGTAAGCAGCCTTGCAGGAAAGTGCTTGTCTGTGAGAGCGCAGATCCACTCCCTGCTGCAACAATCCTGTTGCACGGAGTGCCGTCAAACAGCAACTGTCTCTGGTATGTGTGAACCTTATTGGGGACAGTCTGAGATTGTCACACTTGAAGAGGCAAGTAAGATTATTCCAAGTCGCCACTCATTACCTGCAAGCGATCTCTCAATTCTTGGATAGCTTGTGGTCCAGCCGCAATCTTGCTGGGGGGTTCAGATTCGCCTGACAAAATGACTATAGCCAGAACCGCGTCGTCAAACTCGCTCTGTGGAAATACATTGGCAGCGGTGACCTTTTCTCTTATCTCGCCCGCCAACGAATTTTCGTATTTCAGTAGCTGAGGAGCGATACTGAGGGGATTGGACATAAGTGTCACAGCAACGGTTGTCTGGACTACGCTAACACGGATGTTGTAATCTTTCTCAGCAATACCTACGCTCTCGCAGTAGCCCTCTAGAGCGTGCATTGCTGCTGAGAGTAAAGAGCAACCAGGGGAGCCCATGGCACCCAGCACGTCGGTTACTGTGATGATATGGCCTGCAAGCTGGCGGCGCATGACTGGCAGCACAGCCTCAATCAAGGTGGCACTGGAAAATACTAAAGAATCAAGCAGACCAAGCAGATCTTCCAGATCATGTTCCTCCAGAGCACCAATGGTAGCGCCTGTGGGACAGTTGACCAAAACATCAATCTGCGGCCAACGCGACAGGCAACGCTCTACTGCCAGCCGGCACTGGATGGCTGTGCGGTTTTTCGTTGGCAAGACATGAAAAATACATGTTTCCGGGTACTGCGCTTGTAGTTGGGCCGCCTTCTCAAGGTTGGTATCGTCCACCAACAGGCAGACACAATGTTTGTCTCGAAGAATGAGCTCCGAAGCAGCGCGGGCAACCTGGCTGCCAAAGTCGGATATCAAATAGACCCGTGTCGGACGTACAGTCGTACCAAGAAAGATGCTCTTTTGCTGGCTCGAGGGCATGGACGTTGAAGAGCCAGCGAATTGCAAGTGGCCGTTGAGTATATTGTCATGTGACTGGCAGGGGTGAAGCGTGCGTGCTTATAAGTGGTACGATCTTTGGCTCAAATAGTTGAGCTAAATAGCTATTCTTGTTTACCAAGACTTCTGCAACCACCTTGACATTCTTTGCACGCTTGGCCGCAGAAAGCAGTGGTGCTCGTTCAGGTTGCACCCAAATTTTGGCGGTTTACGCAGGCAAGCAAATTACGGCTCGACGCACTTTTTCCTTGTCCACCACACAAATACGAAATACGAACAAAGACGGGCTTCGGATATGTAGAATAATAGCCATGCGGTAATACTGTGCCATGGTCAAGGTAGAAGAGTTGAGCATGTGCGCCCGGCAAGTGAATAAGGAAGCGACAGCTCTTCTGCAAACGCCGTAGGTTGTGCCGAGAGCGTTTGCAAAAGCAGCTGTCCGAGTGTGCCAGACGTTCGGTGGAGCACAAGGCAGCTGATGGTCACGTGTTGTTGTAGTGGATTTATGCCCCAATTAGGCAACGGTCCAGGGGCTGGATTTTTCGCCAGAAAACAAACCCAGCTGCAGGGAATCTAGCAAGATATAATTGTGGGCGGCAGCATGCATGCATAATAAAACACACGCCCAGCAGGCGACGCGCCTCAAAAGGATACCTCAAATCAAGAATCAATGACAGCGTAGCTCAAGTGAGTTTGGCGTTTGGCCGGCGTTGGGCTCGCGTGTGCAAAGGTGCACTATAAAAAGGCAGCCAGTGCGATCCCTTTGTTGTGAAGCTGGTTTTGAGCAAGGCAGCGCCGCCAAGTTCGTGGCCCAGAGGCTCTTGCCCATCAACAGACAGCTTGTTCCACTTTGTTCCAGTTCGTTCCCGATCTGGGTGGATGGTCATTATATGATAACGTGCAACAGATGGCCAAATCCGTAATCGCACTGACTAGGATCTTCAAGTTCTTCTTTTCTGATAATTCTGTTTGCTGGCGAGCGAGCCGCTTGACATCCTGGGGCTCTGACATCACCGAGAATGGCCAAAGCCTGCCGAATGGTCCGTCCGGCGCTTGCTCAGGAGCGCCAGACCGTGACCTCCTACGGACTCAGAGCTGCCGCTGCTGTCTCGGGCGCGCTGAGGTCAATCAGGAGATCCAGATCTCAGCTTTTGACAGAAGTGGAGGCACATTGACCGTCAACTTTGTCAAATCTAAAAGGTTCTCATACTGCTCTTTTTTGGATCTGCCCACATGTCTTAAATAGAAATGTTTTCTGCTAAGTTGCTATGTAATTGTACAATGCGAAATAAATTCTCAGCTAATGAGATTGCGAGAGTCTATTCGTTGGACTGCGGTCCCTCGCCCTTAGCTCGTCGAACCAGCACCTTCCACCGATATCTCACGGTCTGGCTATCTCTCTTGCCCAGAATGCGTGCATACTCCGCGTAGTCCTGCTTGGGCAAGCTACTCAGAACAAGGTCGACTAGCTGGCGGTCGTCTTCCAGCGTCCAGTTTGAGTTTGGGGCCTTGCTACGTTTGCTTTTCTTGGGCTCTTCTTCCTGGACGTCGCTGGACGCGCTAGATGACTGAGGAATCATGGGGGTCTCAAACTTGACAGGGTACACAGGTGGATAGCTGTCATTGTGCTGCGGAGTGGGTGGGCCCTGGACAAAGTATGGAGTCATTCTGGGGGGTCTCTGTTGTTGCTGTGGCGCTAGTGGAACATGTGAGTGTTGCGGGATGTGTAGAGGTGGATGATGAGGAGGAGCCGGGGGCTGATGCTGTTGGTTTTGATAGACATATCCCGAGAAATTCTTGGCTGGCAGTGAGGGGCCCTCGGAGCCATAGTATGGTGGTGAGTGCGGCCGTGTGGTTGTCGTTGTTGGTCGCTTGAAATGATACTTGTCTCCAGAGACAGGTATGGATGGGGTTGAGTGTCGCTTTTGGATGTATGATGATGGTAATGCAGATGAAGTGGGTGAAGAGGACGATGACATGGGAGCGGGGAGCGGTGCTATGGGACGCGCTAGACGAGGAGAGGTACCGGCAGACGAAGAAGATACTTTGGCGGTGGTGAGTTTGTTTTCGTTCCCCTTGGAGTTGTGGGTTGGTTGGAAGCCATGGGGGCCCTGAGGGCCCTGCGACTGTTGAGACTGACGTTTGGTACTCTTCTGCCGGCTACTGCTCTCTCCGTCATTCAGGATGGAGCCAATGTTCATGGAAGTTTCCAATTGGCAGGGAGGGTGAGAGAAGGGTCAAGGAAGGCCAATCTAGCGCCGTCGTTCGAATCGTGCCAGCAGGTAGTAGACTTTGGTAGTCAGATGCATACGGTCTGACTTCTTCACCAAGACCGGTTAATTCGTTGGGGGTTGCTTTGAGAGAAGAACTTGGTGACAATTCAGATGTATAGCACTGTTGGAGTTGTTGTGAGCGATGGTGGACTTGAAGAAACGACAAGATGGGACTGGGCTCCGCTCGAACTATTTGACGCTTGATCAGGAGGGTACGCTGGGTCAACAAAGAAGAGTAGTTTTGAGGCAGGGTTTGGACGCTCAATGGTGAAGAAGAGAGAACAGTACTGATTTCCATTAGGCACCAGTTGACACCCAAAAAGCACACCCACCAAATAATAATGTCTAATCCTGTTTTAGGAGGTTGCTCGGCTTCTCACATATTCATAATTTATTTTGTGGACGGGGCTCGGTTGCGCCTGCAACTCTTGCAAGCAATTATTTTTTTTTTCTGCTGGCGGCGGTTTTCCAATTGGTGTGGCAGTTGGGTTCCAGCTGTGTCTGTTGGGTCCCAAAGGCTCCAGCAGGCTGTAGTAGGGTCTAGTTGGGTCCAGTGGTGAGCGAAGCGCTACTTGCGCCAGAGGCACTGTCATGCATGCAACCTCCAGGGCTAGCCCCTACAATTGAGCTTATTTGAACCTTACGGGCAAAGCTTGGATGTCGCTGCAGATTCTGACTTTAGCTTCCGGCTGTTTATTAAACCTTAACAGGCTCGCGTAAATGGCTGCTGTCGCTGGAGAACTGTCCATCCTACCGGAGTGGAAAGTGCGCGGCTGTTGCCGGCTTCTGCTGGCCCGAAAGGGCAGGCTGGCAGCTACTGAGCGGCTAGCCCTCTGGCGAATATTTCGGCGCCAATCTGTGCGTGGTAGCCAGCTTTGCCTGGACAATGCTGGCGATGCGATCGACTCCACTTTGCAATGCAATCAATTGCAAGCGCTCGCCGTATCCGCGCACGCGGAGCGCAAATTAACTTTTCACGCGTTGTTTTGGCCACCATTACGGCGATTATTATGACGGGTAGATCTGCTGTCCGCCGCCGCCAGGCTTTCCCATCTAGCCGGACCATATCCAAACCTCGAGGATTGCAGACCCCTCAGCACCCTGGGCACCCACAGCCTGCGGGCACACAACCTTAACTGGAGCGCAATCCACACGCTGCGCGAAATAGCTGGGGTTCGCTGCAACAGTCAAGAATTCTCGAATCCAGAGTGCTGAGAGCCTCAACTGCAGACTACGCCAGCGCTCGAGACCCACCTTCAACGTGGGGATTAGGCGCCGCTGTCTCGGACCTCAAGCGTTCAATGTGTCATTCGGCTCTGCAATCGACGGGAAGCGCCCAAAAGGCGTTGTTTCAAGCCACTGAGCTAACGGGAACAGCTGGAACCCACAGGTGCACGATGGATACCGTAACGCCGGAACCAAACACGAGAGCGGGCAGTGAAACGTTGGGGCTGAAACGCTTCAGCTGAAACGTTCCAACACCACCACAGCTCGCCATCGCGCCCACCCGGCAACGAGCATGAGCATAAGGGCTAGGGCCGATCGAGTGCCTCGCATGCTTCCACGCATCTGCTTTCCATGTCTCCTGATGTTACAAAAAATGTCCGCGCAGATACCCCTACGGCCACGCTCGCCAGACCCCGTCCCATGCTGGCGGAAGCTGACTGGCGCAGAGTTCACCACGGACGTCCGATCAGAGTTCCGTCGCCTTGCGATCCCGCCTGTTAAACCCTCTGGCATCTGGCCAAATCTGCCACAGCTTTGCCAGAGTCCAGCCAATGGAGGGGGCAGCACGCTCTCGTGATCACCCTGCTAGCTTTACAACCACATAGCAACGGGCTGTCGCTCGACAGCAATCGCATCAACGCAGGGGCGCAGACGAGACATACATCGCGGTTGGCGCCAGTTTTCGCAACACTTGGACCTATGTAATCTGCTTCCACAACAAAGACGACGCTTTGGCGCGCCTTATAAAAGCCGCATCTTTTTTGCTGATTCTTCTGTCGCATTGTGTTTCACTGGCTCACACCGGCCAGCGGCCGCTGCGCTAGCCCCGTAAACCTATGGCTTCCCAAATAGGCAACTACAACATCTTCGAGCGCTCAGGACAAGCTTATCGAGGAGAGTTGGGGATTTTCAGAGCCCAAACGTTGATATGAGGCCCAGCGCTTGCTGTGTCTTTATAAAGGTACTTTTCGGCCATATGGCGAGATCCGACACACTATTATGATTCCCCTCTGTGCCTTTGTCGTTGCCCTGGCAGCGCTCGCAGTTGTGCTGCAAGTACCAATCCTGGGGATAATCAGGTCCACAAGATCCATCCCGCTAGCAGTGCTCACTGCATGGGTTGTTTTTTTCAACATCAATACCATCGTTGGCTATTCCATCTGGCAGCATGACTCATTTGCAACCTCCTGGTCCGGCTACGGGTACTGCGACATTGTGGCGCGGTTGCTGGTGGCATCGTCGGTTGGAATCAACTGTTGCTTGATTGCCACATGTAGATACTTGCATCGCTCCATCAACCTGAAGAACGGTCTGCCGTTTCGTCAAACCCGATCAAAGTGGGACAATCGCATAGATCTTCTCATTTGCATTGGTCCCCCCGTGGTCAACCTGGGTCTTGGCGGGCTGATTATGAACCAGCGGTTTCTGCTTTTTGACAACAACGGGTGCATGCCCTCTCTCGACGACACCTGGATGACAATGCTGCTGGATATTATCTGGGCGCCAATAACTGCGCTTATTGCTGCTGCCTATTCTGCAAACACGATTCGCTTGTATTTGCAATGCAAAAAGGAGCTGGGCGACCATTTGAACGCAATGAAGTCTGCATTGACAAGCCAGAAGTATTTGCGCGTGCTCATTCTCTGCACAATCGTGGTGATTGTTGTCGTTCCATATTCGTTTGCGACGTTGGTCGTCAACGCTCTGAGCACCAGCAGCGACTCCTACTCTCTGCAAAATGTGTACTCTCCAACGTGGAGCTACATTTATCGCGTGCCTTACAGCGTGCCTTATTACGACACTTATATCTTTGCCGTCATTGGCTATGTGATCTTTGGTTGTTTCGGGTTTGGCAAAGAAGCACAAGAGCATTACCGCAATATTTGGGAACGACTCAAACGCTGTTCTTGCCAGGTGTTTGACTATTTCACCTTCAAGTCCGACCGAACTCTGCATTCGCACGAAACGTCAGCCTCCGACGCAACGATTGTTGGCTACGGTCATGCATACGAAAAGGAGCCTGCACAAGGACGCGACGACGAAAGTCAGCTGTACGACGACGATATGTATTATGAAGACGATGATGTGTTTGATGGTCTGCGGCTGGACGAAGAGGACAAGTATCGGGCAAGAGTCCGGACGCGGGGGGTTGTGGTAGCGACGTCACCGAGTCCTACCGGCTCGCGCGAGTCACGGCCATCCTACAACATGGAACTTGCAATCGGTAAGTCAGAGACAGAAAATTAGCTCGGGGGCTGTTTGCAAACCTTGGGACGTACATTTAATATATAATAAAGAGAGACTATGAAATTTCCGGAGAAACTTAAACCTCGTCGGTCTCGGCATCCTCGTCCTCCGGCTTCTTGCGGTTGCCCACAAACTGGACAGACTTTTGCACGAGTTGCAAAGAAGAGATTTTTCTGCCATCTTCGCTCTCAAATTGAGAAACAGAGGCATCGGCCTCAACGTAGACGAGCGAGCCCTTTTTGGCGTAAGTTGCAAGGTACTCAATTTGACGAGGATCGAAAGAAACAATATTGAACCACGATGTTTCATCCTTTTTAGTGTTGACAGCGATAGCGTAGCGAAGATATGGTGTTCCATTTGATGACTCGGAGGGCGTCAGCTCAGTGCCAACTCTGCCAATTGCGGTGAACTTAGCCAAGTCTGCCGCACGGACAGACGACGTCGAGAAATTGCGGGTGGCACGAGAAATGACACGGGAAAGCATTGTATCTTTTATAAACACCAAAAAGTCCTAGAGTTGTAAAGCAACTACGACGTTGTGTGGGTTAAATACCTTTTGGGATGGACTAAATGAGGGACGCGTCTTGTCTGTTGCGCCACCTGCATTTGGCGTGAGGCCCCGACAGCGAGCAAATCTGATGCACCAAAAGAGCCAGATTAGGCCAAACGAAGCTCGGTATTTTTCCCTATAGCAGAGTTCATAAAGTGTACTCGGCTAGTGAATATCCCGATAGCACGCTTGATCTCCTTTCATGCTTACTCCTCGAGGACCTTTTCATAAATGAGGCTAGACTTGGTACAGGTAGCGTGAGGGCCAGACTTTCCCGGTTTTGGCATACTATTGAGCTACTTGACGCTGTAATTAGATATTTAAATCACCCCGAAAATGTTTGATTTGGAGCACTTTTCAGTTTCGTGTCTTCGCAAGCGACGATGCTCGTCACCGCTCCATGGCCGCACCAACCCTCACAGGCTCTCTCCATGCCGATGGGCTGTCCATAGGTTGTCCAAAGATCCTTTGGACGGCAGGGTCGTTGCAATTGCAATTGGATGAGTGTCGCCTTTCATTAGTCTCTTCATTTAATACAGATTTTGTCGTCTCCGTACCGTTCAGAAGTACATTCGATGATTACCCTGCCATATTGCCGCCCCTGGCGCCGCCAACAGCCCGCGCTGGCACTTTGTTACTGCACGTTGAAAATGGTAGAAGTGTCACTGACAGTTGGAAAACTGGATGCCTCGCTGGCCCTGCTGCTCACCAAGGAGCATCACCTGATTGAGTTTCCCACCGTGCTTCTTCCTGCTGACGTGGTGGCTGGTTCCATCGTCAAAATCTCGTGTGAAAGAAATGTGCAACAAGAAGAGGTTGACCAGCAAGTGTTCAATAAGGTGCAGGATGACATTCTCACGCTGTATGGAAAGATATCGCCAAAGCCGCCGGTTCTGAGGGCCCGCAATGTCACACAGACCTCTGTTGCGTTGGAGTGGGATCCCATCGACGTTGCAACGTCCGAGATTCTGTCTCTTACTCTTTACAAAAACAACGAACGCTTTGGCTCGATCCCTAATCCTTTGCGGCGCACTCTGACCAAGGTGTCGGGTCTAGCCATCAATGAATCGTACAACTTCAAGTTGGTGCTAAAGACAACAGCAGGTGTGTATGAATCCAAAAACTTGCACGTACACACGCACAAAATGACAGATCTCACTGGTGTCACAGTATGCATCGGTGCTCTGGACTCCTCTGAGTACGACGAAGAATTCATCAGCAAGGTAGTTGGCAAAATTGGCGGCAAGCCCATTCAGCATAGCGTCAAGCTTGACACAACTCACTTCGTTTGTACTGAGCCAACAGGAACACAATGGCAGCGTGCTCGTGATTTGAACATCCCTATTGTTCGCCCAGAGTGGCTGCTGCAGTGCGAAAGTGAACGGCGATTGGTAGGTGTCAGAGCTTACTACCTGACCGCAGACCCCAAAAAGCGACCGGCCATTGTTAGAAGGAAAAGCGAATCAAGCGATAACACAGCAGCCACTACTGTCGCGGCCAGCACGGCTGCAAACTCAGCCCCTGGCTCTGCCCCCGTTGAAACAATAGACGAAGCCTCGCCTTCCTTATCGAAAGCACCTTCCCCTGCTTTGGAAGCTAATGAGCCTGAGGTTGATGGTAACTCGTCGCAGAAAGATACAGAGCCGGCTCAGGATACTGAGATTTCTCAAACACAAGCAGAGTTACCATCCGCAGAACCCACTGCTGATGCTCAGTCCTTTGTCGAAGGCAACACAGAACATCCCCCAAAGAGTCTTACTGATACTCCCTCTGATGTACCCCTGACGGAACAACCTGACAATGAGGTGACGAATGATAAGGAGGAAATAGATGAGACCAGAGAACCTGATGTTGTTGGAGATGAGTCTAGTGAGAAAGCTGCAACAACCGATAATGTGCCTGCTGACCAGGACGTAACTAGCAATGAAGATGCGGTACCAAATACAGAATCATCGGACGATCCAAAAGCAGCTGTCGAGCAAGATAATATACAGGCTGATGAAGAGTCAGGAGACCTTGCCGACTCGCTCCAAGATGTGAAACTTTAAGTTAATAGATTTCAGCGGGCATGGCAATAAATTGAGAAACACTTTTGGTGCATCTACGCTGACTGTACATCTCCTCTGATTGTAAATCTACTCTGACTCATGCCGTTCAAATTTGAAGGAAGTACTTCACGGCAGAGATAAGGAATAGGGTTCTAAAATCCAGAATATTAATGGAAAGCACTATATATATATCTCCTATGTAAACTACTCGCCAAATAACCTTCTCACTCTTCTCAAAACTGAATCCTTCTCAGGGTCATATGGGTGGTCCTTGGATGGAATCTCGAGCACTGCCGGGAATGCTTGGACATATGTGTCTACTCTGTATCTGATTTTATCAGCAACATGCTGGTTGATAAGTAAAATAGCAATGTCTTTTCGCTTTGTGTACTTGTCGAACACTTCCTCAATTTCTTCGGGGGTTGTTTTGTTGTCAACTACAAAGAAGTTGCGTTCGCCATCTTCGACGTGGCCAATTCCAGCAAGAAGCATACCTGTCACAGTATCTTCATCGCCAATCACGGCAAGAAATTGTCTCTCGTTGTAACTCTTAGCAGACATTACCACAATGTAGAGGCTGAATATTGGCCTATGCCGTCGGTAGTGCTGCATCCCATCCACAATGGTGCAAAGGTGTGTCACGTGTGGCTATAGTATGTTAAGTGGATTTATTTCCTGTTGAAGCAGTTGTGGAAAATTAACAGCTTGAAAAATATCGACAGTGCGTTTGCAAAGACCCACTCTAACAACTAGTCTTCATCAATTATTTACCTATGTTGTATAATCGTACTGCATTACTTTCTTCTGGTTCAGGCTGCCTGAAAATACAGATAGCTTCCCGTAATTTCCACTCAACAGTACTCAAATGTTCTGGCCACAATAAGTGGTCTACAATCAAGCACGATAAAGCAAAAAATGACATGCAAAAGAATAAATTAGCATCTAAATTTGCAGCATCCATCGCTGTTGCAACTCGCCTGGGCGGTGCTGATCCTTCAGGCAACGTCCGCCTAGCGCTGGCTATTGAAAATGCCAATAAGGCTAACGTTTCAAAGAAAATTATTGAAAATGCTATTAAACGAGGCTCTGGCGAGTCGACACAGTCTGGTAGTGGCCCCTCTGAAATTGCCCTGTATGAGGCGATTGGTCCATCGGGCGTTGCATTTGTGCTTGAGGCTCTGACAGATAACAAATCACGAACGGCCGGGCTCGTTAAATCTGCATTTTCAAAGAACTCGGGAATGCTTACCCCGACGCTGTTTCTGTTTAATAGACAAGGCTGGGTCAAAGTAGCCCCTGGAGAAGAAGATTCATTTGACGAAGTGTTTGAGACAGCAGTGGATTGCGGGGCGGAAGACGTCGAAGGCCCAGATGATGAGGGAGTTTACAAAATAGTTGTTAGCCCTCAAGAAACGTCAAAAATGGTGAACGCGTTGAAGGATCGCTACAAAGTGGTGGATATGGGTATCGAATATGCTCCGAATAGCGACACGTTGGTTGACGTTGAAGATGACAAGGCTGCGCAATTAGAAAAGCTCATGAACATACTCGATGAGGTAACAGACATTACTCAAGTTTATACAAACATTAGACCGAGCAATTAGCGCAGAATCAGCCCAGCTTACCAGCCATTCTGCACAAGCAATTGTCCTTTGCATTCTGTACATAGATAGATCTAACAGTCTTTATTATCACGTAGATGCTAGTTTCTTGTTCAAAAAATCCTGTCTTCTAAACTCCAGCAGGTCTTAGAACAAAATTACATAAATAGAAAAAACGACGGCCCGCTCAGTACGTGGCTGCCCAGTCCTTCACCTCCAGTGGAGACATTTGAGCGGTGGATGTAGAGCTTCTTTCGCTGTCTACTTCCTGATGACCACCGGGATGTCTGCCTCTGCTGTCAGTTTCGAATTGATACAATTGCTTGTGTTCAATTTCACGGTATCGTCTACCACATGACTTGTCATCTTGAAGTGGTAGGCTATCCGACAAAATATAACTTGAAGCATTCATCGGAATAGGAGGCTGCTGCCCAATCCCATATACAACACCAGGCAGTGCCTGTACCGAATTCGGTAGCGAGACCTTGCCGTTGGTTTTCATTGATTTCTTTCCAACCTTATTGTGGACAGCAATCTGAGGTTTAATTAACACATCCTGATATGAGTCGCTGTAGGGGCCCAGAGGCGGTGTCGGCTGTTGACTTTGATACACATCTTCTTCTTCCTTTTTTACAACAACGCCATTTTGCACATTGTAGTACTCTCCAGAGTTGTCCCCGTGGTGAGAAGGTGGTTGTGCGGTTGTGGGTTCAAAAGCTTCAGGGGCCTGGTTCTGCGGAACGGAATATTGCAGCTGTGGAAGCGATGCTTCGAGCTGTGTCTGGGCCGAATGTGCTTCCTGGTGCGAAACTTGCTGTAAATGCGACAAAGCCGGCTCTTGATGTCGTTGTTGATGTTGTTGGCGTTGATCTTGAAGCTCCTCTTGGGCCCGCTGATCTTGTGAATGTTGAAGTGAATTTTGATGTTCGGGTGGACTTTGCTTTTGATGTTGTGCTTGTGGTGTTTGGTGCTGTGGCTCCTGTGGCTGCGCTGTGGGATGGTGATGTTGGTTTTGTTGCGGAGGCATTGGTTGCTGATGTTGTTGCTGCTGCTGCTGCTGCTGCTGTTGCTGTTGATGATGTTGTTGTTGCTGCTGCTGCTGCTGCTGTTGAATTTCATATACCTGTTGCTGCATTGCCCCGTATGCCTGTTGCTGTGGTTGCTGAATGTAGACCTGTTGATCGCTGTATTCAGCAAAATAGGCACCTCTTCCATAGACATGCGATGGCTCGGTATAGAAGTAATCCAGGGGAAAGTCCGACTCCACGTCGGGCTTGATCATGACTGGGGGATCTTCCGTCAACATGTAGGCAGGGTCGTAGGGGTGTTGGCTCTGCATTGGCACGACTGGGTTCTGTGAAACATCAGCAGCATCCATGTGGGTATTATTGGTGGTTGCTTCTGTTTGCGACGTGATGTGGCCGTTGAGCTGCGCAGCCAGCTGAACCGCACCGGGATGATACATGTAGTCGGCGAGCTGCTGGACATTTGCTGGAGGGGCGGGAGGCATACGCTGGCCAGACATTGGCGGAGCATAGGGTTGCAAATTAGGTGCGGGGACATGCTGCGGTTGGGGATAGCCAATCCCTGGGCGCTTCTGTCTTGTTGTGCCCGGTGCAGGCTGGTATACAATAGTGTCGAGAATTAAGTTCGCTGAAACTGGAGGCCAGTGTTGTTGATCATTAGATTGTGCAGAGTTATTAGGTGTACTGCCATTGATCATAGACTGTGGCAAATACACGTCTGATGTGGAGGCGTCCGCGATAGCAGCGATTGGGCGCGCTACACCAGTGATTATAGTGTTGAGCTGTTCATGCATGGATTGTTCTGGGTTGTATCTGAAGGAAAGGGCGGGCTCGGTGAAGGCCTCTGTGGAGGAGGTGTTGCCCTGCGACTCCTTTTTTAAATCTCTCTCGAGCGCGTACAAGAAAAGCGAGTCTTGCTTGACGGAGAACCAGTGAAAGACCTTTTGCTTTTTCTGCGTTCTGACGCTGCCATTCTTGTAGAGAAAGTCGAGAAACTCCGACTTTGGCTCTTCGAGAATGGCGTCCGTGTTGCACTTGAGATTTCGCAAGTCTGAGAAGATGCCCTCCTCAAACTTTTTCTTGTTTGTGACTTTGCGGCCAAAGGCCTCGAAGCGAAACGTCAGGCATCGCACAATGTCGGTGCCTGTGACGTAGTAGACGTGATCCCAGAGAATACACGAAATGATTTCCTGTGTGGGCAAAAGATGTCTCGCCAGCGCATTTCCCTCGGACAGAAACGTGGGAGCGGTTGAGAGAAAGTACTTTACTGGGTTAGTATTGAGGATTTTTCCACCATTGTCACGTCGGCGCTCAGCCGAGTCGCGCTGGTATGCTCATTACAAATTGCAACGGTCGGCACCAGTACGGCACCAGCACGGCACCAGAACGCGAGGCATTAAAGGCATACTTACAATTCACAATCCCACTGAGCACTTTTGCATAGTGGTTAGCCAGGTCTTGAGGCAGAGCCTGCTCTGCCAGAGACATTGCACAAACCCTCCAAATAAATAAGAAAAATGAACGAAGAAAAACACAAAGGACGCCAAATGGTAACCTAGATAGTCAAAAACCCCAGTAGCATATACCAGTTCAAGCTTGTAAAGAAGGAAAGGCGCCAATCCTGGTTACGTGTTCTTGACAAGAGTTGGGTGTGGAAACGGGAGGTTAGGAGGTGGTGCAGGGGAAAGTATGTTCCAGGGCAGACTTAAACCGGTGTGATGGAGAGAGGCTGCAGACGTCTAGAAGAGAGCAAGAGGTGCGAAAAAGAAAGCAGAGCTAGGGACGGGTGGGTATTCACCAGCGCAGGGCTAGCCTTTTTTTGGTGTTATCCGCACGGAACGCTGCAAGAAAAGCTTGCTCGTTGCAATCAGCGAGGTCCAGATGAATGGCAGGGGGCTCTCGGTAGCGCAAAAACAAAGGTGCAGAGCAACAAATGCCACAAGTCACAGATATTTTCCGGCTTCTCCAAGCTCAAGGCGGTCCAGCGTATTTCCGTATTGAGAGACAAACCCACAGATTGGGGATTCCAATCTTTCAGCTGAGGGAGCGAGGTGGGTCCGGGCTGCCCTGGGACTGTAAAACAGTGGTGTAAATAGACGTCTTCTTGTGTTTTCGTTAAAACAGAGCGCAGAATTCCCGCTCCCGCCGCGTGCACAGAGGCTCAGATTCGACCAGTAGCTCCCTGCTCGTGGCTTGGGTTATGCAAGGCACAATCGCTGGTTTGGGGCACGCTCAAATCAATCAAAAACCAAAGGTGTTTGGTATCGCAACCAGGCCCGCGATTCTATAAATTATTTATTGACGCTCCTGGAGAATACTGTGGCCGTTGCTACAGTCAGATACTCCGTCCGCTTTTTCCAATGATAGCAAAAACGCGTCAACTGAGCCCTCGGTGCTATTTATATACTGCTCGGCGATAAACAATAAGCTTTGGCATGCTCCGCTCAAATCAAACCTTCTCTTGGCACCCGGGAACGTTGAAGAAAATGCCTCAGACTACTCCCGGTGGAAACAAATGGATGCCTATTTCTTGGCTCAGTTCACCACTTCTTCCCTGCTTGATCCCAAGGACTCAAGACGCGGATCCTCAGGCTTCATTAGGCTTCCAGGTCAAACCCCTTCAGACTCCGGTGGCTGCCCGCGGCAAGCATGTATTTTAGCTTTCTGGCGCATAATGGCCTTGTTGGCGTGTATTCTTTGGGCAGTTACTTACATTCATCGCGCCAGCTAGCAGTGCAGATTTCTGAGACCGCTTGTTTCATGTTGAGCAGAGATCTTCGAGAGAGAGATCTCGGCGGCCTAGCTTGGCTTGAACTCAAGGGACGCGCCAGCAATAATATCTCATGTTTAGCGTCTCTGAACTGAGAACGTACCTGTTCACTAGGAGCTGTACGTTACTGAAGCTGCCCGTATATGGCTAGGCCAGGTGGTTGTCTCAGTGTGTTTGGGCGTTGAAGTAGCTATTGCGCGCATCTAGAATGAACTGCACCTGCTCAGCTGCCTCGCCAGCTCCCTCGTCGTTGCTTGTTGTCGCCGTAGCTCTTGCCCTGTACGCGGCGCTCCATGCCCGTGTATCAATCTTGATGGATTCCTTGTATCTATGTGTTTCATCAATTCACTAATGGAGTTTGTTTTAAGTAGGTGTGGTCGCATTTAGCAACACTTTCCACTGCGGTAGCCTGAGCTACTGGCCGCAGCCGTTGGAAACGCATGTGGCTCGTTCAAACTCTCCCTGGCCGGGTGAGTCGGCGTTTCATGAAACATTGGAAAGTTTGTGCCTGTTGACTTGCATTTAACTTTCAGCATACTTCCGCCTCGGTCAAATCGAGCACCCACACTGCCGGTAGAGGGTCACGATGGCTGCTCAACGGCATATGGAAGACGTGCTTTCCTGCTCTATCAATTATCGTCGCTTTCGTATTCACGCTCCGTGCTCTAGTGCGATTCTGGCCGTCACGGACAGCTTTGGATGCATGGACTCAGAGCATACTGGTAGCCACTGCCGAACCTTGGAAATGGTCAAAGACTCTAGGTAGATGCAGGCCATGTGATTGATGCAGGGGGTTCAGAAGGTTCCTGGACTCTAGCGCGATATGAAGATTTCCCTGTGTAGTAAATTAGTGACCAGAAAAAAAAATAAAAAAAAGTGGAATTTTCTGTTTTCTGCTTGCGGACGGGATAATGAAGAGCCGGTAGAACTTCTGTTACTGCCTTTTGCATATGTCCGTCAAAGACCGTGCATTGGCTGGCATGTCGGCTAGCGCCGGCCGCTTGGTATGTGTCGACGAAGAGCGTGCTACGAGGCAAGTGTGTGCATCATTTTGTATCTAAAGACACAATCGCGCTCATGGTTTCAGTTACAAGCCAACGGGTATGTAGATAATTGGGCACCAGCCGAGATGAGTGTGGGCCGGTCTCTTTAATGCGTGAAAGTTCCATGCTATGCATGAGAGTTCCGTGCATTTGTGTGCGGACGCCGATGCATCTGGATAGGTGCTTGATATTGGTGAATATGACCAGTGTGTCCTATTTCTGAACTCTGTGGGTTTTCCTAAAAATTTTCTGAAATTCCTTCGAGCCTGTTAAAATTCGTAGGCTTTTTTTTAAAGTTTTGAATTTCCTCGTATTTCTTTGGATGTAGTTGATTTCTCGAATTTGCGTCCCGTTGTGAAAGTCTGCAGTGGTATTGGCTAGTTGTCTGAACTGCTGTTCTCTGTGTGTAGTGTGATATTTGCTGTCGTGTCTGATGTGTTTGTTGTTTTCTCTCGTGTAGTGTACTTTCTGCCGCTTTTCACTATCCTTGAAAAGTTCATCTCTCCAGTCTGCGTGCTAAATAGCTTGTACTGCGCCAGGTCGGATGTGTCGAGGGGCTCTCTGAAAGAACCTGACAATTAGTCGATAGAGAAAGAGACGTTCCAACAATTAGCGACAGACAGACAGACAAATTACACAGCATACTACCGAGAACAGAGGTTATATCAAGCTCTTGATTTGCGCATGGACTCGCTCAATGGCTGGTTGGCTTCCCCCCGAGCAGGGGAAGTCCCGACCCAAAATCTCCCACTTGGAAAAGCATCATCACACCTTAAGCAACACAACACCAGATAGAAATGAAGCCAGTCGTTGGACCATTTGGTGCATGGTTTTGCACAGTTGTGTCAGCATTTGGCATTTTAATCTTATCCGTAATTGGCCTACTCTTTAATGCTAACCACGAGGCGTTCACAGGATCCATTAGTGATCCAGAAGACGGCAAAGCGTAAGTAATTGAAGCGTCGGGGAGCAAGTCCAAGGAACAGAGCGACACACAAGCGGGAACCTTGCAATGCTGCGCCTGGCCACGGGAAACACTTCTAACACAGGGTTGCAAAGACCGTTTTTGGTGCTGTTTTTGTATATATTGTATTCTTTCTATTCTGTGGCTCGCAGATCCTACTACAGCAACGAGAATCAAGAATCCAACTATAGGCGACCAAAGGAGTTGTGCTATATATTTGAACTAGCTAACTGTTGAGTCGCCAAACTAATCAGCTGCGGATGACTGGCCACAGCCTGCCCTAGCTGGGACTCCGGAATATAAGTAATAATGCAATAGATATAAGCAGCAATAGCCACTGCCGCTGGGGAATTGACCTCAACATCAGGAACACTTTCCTCCAAAATCCGCAGGGCCTCGGCAGCCCGACTGTTGATGGCTGCACAAGACTTGGACATGACTGCCGACCTTCCCTTGAGTGTAAAGAAGGACCCATACGCAGATGCCGACTCCACCATCTCTGGATATCGAGGCTCAAGTTCCAAGAGAAGCTGATAAACTAGCTCGCTAGCGACAACCGACGAGACAGCCGACGGCAGGCGCTGCGTGCATCCATATACTTTCATTCTGACACTGTCAAACCGCGAATCGACAAGCGCGGCCAGCCACGCATCTCGCAGAGACGTCACAACGATGGTGCGAATGATATCATCCTGCCCAGATATCGATCCCCGCAGGGAAGTAATCACTTGCCGGCTCGATGCGTGAATCTCGTTGGATATACTGTCAAAAAGCACAGGCATTGCCGACGATGCAGAAGATGCAACCTGCTCGAGATAAAAATCCTGGCGCAATAATTTTAAGTGTAACTGTGCTTCCAAACAGGCTGGTTCCAAAGATAGGCCAGACGTCTCATCCACTCCACGCACATAGAGCACAGGCTTTGCAGCAGAAGACACTGTCTCCGCTATGGGAAGAGCTGGAAGGACTTTAACAGGAAAGGACTCGAAAACCGTCCGTACAATCCCGGGAATGATCATTGCTTAGAATCGAATTTTTTTTTCTCGCTTTGTGCTTACAATTGCTCAGTATAGCTCAGCCAAGGGAATGAACGCGGATGACAATGAAAGGTATCGGGATCAGCAAAAACACAGCCTACAAGGGTGATCGCTTTGAAAATCTCAGTGTAAAGCTAACGAAACGCAATAATTTTGCCCTGTTGATTAGGTCCAATAGTTTTCCGATTCGATAGGCGTTTATGATATCTATGGACATCTACCCCGGACGGACCCAATAAACGTTCAGGCAATCTCCTCTTATGTCTACTCCAATTTTAACCGCATCTAGACTGGCCAGGCTTGCAGCCTATCCACATCTCAAGTCAACCTGGTACTTCATCGCTGCCGCAACGTTACAGGTATGCAACGAACCCACCGAGATTCCCACGCTGTACAAGTACGCACTCGAGCACAGTCCGGAGGAGGAACATCTGAAGGTCACAGAGAAGATGAGAGAGTCATTGCTGAAGACGTCAGCGCTTAGTGGTCTTCCAAAAGGAATCAATGCCCTGACCGAGCTCAAGAACGTGACACCCAAGCATCTGAGGGCCACTGAGCCACTGCGCGATCCCCACAATATGGACTTTTCATCCGGCGCTTCATTTTTTGATCAGGTGTATGGGAAGATCGCAACGAGGGTACGCAATAATATGGCGCAAGCGTACCCAGATTTGGCCGATTATGCTGTAAACCATGTCTATGCGTCACTTTTGTCAAACACCAAGGTGCTCGGTCCGAAGGAAACTTCTTTAGTGGTAGTGGCATGTCTTGTACCGCAAGACGTGAATCCTCAACTCAAGGGCCATCTGAAGGGAGCATTAAACAACGGCGCAACCAAAGATGAAGTGATGAGCGTAAGAAGCATGGCGATGGAAATTGCACAATGGTGCGGTGTCAAGTGGAAAAATGACGTTGCAAAGCTGTAGCAAATCAACCCTTACTATCTATTTTGCAGCGAATTTTATAGATATATTACCTACTTTGCCAAACGAGAAATAAACGTCAGAGCTCAGATACAGTGGACGGGTAGATAGGCTATTCCAGTTGCAAATCTCACATATTGGCTGGAAAACAGTCATAGAGTGGTACATAAAGTAATGGCGAGGAGAGCTATTTTGCAGAGGCTCCATACTACGAGAGAGCTGTCATTATACTGTGAAGGTGTACGAGACCGGGCCGTGTACAGCATATAAGACATTTACTCACATTACCATAGAAAATGTCTTGATCATACTACTCCCGACTCTATTCTTTTTCGTTCTGTTTACATATTTTATTGTGCTTCCTAGCCTTTTATGTCTTGCGACTTCTGTTTTTCAGAAAGGTTCGAAAATGATGATAAGCTGCAGTCAAAGTATGGTTTGTCGTATTCGCTTCTCTGATGCTTTTTCTTCCCGAGCTAAATAGCTCGGACTCCACGACAGTGGAAGGATCGTTTCTTGACGGTTCAGCTTTTGAAGAACTACCTACCAGAGGCGAAGCCTGGAGTGATGTGACCACCAGATCACTACCGCTCTGGGCGAACTTTTGCTTTTGACGGAGATACTGTGGAACGATTGTTCTCAATGGTGGTGGAGCCGGACGTTCATTTTCTTCACGATATTTCTGTAAACATTTGAGAGCTGATTCCCTTGCTTCAATATATTCGCTGCTATCTTCCTGTAGAGCGAGAACTGGAGAAATAGAGGCAACAGAGCGCTGATGCAGTGTTGTCCCGCTACTTGACAACGGCAGAAGCTTGACGTTTTTATCTAGAAGCTCATCAGGTGGATAGGAAGGATATTTAAATGGCTCGGATACCTCAGCACTCAATTCAGCAGGCGAAGCAGAAAAATTGACCCCAGATGAGGGCAAGTCCAAGTCTACTGGATACATGAAGCTTGGATCTGGGCAGTTTAACAACCAATTGTGTACTCTAGATAGAGCACTGTCACGAGGAATAGGAGGTGATTTCAAATACTGGAAAGAAAAAGAAGTGTCACTGGATTAGAATTGGTCATCACCTTGGATTGTGGAAACACATTCCAGAGGGGTTTTACCTTGAAACAGGCTTAGAGCTTGAAACGTTTGACGACGGCATAGCGTGAGCGAATCTTTTCATCATATTAATATTTCTACAGGTGGAGAATAAAAATGAGCTGGATGGGCCAGGAGTGGTTTAGAGGGCCATTATAGGACCAAAACGGTCACATTTAAACTTTCCTATTTGAGTGGAGTACTTTGTTTGTGTGTATGACAGAAATAGTAACGCCACGCAGCTTGCACAGTGTATAGATTCGAAGCGAAAATCAATATCGCAAGCGGTGACCAATTCTGATAACTGACGCCAGTAACTTCAGCGTTGGTTTGCTTTTGTCATTCTTTCCATCTAGCCCCACCTCATCGCTCTCCGTGCAAGATCGGGCATTTTGTGAGAATTCGACAAATTCAACACATAGTAATAGTTTGTACTATTGACTTTATTAAATACAGAAATGTCTAAGAATCTTCGAACCCGGTAACCTTCTTTCTTGGTCCCGTTGGAATTGGATATGACAATGGAACAGGGGTTGCGTCTTCAAACAAAAGCTTTCTTCTAATTGGAGTAGCAAAGATAGCGAGAGCTGGACCGGCGGCACCAATTACGACAGAGAAAAAGAGATGTGGTTTCTCATGTGCACAGTAGCGCAGAAACTGAGTTAGTTGAATGTTGGAAGAGAAAACAAGTATCTAGCCAAATCGCTGTAAGAGCACATTACACAAGGCAAATCAGTTGTGCCAGGGCAATTATTGCAACTACAACGTTCCACATGACTTGTTGGACGGGTAATGGAAAGGACACTGGAAAGGACACTGGAAAGGACACTGGAAAGGACACTGGAAGAGATTCCAAACGTGAATGGATCAAGCTCCAGCGGAAATTGTTAACAGGCAAACGCTACTTACTCTGATTGGTTGCGACCAAAATTTTGGAATTGTGGTTGACATTTTTCAAATGTATCTATGCTGTTGTTCAATTTGGTTTTTCAAAACCAATCGAAGAAGTATGATTGGGTTTTGCCATTTCCGACAGCTTACAATTTTATGGCAAGGACCGAATGTTGAGAGAGGAATCAGCAGTTGTTGCTGTTTCAGCAGGTAGCAAATCAGATGACAAATTGTCAGATGGTTTATTGATAAATTTGCTAGAGCATTTCAAGATTTCCCGCTTTTTTCTCAGGTAGTTGCCTTATCGTTTGTTTGTTAAATTTAGTGTACCTTTTCCTCAAGCACTGCCAGTGGGAGTCTGCACTTCGGGATAAGCGCACAACACATTGAGGCAGACATTTGAACAGAACACTATAGCAGGGCAGCTCTAAGGAGCAAGGTGCCACAAGGATAAATAAGACTGCAAGCATATAGCTCGTGGAGGTAAACAGTAGATAGTTGGCATTGATAGTCGAGAAGGTGCTGCTAAAAATAGGTCCACGATGGATTTAATCAAAGTGACGAAGGTCAAGGAGGTCACCCTGACTCGCTTCGGTGTCAATAGTAAGGGCACTTTGCATCTCACAACCCATCATATGATATTCAGAGATGCTGATACATCACGAGAGCACTGGTTTTGTTACCCCATGCTATCCGAAGTTCAGCTCAAGCTTCCCTCAGCGAGCTCACCGGTACAGGTTTCTGCTTGCATGCATTTACGATGCAAAGATTTCATTTTCTTTGCCTTGTCTTTCAAATCTTCTCAATCAGCTGTAGATGTGTTTGACTCTATCATGCGGCTAAGCTGTGTGCCATCTCTCTCAAATCTCTATGCATTTGCATATTCTCCAGGAAAGTTGGAGAAGTCTCTCAATGGCTGGAAGCTGTTCAGCCCAGAAGTGGAATTTGAACGTCAGGGGGCCTTAAAAAGCGGGCTATGGCGCAAAACTGATGTCAACAACGATTATAGTCTTTGCGTGACGTATCCAACATATCTGGTGGTTCCAAGCAGCATTTCAGATACCATCATCACACACGGTGCTCGCTTTCGATCAAAAAATAGAATGCCTGTGCTAACATACTTTCACAAGATGAATCAGTGCACCATCACAAGATGCTCACAGCCAATGGTTGGACTCAAGCAAAATCGTTCCGTGCAGGACGAGCGACTCGTTGGTGCTGTTTTGAGTACGACAGCACCACCAGCTGGAAGCACAGGCTCGCAAACCGAGCACTTAATAATTGATGCTCGTCCGACTACCAATGCTGTAGCTCAAACCGCTCTCGGAGCGGGTACAGAGAATATGGAAAATTATCGTCCAGCTTCGAAAGTTTATTCTGGTATTGACAATATTCACGTCATGCGCGATTCAATAAATAAGGTTACGGATGCACTCAAGCATGGTGACGTTTCTCCATTAATGCCGTCTCAAGAGGCTCTTGCGAAATCACATTGGTTGAAGTACATTAGGACGATTTTGCAGGGCGCTATAGTGGCTGCTGAGCATGTTCATTTCAAGTGCTCCCATGTGGTAATACACTGTTCTGATGGATGGGACAGGACGACGCAGCTTACATCTCTTGCTCAAATGTTTTTGGATCCCTATTTCCGAACTATTGATGGGTTCATAACTCTTGTCGAGAAGGACTGGGTGTCTTTTGGTCATCGCTTTTCGGAAAGATCTGGCCATATTGGTCATGAATCATCTTTTCATCTGGAAGATCCATCAAGTAATCAGGCACAGATTTTATTCAACAAGGTGGTGAAGAAAACCAGTGGGCACTCAAAATATACGTCACCAGTTTTTCATCAATTTTTAGACTGTGTCTACCAAACGCTGTACCAATTCCCCACCAAATTTGAGTTCAATGAACGGTTTTTGAGGAGGTTGCTTTATCATCTTTACTCTTGCCAATATGGAACTTTTTTGTACAACAACCCAAAAGAACGCGAGGAGGCTAAACTCTCGGAGAAGACCCGTTCTGTATGGGATTACTTTTTAGCTCGCCGTGATCAGTTTACAAATAAGGACTATAAGCATGATGGTGACGATGACTACCTGGCTCCAGATGTTGTGAAAGTGAGGTGGTGGTCGGAGTCGTTTTGCAGAGGTGATCACGAAATGAATCGGCCTAAGGCTACTTATGACTATGAAGAGGATCGCGTCGAGAACCATGAAGTTGAGCGGGAAGGTGATAGCGCTGATCCCATGGAACTTGCTGCTGAGAGCGGCACTTTGAATCGCGAGGAGTTGCATGAGAAGCTAGAACCCAAGGAGACTGCTGGAGAGATTCTGAGTGAACAGCTGGACAAGCTGTATGTAGAAAATGATAAATCCCGGGAGAAGTCAGCCACAGATATGGCCAGCAGAGATTTTCCAATGACTGGGTTTTCACGACACGGGCAGAGTTCCTTGGATATGAAGGACAATCCATTTCAGTAAACGCACCAATACCATAAATTGCATTAATATATAATTTCCGCGTTTGTTATATGATGATCGCAGATCGGTTAGTAATTTTAGTCCATAGGCAAGGTCCCAGAGAGGACGATTTCTGTTCGGTTATCATGTCTCAACCAAATACCCAAGGGTGATGTTTGCCAGCGAGTAGCGCACAGAGAGCCCAAGAAAAATAATTAGATATTCTTTCTCTTTTTTTTCTGAGAGGTGCGCTTTTGCGCCTTCGAATTACTACCTGTCTCAGATGCAGTATCTGCCTCGTTTGCAGCAGCAGGATCAATAGCAGTAGTAGTAGCAGCAGCAGCAGCGGCGGCGGCGGCAGCGGACTCTTCTTCCCTTGCCTTTTTAATAATCTTTTGGTCCTCATAGTCAGCGTAGTATTGTCCGAGCTGGAGAATGAGGACGCCCAACAGTGTAAAACAAATCATCACTTGAGAAGCCGCCATGACATTCAAGCCGGTGTGCTCATCGATCTCACCCCACGCATCATACAGGATGGCGTTTGTACCTTGCTTAAGGTTGGAAATGTAGATGCAAATCGCCACCACGTAAAGGAACGTGGAGCCGCCGTCAAACAGCTTATTGGACTCTGTCGGCTTGTACAGCTTCAAAGTTATTCCCAGGATTCCAATCAGCATGACGACATGATGCACATGGGCTAAGAAGAGTGGCATTTCGGCCCATGTGCGGTAGTGATTCAACGAGTTTTGAAAGGCTTCCTTTGTAGGGTTTGAAAGCCACAGGGTGTGGTAATCGTATGGCCAGTTTCCATAGATCACGCCGAGGTTGAATGCGACGGCAAAGATGATCAAGGAGGTAGCAAAAGGTCTCGACGCTTTTGGCATTTGAGGACTTGTTTACTTGTTTACTCTGGAAATTTTCATGTGCTGCTTGTTAAGCGCCGTTATCTCAGAAATGGCTGTTACCCGGCAACTGCTTGCTTGGCGAGAGCTGATTCTATGACAATGGTTGCGACAGAGGCTTGTCGTTGTCAAGGCTTGGATTCATAAAAAGTCAGTAGAAAGTCTGTTATTTGATCGCTGTTCTACCAATGTGTGAACTTTACGCCTTTCTCTGATGTGTATCATCTTTTTACTCTGCGTGCTGGTATGGCTGTCGAGATTGTGTGAACGCGGGGACCGTACCCGGGTGCTTACAAGAAAAGCAAAACGCACAGAGTTGTTCATAAAAATGAAATTAATCCCAAATTAAGCCTAAACGAACGAATGCTCATTGAGTTGCCAATTCAAGCTGTTGTATCGTTGCGCGAAACAAGTACGCGCCAAACATTTTTCGCGAAGAATGAGGCCCACCTTTTTTTTTTTTACGCTCCGAGGAGGGCAAGACACTGGCGATCTATGCTGGGACTGAGTAGGGAGACGAAAGTGCACAAGGGGGAATCACGAAACGGCCCCCGGAGCTGCTTTGGTATACTTGCCTCAGTCTAAGGGGTATTTAAAAGTACAAGTCGTTGTTAAGCAGTTGCTGAGCGGCTACTCTGTACCTGTCATATTCGAGTAATCACATTCTGATATGCAACAAACCGAGACATGGCGAGCGTTGGGAATGTTGACAGGAGATGGATACCCATGAGTAGCCATGGAATGTAATGCACCGTGCTTTAACATTTTTTGGCCATGTGCTACCCATGCCACGACGCAGGTTGATAAGCCTGTGGGTGAGCACCAAGTAGGGGGCAATTGGGAAGCACTTCGTCGTGGAGAATAACAACGATCGGCACGCTTAGGAGCCAGTGCGCGCAGAATGCCCGGTCCTGCTAGCTGGACGGACGTCGGAATCGGGAGTAGCCAACATTGGGCAACCTGGAGGTCAATCGAAAAGATCGAGTCAGACTTTGACCGCTGAATAACAAGGAATGCTGGCAGAATGTGGCGAGCGCATTTTGAGAGTTACGAGCGCTCCGGTTAACAACAGTCTCCGGATTGGCCAGAGCACGACATGAGTAAAATCTGCCCTGCCAGAGTCGGACAAGCGCTCGGCCAAACCACGGCGTTACGCGGCATGGGTGGGTCTCAGGAGAATAAACATGCAAACAGGGCCTCAGTGGCTGCTGGGCTGGCGGAAGTGCCGGTATGCTACCTTGCCGCTGCTGAGAAGGCACGGGTGCGTTTTAGTCGGTCGACCCCAGCGCTGTCACTTGGCCGAGCGCTAGTTGCAAATATTGGCCGCTTCTCTTGCTAGATAAGGCCAGCGAGACTCGCCGCCGCGCTCGCCTGTTGTAACGTTGGCTGACAACTTGGCATCAGGCATTGGCTAGGCTTGACTGCCAGTGTCCCACCGGCTAATGGCTCAGTTGCATCTATGGGATGTTTACCAAGATGCAGGCGTACCGTGCTTTTTGCCCAATCGAGAGCTGGCTATGAGATGCCTGTTCCCAAAGCAGTGTATTTTTGGGCCCGCTGGTGACAGAACGCGTAATCGGCTTGGGCCAAAAACTGTTGGCCAGACGACACTTGCGCGCACCAGCCATCACAGCCGAAATGCGACTGGCAGTAGCAGCGGCAGTACCTTATCAGTACAAATAAATTCTTGTGTGTTTTTTTTTAATTGTTTGCGCCCTTTTGGTCGATCCCCTGGTGCTGAGTGCATTTTTTTACCCTCGCTGGAATCTCTGTGCGCTTGACTCATTCAGGAAACTCTTGCCCTCCGCCCGTCATCTTATCACACACAAGACACCAAAGCTTGCTACAGAAAGATTTGCACTCTGCTGTTTGGCTCGAAAGACGTGAACGCACCGGGTGATTATGCTGTCGCTATTGGTCCTTTTCCTTGCCGCGATTGTCCGCGGTTAATCTTGAACCAGCCACCGGGTGCCGGCTTTGCTTTGCTTGGGCCACCGGAAGAATTTTGGGATTCGATGAAGCAGCCTTCCAACAGGGTACTCAGAACGCCTCTACGCACAATCCACATTGAGCCATACAGCTTCCAAATCGATCGAAATATTTGTTGTTAGCAGCAAATTTCGATGCAGCAAAAAGTAAAACTTCTTTTTGGCATGAAGGAGTGTTATCAGAGCTGACCTGTCGCTGCCAGTGGAAAAGTATAAATAAGGGCCCACTATCCCTCGTTTTCCCTACCAACTCTTTTAGTCACTCGCTTTTTACAACACACTAATCAATAATGAAGTTCTCCTCTGTTGCTGTCGCTGCCGCCGCCGTCGCTGGTGTTTCTGCTTACAACGGTACTGTTACCGCCATTGAGACCTCTGTCTCTAACGTCACCTCCACTGCCATTGCCACCATCACCTCTTGCTCTGGTGGCTGCAACAAGACCTCCATCTACACTGGTGGTGCTAACGTTGCCGGCCCAGTCTTCGGTGCTGCCGTTGTTGCCGGTGTTGCTATGCTCATCTAAGCAATTTAATTTTGCAATTGAGTTTTTATACCAACAAAAATTTTCTTTCTAATATTATGATTTACGAGACCGTAGGTTTATTTATAGACAAATTAATTTGCTGAAGCAATCGTTGCACGCGATGGCTGATGCGTTTTAGATATTTTAATTATTTTCATTACTGTCACGATTATCTCAAAGAATAGTTATGGTTGTTTGACCTTGTTTATTGCAATGCTTTTCTTGGGCACTCTGTCGTGGATGTGAGATCTTCAGAGTAACGGGTAGTGCATTTGAGTATGTTGCTTGTACTGCTCCAATGCTAACTCAGCAGCCAGCACAATTTCTCAGAGCGTCGCTCCATCTCCACAATATATCAAACGTTATATAAAATACAAATTTACAGATAATTTCTAATGCCTGGGAAACTAGCCATCCACAGTCATAGCATTATCGTCGTCGTTTGCAGCTTCAGCATGCGACGTGCCATTGCCAATCGCTGTACCACCTGAACGGTCCTCATCGTCGTAAAAGTCGTTGCGATGTGCAATCTCTTCATCACGAGCCATCTGCGATCCTCCTCTAGTATCTTTGGCAGCATTTTCGTCTTCTTCTTCATCGCCCTTATCTTCCCTATCTCTGGGAACGTCCTGCATCTGAACCGACGGCGCATATCGTGTGTGGTCAAGATTCTGCAACACTTGAGTCAGAATCTTGTTAAGATATTCAGGGGAGTTAGCGTTAACCATGTTTGAAGGGCGCACCTCGAGTCTATAATCAGGGCCGTAATATTCGTAGTAGTCATTATAGGGAATTTCTGGATTCAACTTCTTTCCCACCATGACACCAGTTTCCAAGGTCCACGTACGGGCAACATTACGCATTGTGTACCCTCCTCCGCCGACCACCAGAGTAGGTTTTCGAAACGACTTGACGTAGTTTACACAGTTGGCATGACCTTCAATTGACAAATTGAAGCAGCCCAATCGGTCACCAGAGAGGGAGTCTCCACCGCATTGGAGCACAACAGCAGATGGTTGGTACCAGTCCATGATTGCCTTTATAGTAGGTTCAAAAACGGATTTGTAGTTGGAGTCGTCAATGCCGTCTCGTAGCGGAAAGTTGACGGCGTAGTATTTACCCTTATTTACGCCAATGTCTCGCAACTCTCCCGTTCCAGGGAAAAATTCTCCGTACTTGTGGAAGGAGCAAGTCATGACTCTGTCTGTCGTGTAGAAGGCTTCCTCAACGCCGTCACCGTGGTGGACATCAATGTCGATATAGAGCACTCTGGGGTGATATCGCAAAAGTTCAATAATGCCCAGAACGGCGTCATTCAAGTAGCAGAAACCCGAGGCTTCAGACTTTTTTGCGTGGTGGAGTCCACCGGCCCAATTGATGGCAACTTCGCACTTTTCGCGATTAAGTCTGGCAGCACCCTCCATAGAGCCACCTCCAGAAATGCCGGCATACTCAAACATACCGTCAAATACTGGGCAATCGTCTCCAACGTTGAACTTTGCTTGTTCTTTTGCAAAACTGTCCATGTTGTCGGGGGTGACACGCGACAGAAAATCAATGTACTCGTCTGTATGGAACTGACACATTTCCTGCTTTGTGGCAGGTTTCGCGCGATAAATCTCCATGTCCTTGTACAAGCCATAGTTCATCACCAGAGAATGCGCCATTCTAATACGATGTGGTTTCATTGGGTGTCCAGCACCGTAAGCGTAGTTACCGACATCTGCATCGTAGAAATATGCCACCCGTCGAGTATCATTTTCTTTCACTTGCAGAGGCTCAAAGGGCTGTTGCACAAACACCATTTGTACCGAGACGGCTGCTGTGTCGAAGGAAGGTTTGAGAAGTGCAATTTCAATATTGCCAAAGTGGGTGTGGGAGGTGGGTAAGCGTCAGGATGCGAGAGGAAAACATGGATATGTTATATCGCTGAAATGTTGGAAGGATATGGCAAGTGCCCGTGATTGGAGTATATCTCTGTACAAGTTATTCTTTGCTTAGTAAATACAACGTTTCATCTCATTTTGCTGTCTCTGCTTTCTGGGGCCCAATCACCAGCCGACCCGCTGGCTCTACAAGGATTGGACTCAGCGCAATAGCCACTAGCATTGAACTCTATAATTTGCATAGTATTTGCATTTCTCTATTTACTGTCAAAGCGGACAAACGTCGAGATGCCTGCCAATACGATGTACTTGGAAATGTGTTCCACACAACATTTCGTAGGTCGATCTGCTGACCAATGGCCTTTGTTTGCATTCTGAAGCACCGCAGTGAGATAGCGTTCTCGCAGACCCATAGAATAAACTTGGAGGTCCTTGCAAACTTGGTATTCTCATCTCAACTGGTTTCTAAATATTTAAGACTCTGCTCTGTTCCAAATCTCATACCCGATGTCTCGCACTTTTTCTCACCTTCGTTTAGCTCATTAAAAAGCACGGAGCTGCGTCCCCCCGTTCTAAATAATAAATTTGCCGCAATCGAGGTTGCAATCACCAGTGCTGAGGGCCTTTTACTCCGTATTGGGGATTTCTACATTTGCGGTGAACCTTCTAGATCTTGAGGTGGATCAAACGGTAATGGACAACTGACCTACGGGGGTTTACATGATATCGACACCTGTGTCGCTGAAGAACATTGCTACAGCAATCTTAACTGACAAATTTGGTAGATTTTGTAGATCTCTCCAGGAAAATTGAAATGGTAAGGTTCCCCAAAATGACATATGTAACTTCCATTTACGGAAAGGTGTAAACACCTGTCATTTTTTATTAAAGGCCGTCTCTTGCGCTTGCACAGACATCATAAATCACCAGTATACTCAGTTTCAAAGATATTATCGTGCCAAAAATGTCCGACCAGCAACCTTGTAACGTTATGCCCCTCCATCAAAACCTCGCTGCCAGAAACCTCAAGCTGGCGCATCCGCTGGCTACCAAGTTTGCATCTCCAACAGACAATATGATGTCGCCATGCTCCAAAAAGCTCGCTATTCATCGCAACAAGCACATGTCACAGACGAAGCGTACTGTTCTTTTTCAGAGCAGGCCGCAGCTGGCTGCCGAAGAGCCGTCCGTATAGGGCACTGCTCAGTAGTGACTTTGAAGTGGATGCATTAGTACTTCAATAGCCTCGTTTCGCATATCCATTTTCATCTCGAAAGGAACCTCTTTGTAAATCCATAGGACAGGCGCCTCAGATTCACATAGCTTATACATACATTCCTCATTGCTCTTCCATTGACAAATTCACACTGTCAGCAATGCATCTAGTTCCATATCGCTTTCACTGTGACAATGCGCAGCTAATAAATTATCAAATGGACATATATAGTAATTATATCATTACAAACTGGCAGAGACTACCAAAACTTTTTATTCATTACGAATGCACATTTTGCATTGCAGCGCGCACCCACATTTTATTGCCAAATTGCAAATAACTTACTCGTCGTCTTCTTCTTCATTCTCCAAAGTCTGGGCGGCGATACGGTCCAAATCTCTCTGACCGTTCTCAGAAATGCGACGGCCACCTCTACCGGTTTGCTCAACAACGCCAATCTTCTCAAGGGCCTGGACAACCTTTCTGTTGACAGAGCCGGAAGCATCTCTGTGGTGAGCTGGTCTGGAACCTCGTCGAACAGCGTTACCGTAACGTCTGTTGAGAGCACCAATGCCAATGTCCTTCTTCAAGTAGATGGTACGGGCAACAGAGGCGGCGCGCTTGTAAAACCATCCCTCAGCGTCTTGTGGTGGAAGTTCGCTTCCGCAAGAGGTCTTGACAAGCTCAACGTAACCTGGAACCTCGAGCTTTCCTTGACGCTGCAAGAAAGAAGCGTATGCGTTAATAAACTGTTGAGCAGAAACGTCTTTCACAGTGCAACCTGCCATTTTTTATGTGTTTGCTTTGGTGTTTGTCTCGGGTGAGTATAGATCGTGCTATATGGCAGACGTGCGGAGTGGGTATGATTTTCGACAGTCCCATTGTCCCAGGTAGGGTTTACGTACATGCACACACACCAAAGTGATTATGTTGCATAATCAATTGTCGTTTGCGTTACGACACGTGACACTGCGAAGTTTTGCCACTGCGAAGCCAGCAGCTCCAGTAAGTGTCCCGGGGCTTCCAATACGTCTCTGCTGATACTCATGTGTTTCTCGACAACAATTTCATTCTATTTTGCCACATGTAGTGGGCTGTTGTGATGCTGCATGATTAGGTCGTATCCGTTTTCGGGTTGGAGGCATCAGTCAGCAACAGGAGCAGAGCGGTTTTTGCGTAGTCTCGGGTAGAATGCTTTGTAGCAATTTATTCACTATGGAATTTTCTGGGTGACGTGCTTACCAATTGGAGTTGTCAATTTCCTCCATCTCGTAATCAAACATTACTCAAGCGAACTAGACTCCCAGTACCTGCGCCTTGTTGAGCAAGCTCACAAGTGGGAAGCCTGATTAATCAGCCCCCGATTTCTGCCCACTTATAAATACAGCCCAGGCCGCGTTCTCCGTAATGTTCAGAACAATTCAATTTCTATCGCCGTTTAATAAGAGAGCCGTAGTCTCTAGTGCCAATAGTTTAAAGTTATTGAATCTTCGTCAACAACCCTTTCATACATCACAAATCAATATGGCTGTTACTGAGTTGAAATCTGCTAGTGCTTTCAAGGAGGCTATTGCTTCTGACAAGCTTTCTGTCGTTGACTTCTTTGCAACCTGGTGCGGTCCATGCAAGCAGGTTGCTCCTATTGTCAGCAAAATGTCCGACAAGTACACCGAAGCTGGTTTCTATAAGCTTGATATTGAAGAAGTTACTGAGATCACTGAGGAGTATGGAATTACCTCCATGCCCACCTTTTTGCTTTTCAAGAATGGCCAAGAGGTCGGCAAGGTCATTGGCGCTGTTCCAGGCCAGCTTGACGCATTGGTCAAGGCCCATTTGTAGTTTTGGGATTGAAAATATTTGGTGATAGCTTGTTAGAAAGACAATCATGTAGAAGTATAAACAATGATATTGCTTCGTGTTGCTTTGCATAATGTTAGTTTTGACAGTTCGTGCCGAAGGGTTCGGCTGTAGCGAATCAGCAGTATGTGGTTAAAAAGCGGTGTTATGTCGTATATAGTCATATAAGGTTACAGCGCTTTTGTGAGAGCTTGGAGACGAAAGGGCGTTTCAGATTTGGGCTTTGCGTTCAGACTATTGAAAAGAGCATTGTGAAGTTCATCTTAGTGGATACATATTTCAAACTAGAGGGTTGCAGATTTGGAAGAATAATTGACTGATGGTAAACTTCATTTTGTGTGGTTCAGGTATTATATTCCAGGGAACTCTTGTTACTATTCATTGTGCTACAAGCTTCGGTTTCGTCTGATCGAAGGAAAAAATTAGCAGTCGCGAAAATCAACACCACTTTTCATTTACAACTGACCTCTGCTATAACAGAATACCAATACCTCTCTCATGTCGGCTCACGGTTGTACCCTGTGTTTGCTGCGTCCTCAGTTTACCGTCTTGTGGTTACCGCAAAAAGTAATAATTGCGCAGACTGCATATCGGCGGCTATCTGTCGAGACGGGCATTAGTATAAAAGCAGAAGGCAACAACAATTAAAGAAGTTGTTCGCTAAAGGTAAAGTAGAAAATGAGCATTACACATAGAGTATCAATTCAGTGGGCTGATCGTGATGCATATGAACGAACAGTAACGAAGGTATTCAGCGCTTCCGATGGTCAATTTACAGATGTGAGAAGGTTGAAGGTCAGTAACGATGAATTTCCTTATGAGTGGGTGAGCTCGGGAAAAGCTGTCTCAATTCCTCCTAACCGACAAAGATTCATCAAAGACATTGATTCCCTTGCACTGCAGGCTGAAGGGAGAGGGGAAACGCCAGAAATTGCGATTGACGAAGGTGCTTTTGAGCAGCTGGGAAATGGGCTGGAAAGAGAAACCGGGGAATTGTTCAATGAAGACAGTAACAAAGTCGAACCTTACATAGAAATCTGGCAGACAGAGAAGTCAGATTGCTCAAATGCTGTCTATGTTCCTAAAGATGCAAGTAAGTTCAACGGAAAGCTCATAAAAGTAGATAACGAATTCCAAGGTGTATTGGAAAGAAAAGACGGAAAGGGTATTTCTAGACTATCAGTTGCAAGAGCTCATGAGGAAAATGGCAAATTGGTTGTGGATGAAAGCTATGGAATCGATGCAGAAATTGTGCTTGACCTGGCCAATTGGGTTGCTCAAGAACTGTAAGTTACACCAGTCATAGATATAGCTTCGGTCCATATTTAGAAAACAGTAGCAAATTTAACCCATTCTCTGACACAGTATGCACACCCAAAGGCGAAGATGTCAGTCCAGTCGTCGAAATTTTTAGGTTGTTTGGAATTACCAAACAAATTATCAGCTTCTTTGTCTACTTTTCTATCCCATGTCTGTAAAAACAAATTGAGTTTCTGTCGGCCCAGTATTCCAACATGAGCTCCCTCTAATTGTGCTTCATTGTCAGTAGCGCCCAGTTGTTGATCTCTCATCGTGTCAACAAGACTTATGATTTCTTTTGGTTCCAGATCCCTCAAATCATCAGCCTGTCCAGAATTCATCATAAGCATTAAACGATTAGATGATGAAAGCGAGCTGTTGAACTTATCAAGAATGGACTCTCCAATTTGATAGTGCCGCACGCTCAACACATCGAGACTAAGCCTGGCGGTCTCCTTCATAATTTTTTTGAAAGTTTCCTTTGAGGTGAGTAGTTTACGACTGTCATTTACAATAAATGCTGATATTAGAGATAGTAGACTTTCATTGGATGAGTTTCTGAGCCTACTCAGAGTCTGGCAGTATTGCTCAAACGTGATTTCATCTCCATCGAATTCGAACAGAACTGAAAAAAACATTGCCAGCGAATTCGATAATAGAGACTGAGGGTGCATTGGCGAAATTATCTGTTGCAAGGTCGAGATAGAAATTTTGGGTTCCGTCACACTACCGGCATCGGCAAGACATCGATATGCAAGAAACCATCTATTCACAATGCTCGGCTTCAGAAATTGTCGGTGAGCAATTCTTGTGGCTACCTTCTCAGGTAATGCAATTTCCTCGTAATGAGGAAATTTACGGATACTAGCACTAGGCCTCCAGGACATAGTATTACAGCGAGGTCCGCTCATCAATGGTACAACACCGACGATACGCAACATAATATGTGCATCACAGTGACCCTTGGATTTCCGGGTATTCCAAACTGCGTTTTCCTCGCAATATGAACACAAATCAAAATCAACACACTCCAAGCAACGAAAACGCTCACCCTTTATAGGCACGGTACCGCAACCATTGCACGTCACGCCCCTGTGTAAAATGGATGGTCGTTCGCTCAGGTCCTCAGCCATACAGTAAAGAATCCTTAGTAGTAATTGCGACTCTGTAGTGTCTCTTGTCTTTGTCTTTGGCTGGAAATTTTTGGGCTCGTCAGTTAGATTATGACTAATCCTTGCAGATAGCACCCTTTTACAGAGTAGTCCTGCAAATAAAGAAACAGCTATCCATTCGAAATGTCTCTCCATACTCCATCAACAAATGTAGCAAAGCTTGTGATGAGCCTTCCATTCCTAGCAGCGTGGTGCGCAATGATATGGGAGGGCACAGTTGTTATCCGCCAAACAGCTGGCACGCACCTTCACACACAATTTGTAAATCCACTTGAAAAATGACCGCGATGACCGTTCTAGTATACTCGCTAGCAATGATTTTTGACGCCATCAACATGGGTGCGCAGATATATTTTGTAATTATGTTTTCAGATCTGGAAGTTGACTACATCAACCCTATTGATCTCTGTAACAAGGTCAACCCGTATATCCTCCCTGAAGCTGTAGTCCAGGCTGTAACTGCTCTAATGTTTCTGATACGTGGATATTGGTTTTCTTTGTTATTAAATCTACCGATTTTGTACTTCAATTTCATGAAATTCAGAAGTAAATCGTACCTTCTGGACGCGACCGACATTTTCCGCACGCTTTCCAAGCACCGACGCCAATCTTTGATGAAGTTAGCATTCCACGTCGTTGTCTTCTTTTTCTATATTTTTACCTTTATTGTTGGACTCTCTTCATAATCTCTTATAAATAAATGATAAACCCGCTGACATGCTTCTTAGACAGCATCTACTTTCTTGATTCTCTTTAGTCGTTCTAATACCCCATAGTCTTTATCAGATAAGGGCTCTAAACGATGAACTGACTGCTGAAGTCGATTCATGACATTCATAGCAGAGTGCGAGGCTTGCTCTTGTTCAGTAGCAATATCAGATGACAGGATATCGTTGGCAAATTTGTTAATCTCATGATCCCTTCGCGCACTTTCCTTCGCCTCCTTTTCTTCAGCAATTGTCTTCTCCAATTCCGTGAGCAGAGCTACTCTCTGCTTTTGAAAATGTGCCAGCTGTAATCTCAACTGATCTCTCTTCTTTTCTGACCTTCGCACTTCCAGTGCCATGCCCTTGTTTGCGTCTACCACATCTACCAAACTGGTAAACTGTGAGGTGAGCAAATCTTTATAAGTCTGCAGATGATTTGAAATGTTGTAAGCAGAAGGCTTGATAGGAGCACTCAAAAGCTCTAAAACTATCTCTGAAACTACATCGACGGCATTGATTTTTGACGTGCCCCCATATTCAGGAGCTAGCTTGAAAATTTTAAATTCCAGGTACTCTCCATCATTGGACTCATTGATTCGCGAAGGTCCAGAACCATTGTCAGGAAATCTTAATTTTTTTGTTCGTGGCCCCTTGGGCCGCCGTGGGAAGGAACTTTCCTGGTTTTCTGATTCGTCTTCAGACGAGCTATTTTCAAAATCGTCTTCTTCACCTAGGTATTGATTAATGTTGACAGGTTCCACAGGTGAAATATCTTCGTATTCTTGTAAAGCCTGTGGTATTTCAGATAGATTCTCGTCAATTTCAATATCGTCGGTCATTTCGTCAGCAAATCCAGGAAGGGTGCTGTTGGCGACAACAAAGCTTGGTGGCCGATTATTAGCTGACGTCGATAATGGATGCGTTAGTGGTGGCTCGGGGGATGCTTCTACGTCGTTAAATTCCTGGTTATCATCTTCCATTATGTTCATGCTTGCCAGCTGGCTCAGGTTCATGTCGCCCGCCTTATTCTCAGTGTTGTATTTTTCTGGGAACTGTCGAATATCTGATACTACCCCGGTACCAGTAGATCCTTCTATTGACAGGTTAGACATTTTACTATTCCAAAAATCAGTGCCCCTTATTCTCTCCATCCTTGACACGGTATTGCTATTCCTTTCATTATTGAGGGCATCATCCTCACTTTTGACGCTCACTGGTGCAGCTAAAAGATCAGAATAGCGCGAATTTTTTGCTAAAAGAGTGGAATAGCCCTCAATACTCAATGAAGTCATATCTCTAATGTTGTTTTTATCGATTCTTACCGAATGTGTCTGTTGTAATTTTGGCAGCGAATCATTTGTAGTGTCAGCAATCTGAAAAGAAGGACTAGGCGCATCAGCAGGCTCTCTAATCTCGTGTGCTAACTCATTGCCTTCTAATGTCAAAGGATCTATTAAGGAAAGTTCAGCAGGTTCCTGTCTTTCATTACCTTGAGGCTCGCTGTAGTCGGGGTTATCCACTGTGTGTTTTTGCACGAGTAAAACCTCTGAATCAGTGTCGTGACCGATTTCATCTGGCTCGTTCTCCGCAATATTGTGTCTTTGACCATAAGTCGTCTGTTCACTAATTGAAAAAAGCTCTAACAGTCTTTTCGTTCCGGCTCCTCTTTGCCGGGCTTGGATTCTTGCTCGTTCATCCATCTCATTTAGCAAAAGGGTAGAGGCTTGCTATTGATTATCAATAGTGTACAAAATTGTGGCGCGTTGCTCTTTTTTTTTAAAACACGATAATTTGAACAGAGATCAACTATGCTGGATGCTAAACGCTCGCGCCAAGATTGGAAATTTCTTTGATTGTCCCACTTGTGGAGCGGAAGAAACGCTTAACTGAATTAGGCTGTTACAGCACTGGAGGGACTTTAACTTGAAAAATCCATCTCAGCAATCTCTGTTGAGACATTATCGCCTGCTAGACTGGGTTTATGATTGTCTGCTAGCGAATTGCTTGTCATCTCCCTAACTAGTTGTCGCCTTCTATCGCCGCACCAGGTTATCACAGCTTGAATACAATGTGCAGCTAGATAACATGTAACTGATAGACGATTTATGACCCTTGATTTGAAATCAGTATCTTACTTGCTTACTAACCAATCCCGCTACTACAATTAAAATTGTTTCTTTTTCTTTGACACTACCAGTGGACTGACTATTTTGATGACCGATTCGAAGTTGCGAACGGCTGAATCAGTTGTTTGCACCAGACACTGACCTGCTACACTCACTTCAACAAACTATGAAATAAAATCAAACCCTGCAAGCACAATCAACATATTTAGACATTCAGCGTAGAGAATGAAGGTCAAAGTCCTTCAGTGGAATGCCGTTGCAGCTTGGCGGTGGGTGATGCCTGAAGATGAGGTGTGCGGTATTTGCAGAAACCATTTTGATGGTTGCTGTCCTACTTGCTCGTTTCCTGGAGATGGGTGTCCTCTAATTAAGGGAACCTGTCATCATTCTTTTCACAGACACTGTCTGGGGAAGTGGCTGAATGTTGAGTCTTCAAAAGGACTATGTCCAATGTGTCGCCAAAATTTCCAAGAAGTCGACAGTGCCACAGGATCTGAAATAATGTTTGCATAGATTGAATAATCAATAGCGCAGGTGTCTTTATTTATCATAATTGGTATAGCGTCATGATTGTGCTCAGTATATTTATTTCAACAGTCTCCGAACTTGACACCCACGCTAGCTTGCGCACTGACTGCGGAATTTCGATTATGAAGCTCATTAAACCACGAAAATAAATAAAATTTTAATTTAACGGTTCTCAATAATATGCATTTTGAGTGGCTACTGGTGTGGAGGTAGACCCACTACACGGAGGTGCCCACATTGTTGTCGTTTCAACAACCGCTCTTCCAGACGGCCATCCACTCTGAATTTCAACGAGGGAAGGAATGGGTTGGCAGTCTAACTCATTGTCCCTTCTATACTGCTGGAGTCGCTCGTCGACGGCTGCGAGTAGGGTTTGGTCCTCTGACTCCAAAGTCTTACCTTTTGCTAAAATTTTGGACTTTTGACGTAAAGAGTCTCTTGCTGATTGCAAAAGGCCAATTGCAAATCCTGTGTGTGACTGAGCGAATTTATCCAACGCCATATGATATTGCGCAAAGGCTATGCAATGATTTTGTCGAGACGCTACCCAACTCTGTAAATTATCTGTGAATCCTTTCGAAGCTTGGAACGAGGTGTGAGCAGATAAAAATTTCTCAAAAGCGAATATAGCAATACGACTGAGTAAACCTGACGACATTTTGAAAGGGTCTGCCATCGCTCGGTACAGAATTTGCAAATGAATTGAGCCTGATATCAACGCAGTCAGGCCATTTCTCGTGGATTCGTCAAGATCGGGAGCACATGGTTCAATACCTGACAGTGATAGCAGGTAGTTGAAGATTGAAAGCGATTCAACAAAACGTTTGGGCTGCCATTTATCGGATGATGAAGAGAGGGAATAATTTTGCTCACCCAAATACGCAGTCGCCAGGCCAAAAGTGAGCATCACCATGCCTATTTCGTATAGCAAGCCTTTCCCCTCAATCTTTTTGACATTCAGCCCTTTGAATGACTGGTGAAGGGGCTGACTCCAAGTGGGCTTCGGTGCTTTGGTGCTAGACTTGCCTGTGCTGAAATACAATTGAAACAGGCCAGGGATATATTCTTCACACGCTCTAACCACACTCAAATAATCCGCATTGTCGGACTTTTTAACCTTCTTGAGGGCTTCGCGCAGCGCTGCACGATCTAGATTCAACTGATTCAAGTTTCCGCTATAATCGCCATCTTCAAAGAATTCACTAAAATTCAAACCAGACGTTGTAGGGAGGCCTGCGGGAAATATCAAACTCATGGCAAGACCACACGCTCAGTTTCTGTATTCAATGTTTTTGTTAACGGGTGTGTCAATTCTCACAACACTATCTACAGAAATGCAAGGACTCCCTCAGCGTTAATAAACTGCATTCCTTATTTATCCGATGCACAGTGATGTCAGCCATTCGAATATGAAAGAGTTTGTCTGAAACATTACAGAGTGGGCTATAGATTCCGGCAATAATACATTCGACTCTAAATTCATTACTGACAAGCAAGATTCGTCTTGTAATTTGTCTGCTACTCTGACAGCAGCGTTTGCTTTCCTTGTCCCATCACGTGACTGTGAGACCGGTTCACACAAGTCGCAAATATTCATTTTTCACAGTTGTCACAAACCACGAGACACACTGCAGCAATGTTGCCATTTCAGCGATGCGTGAGAGCGTTTTCCACGAGCGTGACACTTGCTCAACAAAATAAGAACGCTATGAGCGATCTGCTGAGTCTAATCAACCAACCTTCTAGAAATGGTAATCAAAGCATCAAACAAGACTTTATTAACTCGGCTGCTGTACAGCGCGCTAGCTCCATCTCACCACATCAAATACCAAGGACAGGAGTGCTTGCACAAAGAACTGTGGCTGTTCAGGGTGGCTCCAAAACTGTGGGCCAAGCGCTCCGTCAGTTGAATACAATCAATTCACAAAACAGAGTGATTCAAACGGTGTTCCGGCAACAGAGATACGAGAGACCTTGTAAGAAAAGAGCTAGAATTAGCATGGAGCGCTCTAAAAAGCGTTTTGACAGAGGTATCAAGAGGCTGTTCGGTTTAGTGGAAGAGGCTCGCAGAAGAGGGTATTAAATAACAAATAACTGCATAGAGAGACGGTAGATCACGCTATAGGCGTACTGCGATGTAAATAAACGTGTAAATATTCAGAATGTCACCTCGTAATGGATGCTAGCGAATGGTACAGGTCTTGCTTCAGTCTGAAGTGAGTACGAACATGTGTGAATGATGGTGTGAGAAAGGCAACATTGATGTGTACAGATACACATCTACACTCATTTTACGTGTTACCAACGTTTTTTATTCAATTTTCCCTATAGGACTCGTCACAATATCGTCAATTCAAATATTCGTGCCCAAACTACTCGCAAAAAACTTTGTGCTACCTATCTGACAGAGCTCGTGACGTGAGCTCTCTTATTCACAAGACTTTATGAGAGGAAAAGCTTTGAAATGCAGATATCTAATAGTACTGAACATCTCTGTAACTTTAGTATCTAATCTGCTCTCATATCACATCTGCAACTAATAAGATGACTGTGTTCATTCGAAGTAAAAGTTTTGACATGATGGGCAGTAATGTTTGCAATTATCGTATTTACTCAGCCTGTCTCAAGATCTCACTGTCTCTATCGTTTGTTGACTAGTTTATTAACGGGTTGGCATTGTAGTTGATAATCTTCAATTGAACACTTTAATAGATAGGTATAGCCTGAAACACAGGATAAGAAACAAAAAATATTCCGCCGATTGATTATGCACTACTGTTAACTAAGGGCGAGAAATGAATGAATATTGTGACTGTTATAATAAATTGATTCCTCAACATTGTCAAATTGAAGCTCTCTGTAAGTGTTTTCGTGAATAACTGCTGATACTGCTGACGGAGAGCTTGCTCAATTTTGCATAGGATATGTTAGCTCAGAGATATCACAATTGTTTTACCATTATATCCAATATATTCATCTATGAACAGCAATCACCTTGATATAGAGCATTCTTTGATTGTATTCCACACTAATAACGAAAGCTGAAATCTATCATCTTCCCTATGACTTCGCTTGCAAACTGTTATGTCCTGTTGAAGACAATGCAGGTGGAAAGTATTTTAGCTCCGTTCGTTTCTATCATACTTCTATGATGATCTGTGATTTGCTTTTTCCACACCGCTTGTGATGCTTATAAATCTGATAACCCAAAGAGGGAAACAAATCGGAGGGCCGACCTTGTGGCCAGTATTTTGGTGAAATTATTTGAGACGGAAAATAAATAAAATCGATACATCTTTTTTATATGAAAGGACTGGCTATATCGAGTTAATGTCGTTATTGTCAGCTCTTTAATTTAATTCTTCGCTATTCACCACTTGCTTCCTTCAAGTCAATGTAAAAAGGCGGCATAGATGGCCGATGTGGTAACCTACCGAAAATGGGCCTGGGCCTATCGCTTAGCATTTAAAAGTGGGTAAAAAGAGCGCATATAAATACGCAACGGAGCCCACAAACAGTTTGCTGGTACAAATTATCTTTCAAGACAAACACAACCACAACTTGATACAAAATGCAGAGACACATTATGAGAACTGGGATGGGTGCTTTTCGTATGACAGCCGCGAGACCATCGCTTGCTGCTAGTTTGCGTTCTCCTACTCCTGCAAGATTTTATCATGATAAAGTTCTTGACCATTATAACAACCCACGAAATGTGGGATCGTTGGACAAAAATGATGCTGATGTGGGCACTGGTTTGGTTGGTGCACCTGCATGTGGTGATGTCATGAAGTTGCAAATCAAAGTCGATGACAACGGAATCATTGAAGATGTGAAATTTAAAACTTTTGGCTGTGGCTCCGCTATTGCCTCATCTTCGTATGTCACGGAGCTTGTTAGAGGCATGTCGCTGGATGACGCTGGAAAGATCAAGAACACTGTTATTGCCAAAGAATTGTCTTTGCCACCTGTGAAACTTCATTGCTCAATGCTTGCTGAAGATGCAATCAAGAGCGCAATCAAAGACTACAAGTCTAAGAGAGCCAGTGCAAATGTTGCGCCTACACTTGGACCAACAGCTGGTCAACACCAACAGGCTTAAATGATCAAAGTGGACAGGCGCGCTTGAACTTTGCCACTCACGACGTCGGTGAGTTTCGACTGCTGCTTAAGCGATATTGTTATTAGCACTCCTTTACGAGCAGATCTCAGGTAGATCGTACTATTTAAAAAAGGTTAAAGTAGGAAAATGGTATTTTTTTTGTTAATTGCTTGTTCTATAAACTTATTCAGAATCATCTTTTACTACAATTTGCAAACTTAATAGTGAACTATGTGCATATCACAGCATGAGTGAATCCTACTGATCCTACTGCAGACGTTTGAAAAGTGGGGATTACTTGTTCTACCAAGTTAGCGCTCTGTTGTGAAATAAGTGGAAGATGCAATTGAAGCTGTAAGGTACGCATATCGCCCTTGACAGCTGTTGAGCTCTACGATAAATTCCTGGCTGTCTGGCACGAATTCTTTTCGATGCAATGATATCGTCTGACGTGCCATACACCAAAGCACGGCCATTCAGAACGATAATGAAGTCAAACAACGATTCAATTCCAATCTTGCGCGCCATGGAACCCTAGTTCACATGCAAAACCCACAACCCGTGCAACGGAGTGTCTGATGTGCTATTTTGCAATGAAATTGAATGCTGGCTAAAATATACCAATGACAGTTCGATCAATAAAAGTACAAAAGTTAATTAATTAAATATTAAATAAGTTCTAGTTATAAACAAGAACGGAAATCGATGTTGGTGAATGTGCGATGAACGACTCCTTGAGAATACTTTCAATGACCTGCTGTTGAATGACTTTTGCAATGATATGTCGGCTCATTGCCTATGATCCTGCATCATGCAACACATGACCAATCTTTGTGGCCACAAAAAAGAACGGTTATGTGAGGTTTGAACATTCGACTATATCACCGACAGAAGATTCAACTCGTTCAGTGCATCATGCCATGTCTTGCTCCCCGTGGCCACAAAAGGAGCAATAGTGGCAAGAATCACTGCCCAAGTATCTTCTTGCTGTCAATGAGCATAGTCAAAGTCAAAAGATGCCAGATTCGCTGAAAGTATGGAAGCTATAAGCCGAGGTGATCGATAAAACAAATACCAGATCATGAAGTAAGAGGGGTGTCAAAAGTCAAACAAGGATAAAAAAACCAGTAACTGAAAATATTCGTCAAGGAGTCACTTCAAGGCATTTTTACAAGGCACCCCCAGCCTGCATCATCAGCAGGGTGGAGCCCTTGATGGCAACCTGGGCTGTCTTGCCGACAGCCGATATCAACGATGCACTCAATAAGGCTGCACTTGCAAGAACTACAGCAAGGAGCTCAGGACAGTGAGCCTTTTCGATAATGAACTCAGTTGAATCATAGATGGCAACACATGCAGATTCAGTTGCAATATCGACAGCATGATAGGCAAGGACACCAGGAGTGGTGAGAAGTGATGACTTTCTCATGACCTTGCGCTGCTCAAGGGTTGTTTTCCAGCACTCTTTGAGATCACGCAGGCTGTCTTTGAGATGCTGTTTAGCATCGGATGCTCTGGTTTTGAGCGAGCTGGAAATTTCGTTTCTAGCGGCACGTCGTTCGCTTCTTGCAATTGCTTTTGCTCTTGAGCGTCTGCTCTTTGGCGATGAGGCAGTGGCATTGCCGGCACACGCTGAATCATTAGCTGTTTCAGACGATGGGAAGGCAGAGCTTCTCATGGATGAGTTGGAACGAGTCTTGGGTAAAAAGGGCATTGTGGGTGAGCGTGGTTTGGTATTCGGAGCGTTATAGCGGTAATACTGGTGAATGTTAGATGAATGGGTGATCTGGGGAACTGAGCTGGCAATTTATAGTTTTTGGATTGGTATATTTAGAAATACAATGGCGAGTTTGTCCACTGCCCAGGAGCTCGTCTACTTCCTAACGAGCTCTTATATTGGACAAGTTCTCATAATGTGGACAATATACGTCCACAAGTAACGAGGTTCACATGCTGGCCAAGCACTCGCATTTCCTAACAAACTCATATATTGGAAGCAGATTTCATACCATGTGGTCGATATGTATCCCCAAATGTGATATTGACGAGTTTGCCATGATGGCCGAGCACTCACTTTTCCTGAAAAGCACATATATTGGAAGCAGTTTCCAAGACCAAGCTGTCCAGGTTCTTGTTTGCATTCCTCATCTTCGTATTGGAAGCGGTTTTTGATATTGGGGTCGTACTTCTACACGCAATGGTGGTGCTGTGTGTCTCAGGCTACTTAGATTCTCTTCGCTCGCCTCCTGACGAGCTCATCTGCTAAACAATGCTTTCTTGATGTAGAGGTTGTGCCAATGGTTGGCGTTCTTGGCGGCCCGTTTCGGCACTAGCTCTCTAGTTAACATTGGGTAAGTGAAATGAGTAAGGGGCAATTGCAGACACACCAATGAAACTGCGCTTGTAGCGCTCGGTAATTGTACGTTTAGTTTGGTCGAAGTATCAAATTGAGCATGATATGCGTGTTTGCGAGATCCAAAAATGGGAAGTTTCTTAAAAGATTTCTATTTTGCAATACAGGGTACGTTGACCCCACCGACGACCCAGCTCACTATACCTGGTTAACTACTACCAACAACTGAAATCTCGGCATTCCCAGCAAATCTGATTTCTATTTTACGGAAATGTGGTGGTTGAGCTCTAAAAGTGAAGAAAGCTCATCGGATAGGTTGAGCTTCCTTACACCTGAGCTGAAGGAATATTATGACCGCGTCAAACCTAATTTAAACGGAGAAAATGAGAATGAAAATGTTACCCAAGATGCTACTAAGGAATCAGGCGCTATACCAGTGGACAATGCAAGGCTGTTCCAACCTTCACTGCTAGAGGAGGAAACCAATGGAAAGCTGCTCACTCTGAAGCAGGCTGCCATGGACAACTGTGTTGAGCTAGAGATAGAGCTATCTAATTGCTTGCGCAACGGCCCAATGATGAGTAGGCTTACGTCATGTTATTCGCAAACGGTGAAGCTTGACAGATGTCATAAAGTTCAGGCTGACATTCTCAACATGTTTGGCTATTTGAAAAGCAAATCTGCCGAAGAGCGGAGTCGTATTCAAGGTAAAGCAGATGATCTTTTCATCAAATATGCTCCGGATGGGTCTTTGACTTCAGCTAACGAAGCGTTGTTGCGGAAAGAGGCTCAATTTGGTATCAATTCCTAGAGAATATTGCGCGCATCAAACAATATTTTCTAACGGGCAGTGTATATAATGATAAATTATTGTTACTTGAAATCATCTATAAGTTTGCTAAGCTCTACAAAATATTGCAGTCTTTGCTCTCGATTGTATGACGATACTAAGCCCGACGTCGATGGCATCACAAATACCTGAGCATTTGCAAATGTCTCATCTTGAAGCCCAAACGTAAAAGTTCCAGGGAGCCTTCCGTATTTCACAGAGTGTATGCTCTCCCAAATCCCTTTCCCTACTATGCAAATAATTTGCGGAGAGACTGCTTGAAGTTTGGTTTCCAAATCGGGTACGCTGCGATTCAACTCAGCCTTTGAAAGATCCTTAATGCCTGCGGTGGGGCGCGAAACCAAATCTGTGAAGCCTAGCTTACACTCTTTCTGTAGGACACAATCGTCGAAGGACGTAACAGGGCGATTGGTGATGCCTGATTTTGAAAGAAGGGACCAGAAATGGTTGGAAGGGTGCGCATAATAATGACCACTCTCTGACGACATGATTCCAGGATTAAAGCCCACAAATACGCAGTGAAGGCCAGTACAAAGAAGATTAGGTAACGGTTTCAACTGCTTTCCGTTCTTTGACATGGGACTTGCCAACTTGCTTGTGGCTGGCATGTTTGTAGGTACTGATAACTTATCATTCTTGAAGCTTCTGGATTTGATGGTATCATTTTTGCAGTTTCTAGCAGAGGTACCATTAGAAGGACGGTACTGAAAGCTTTTGACTAAAGCAGAAAAGTTGCTATTACTCATTTGATAACAGAGAACGGCTCAGGCAAATGCTTATACTGTAGGACAGAAACTGGGTCCAATCCTTCTGAACTTCCAGGAATTCCAGCTAGAACTTGCTTGCTCACTTCCGCAGACTGAGCAGCCAAATCGGAGAAATTGATATTGCCAGAGTGCGAGCTTGTAGGGAGGAGCGAATCCTCTTTGGCGACAAGAGAGTAATACTCAATAACACGCTGGATATGATTTCTTCCTGCAAAGTGCTTTTTTCTGATACCCACAGAGTCGTGTGTGATTGTGGTACCACAGTACTCGCAAAACAACAGCGGCATCACTGGCTCAAGTCAAACACTTGACATCGTTGCTCTTAAAGGGTCTGAAAAATGCTAAGCATTTCACGTGACTATAGTATGTGGCGAAATTTCTTTCAGGTCAGTGAGCAGCAGAGTTTATCTGATAGCGCATCGTGAACCATTCAATTGCTTGAGACCCGACGTTTGACTTTGACATACGAGTAATTCTTATCGATCTCTTTATTTCTCTCAGCTGAGAAGTCGGACAATCTCCGTTTGGAAACCCATCGAAAGATCCAACCCAACACTGAAAAATTATTCAGCGCACCCCCTACTTGGGAGTGTTTTTATTTCTTATTTTTGTTTCTTCCATCTACCCAAATACACAACTGGAAAATTTGAAAAATGGCTGAACAACAGCAGGTTCCACAGTTCAAGCTCGTACTTGTCGGTGATGGTGGTACAGGTAAAACCACCTTTGTTAGAAGACACGTTACCGGTGAATTTGAAAAGAAGTATAATGCTACACAAGGTGTTGAAGTTCGTAACCTTGCATTTCACACCAATTTTGGCGAGATCAAATTTGAGGTTTGGGACACCGCCGGCCAAGAAAAGTTTGGTGGTTTGAGAGATGGATACTACATCAACGGTCAATGCGGAATTATCATGTTTGACGTTACGTCTCGTATCACGTATAAGAACGTCCCCAACTGGCACCGTGATCTTGTGAGAGTCTGCGAAAATATCCCTGTCGTTTTGTGCGGCAACAAAGTAGATGTCAAGGAACGTAAAGTGAAGGCTAGGTCCATCACCTTCCACAGAAAGAAGGGCCTTCATTACTATGATATTTCTGCCAAATCCAATTACAACTTTGAGAAGCCCTTCCTGTGGCTTGCAAGAAAGCTTGTTGGTAACTCTGCCTTGGAATTTGTTGCTGCACCAGCTCTTCTTCCTGCAGAGGTCACTGTTGACGAGGAGTTGGTTAAGAAGTACCAGGAGGAGATGGAGCAGGCAGTCACTATGCCTCTTCCAGATGATGATGACGCTGATTTGTAAACAATCGCCGGTAGTAAGTAATAAAACAATATACTCAATTGATATAGTTTTCAAATCTACAGAGTGTAAAATTTTAAAGCTTTTATGAACCTCTGATGTTCCCAGACAATGTTTGGGAACATCAAAACTGGCCAGCGCCTACAACCCGAGGTGGACAAGAAAGCTTAATATTATTCATCCCGCGAAACCCGGCAAGCTTACAAGAGTAGAGCAGAGCTGAGATCACTCAAAGTTCAATTCGTTGTTTATTTCCAATTACAAATTTGGCTCATTGTCTGGCTAGTCATCAGGAAGTGGACAGCCCCCAACAACGCGCTTTTTGCAAATCACCACCACAAGTATATTCAAAACTCCAACTTCTGTCGCATCGAAACTACTTGAATGGCGACTGGCCTGATAAGCGATTCAGAACTTCTGGTCATTGTCAAAGAGCGGCTAGATGCTTCTCTTCGTCATAGTTTGAAGGCAAGGGCAACAGCAGACGCTTCAATAAATCAGAAGGGAAATTACGAGGAACCTGAAGATGTTACTGACGATGGAGATCACCGGCAAGTAAGAGAACAGAGGGGAAGGGATACACGCGAAGAGGCATATGACGAAGACACCGACGTGAGGCAAGACTCTCTGCAAAATGAACGTGAGGAAGATAACAGCGCTGAAGAAGTAGATGACGATGATGAAGATGAAGTAGAAGATGATGAAGACGAAGATGGAATTGATCTCGAGTTGACCGATTTGGGTATAACTGATGTTTCGAGTGATGTCATGCAGCTTCTTGTCAATTATAAGCTCACTAGGCTTTCGTTTGCAAACAATCTGCTGGCAGATTTACCAAAATCAACATTTCATCTTTCAAACCTACTTTATCTCAATATTTCAAACAATCGCTTGGCTACGTTTCCCACTGTAATTACACGACTGCCAAATTTAAAGATTCTTGACATTTCCAAAAACCTCATCACATCATTTCCAACTTCCTTTGCAAATTCGCCGCTATCGCAAGTACTTGAAATCTTGTCGATGTCGAACAACAATATATCAACTATACCCAGATCCATAGCAGACCTTGAGCTTCTACATGTTCTTGAGCTTGATAAGTCACTCATTACCCGTGATATGCCGTCCGAAGTTCAAGAGAGAGGGAGCGATTGGGTATATGCTCTAAAAGATTATTTGCTGGAGCACATCCCACAACCCACATTTGACTTGGACCCTATGCAACTGGCCAGTTCTACGATGAACGAGCTAAAAAGAAAGGAGAACGAGAAATCACTACCGCATGCAAATGAGAGGCTACGCTCTAACTCAGAAAGCACGTTGAGTGGATCGGCTGCTGTGCGTGCCGCCAAGAGGATGGGTGTTGTTCTTGCCAAAAAAGTTCCTTTTGATCCTAAAGAACTACTAGCTACATCTGCTACTCACCATGTGAGAGGCTTGTCTCATGACTCTGTTTTGGCAGAATCATTACAGCAGCCAACATTCCGTACTTCTCAAGAGCAGGATTCTCAAAGTGGTGGCTTGCAGGTCAAACGCATGTCGACTCTTGCAGAGATGGATGCACCACAGACTGGTGCTTCTGCGCAGGATTTAAAAGGCTCTGTTCATGAAAACAGTAAAGAGTGGCTATCTGAAACTACTTCTGCCAAAAATGCTGATAAATCTGAATTTCAGGTAAACAAGTCCAATACAAAGGCTACAGAAAGTGAACAGGCGTCTATAAAACCTGGTGAACTCTTGGATAAATTTGACAAAGAGCTTATAAACAGAGCTGATCGTGGCGGGGAGTGGAAAAGACATTTGAGTGCAACCGAAATAAGGGATGTAGCTGAGAATTGTCTTTTCACGATGAATGAATTGCTGCAAATGATTCGGCGCATTCTTCATGTCTGTCGTGACAAAACAGTCACGTCCAAAGTTGGGGTGCTAATGACACCACTGAAAGCCAGCTTTGATGATCTTATCAAACTTTTAGAAGATGGTGTTTCGTCGAGCGTCATTAGCCAGTCGATAACTTCATGCCTGATGATGTTTAGCAATCTTCTATCCTGTATGCTTAGCTACTCCGATAAGATTACAGGGCAAACCGATGTGCGGTTTGTGAGACTACTGATATTACAAAGCATTGGCACTCTGCATGAACTCCGCAACGCTTTGAGCGTCTTAAGTAGTGCCCAGTCCATAAAGACAAATTATCGGGGTGGTGCTATTGCCAGTAGAAGTGGCTCGACAAGCGGCGTTGCGCATGGTGAACTGGCTGCGTCAGATGCTCGTTTATACGAACTTATCGAAACATCAACTGCAAAAGCTCAAAGTGTTTTGAACATGCTTACCAATGCAGTGAACGAATCTGCGAAGGCTACTGCTTTTGCTGTAGCTGGAGGTGGGACTGCATCCCATACACTATCTAATCATGTTAAGGAACTGACAGCTGCATCTGTCATGGGACTAGATGCCACAAGAAGACTTCGCAAAGTGATGGAGGATAGACGCTCGACTGGAGATACTGATAGGCGGAGATTTTGGGACTCTTTAAGTGCTTTCCTCAAATCTGTTATCTCTATTCTTGTTGCAGCTAAAGGATCCATGTCTGATTTGCCGTTTCTTCAACAGATGACTCCTGCACTCTCATCACTTTCTTCAATGACAAAGGAAATCCCATCACTGGTAGAGGCTTCCTCGTACAAGATTTTATTGGCGGAAAGCCAACCCTTACATCATATGAGTACCGCCGCGAACAGCACGTCGTCGATAACATCCAATATAGCCCCACCGACTACTCCTCTGGTGGCTGCTTTGGGTCCAGCACATGCGGTTGTTTCACCATCGGTGAATGCTCAATTTCCAGCTGGTTATTCACCCTTTATACCCGCTGACTGAGTGCCAAGGGAACCAGATGGAATATGACTTTGGAGGAGATGAACTAAAGAGAGAGTCCCAGAGTTTTGTTCAAGTTTTGTAATACACTATCGTATGAATTGTAGAGGGTGCTTCCATATTCAACCTTTGAGAGTTTGTGGAGCTTTTGCCGGGAATATTCCACCTCAATCAAGTTCTTGAATATTTTATATTCCTGGCCCTTTACAGATCCGGCGTTTTTAATAAATTGTACCGTTTTATCTAATGACTTGTCCAATACAACATGATCCGGAGCAAAATGTTTGTGCTTGTCATCCCCGAACCGGGCACGCAGTGCTCTTTGGAAAACATACTTTTGTGGAGCTTCAAAATTGAGAGCACGGAGACCATAGCGTAATATCAATCTGTAGCTGCTCCTCTGGCAGCTAGTCAACATGTAGTATTCACTCTTTTAAGATCATTATTATTCGGGATTTCATTAACTTTCAACACATTCCAGACACCTCAGCCGCATGATTTTGAGGACCGTTATTACCCTCCCAAATCGATGACTGAAAAATTCACCAGGCGGCAAGTCTCTCTTCCAGCAAACATACAACAACGTTCGCGAGATACAGAACATTCAGTGCTCATCTACCCTTTGCTGCAAAGTTTCGTGCTCAATTAAGCGGTAGTGCACAAAAAATGTCTACAAAAATCGAAGGCGATGGCGCTCTAAAACCCAAGAGCGAGAAAGAACTTGAAAAAGAAAGAAAGAAGGCAGAAAAACTAGCCAAGTTCGAGGCAAAACAAAAAGCGAAAGCTGCATCCCAACCTAAGGCTTCTTCCAACTCTAAAAATGTTGAAAAGGCGAAGGTGCAGGAGACAGCAGTGTTTGTTGACAAGACTGTACCTGGAGAAAAGAAGATACTTTTGTCGTTGGATGATCCTACATTGAAGGCCTACTCTCCTGCTGCGGTTGAATCGTCCTGGTACGATTGGTGGAACAAGATGGGGTTTTTTGAACCTCAGTTGACTGAGCAGGGAGATATCAAACCTCAAGGCAAGTTTGTCATTCCTATTCCTCCACCAAACGTTACGGGAGCGCTTCATATTGGACATGCCCTGACTTTTGCTATTCAGGATTCTCTTGTTCGCTATTACAGAATGAAGGGTTTGTCTGTATTGTTTGTGCCAGGGTTTGACCATGCAGGTATTTCTACTCAGTCTGTTGTTGAAAAAATGCTCTGGTCGAAGGAGCAGAAAACAAGACATGACTTAGGCCGTGAAAAGTTTACCGATTTGGTCTGGGATTGGAAGACAGAGTATCATAAGCGCATCAAGAATCAGCTCTCAAGATTGGGAGCATCTTTTGATTGGTCTAGGGAGGCCTTCACCTTGGATGAAACCAGGTCAAAGGCAGTTGCCGAAGCTTTTGTTCAACTTCATGAAGACGGCACTATTTACCGTGCCAATAGACTGGTTAATTGGTGCGTTGCCTTAAACACCACTCTTTCTAATCTTGAAGTAGACAATAAGGAGATTCCGGGACGAACTTTACTCAAGGTACCGGGATATGATGAACCTGTCGAATTTGGAGTTATCACTTCCTTTGCTTACCCAATTGAGGGATCTGATGAAAAGCTTATTGTAGCTACAACTCGTCCGGAGACACTTTTTGGAGACTCCGGAGTAGCAGTACATCCTGATGACGCCAGATACAAGCATTTACATGGCAAGTTTTGCGTTCATCCCTTTGTCAAAGATCGTAAGATTCCTATCATTTGCGACGCTGAAGCTGTCGATATGGAATTCGGTACCGGTGCTGTCAAAATTACTCCTGCTCATGACCCTAATGATTATGCCACTGGTAAGCGCCACAATTTAGAATTCATCAACATTTTGAACGACAATGGTACTTTGAATGGTAACAGTGGCTCCTACGAAGGTATGAAGCGTTTTGACGCAAGAAAGAGGGTAATTGAAGAATTGAAGGAGATGGGTCTCTTTATTGAACAAAAGGATAATGCTATGAGTATTCCACTTTGTGAAAAGTCAAAGGACGTCATTGAACCTGTTATGAAGCCTCAGTGGTGGGTTAGACAGAAGGATCAAGCTGAAGCGGCCTTGAAAGCCGTCAAAGATGGTTCTCTCAACATCTCTCCCAAAACTTCAGAAAATGATTTCCACATTTGGCTTAACAACATACAGGACTGGTGTATTTCTCGTCAGCTTTGGTGGGGCCACCGTTGTCCAGTTTATTTTGTTTGTTTTGAAGGCGAAAATTTTGAAGAGCTGGATAAGTCTGTGGAGGATCGTTGGATTTCTGGTCGCACAGAAAGCGAGGCCATTGAAAAAGCAGAGAAAAAGTTTCCTTCCAAAAAGTTCACCCTTCATCAAGACGAAGATGTGCTCGATACTTGGTTTTCTTCTGGACTTTGGCCATTCTCGACCTTGGGTTGGCCAGACAAAAATTCCGAAGACTTGAAAAGATTTTATCCAATGTCTATGTTGGAAACGGGATGGGACATTCTATTCTTCTGGGTAGCCCGTATGGTTATGTTGGGCATCAAGCTCACAGGACAAGTCCCATTCAGCGAAGTGTTTTGCCATTCCCTTGTTCGAGATGCTCAAGGAAGAAAAATGTCAAAATCTTTGGGAAATGTAATTGATCCATTAGACATGATTTCAGGCGTGTCTCTTGAAACTCTTTTTGAGAAATTGAAGCAAGGAAATCTTGATCCAAGGGAAGTGAAGAAGGCTTCAGAGGGGCAAAAAGCGTCATACCCCAATGGTATTCCAGAGTGTGGTACTGATGCCTTACGTTTTGCTCTTTGTAACTATACTACTGGTGGTAGAGACATCAATTTGGACGTTAACAGAGTTGAGGGATATCGTAGATTTTGTAACAAAATCTATCAAGCCACTAAATTTGCGTTGATGAGATTAGGTGAGAATTATCACCCACCTTCCAAACCCGCAATTTCTGGCAAGGAGAGTCTTGTGGAAAGGTGGATATTGGATAAACTTTTTCACGCATCATCTTCTGTTTCTGAATGCTTGGAGAATAGAGATTTTTTCAACGCTACCAACGCAGTCTACAATTTTTGGCTCAGAGAATTTTGTGACGTTTACATTGAAAATTCAAAGTATTTGATTATGGAGGGTACTGCTGAAGAAAAGAAATCAGCCCAAGATACCCTATTTACATGTCTAGAAGGTGCACTGAAAATTACCCATCCTTTCATGCCTTTTCTTACTGAAGAGCTATGGCAGCGTATTCCTAAACGCGCTGGTGATGAAACACCGTCTATCATGGTTTCTGACTTTCCAGCTTACCCGAAGGACTTCGTGAGTGAAGATTCTGTTTCGTCGTATGATTTGATTCTCGACATTGTTTCTGGAATCAGATCTCTGATGGCATCGTATGGAATTGCTAAAGATGGTTCAGTTGCAGTGCAGGCATCGGAAAAAGTTATCTCCACTTTACGTGCTCAGGAAACTTCTATGCTATCGCTTGTGAAAGCTGCTAAAGCTATGGACATTATAGGAGAAAACGACACTGTACCTAAGGGTGCTGTTGCGTCTGTTATTAATCCCGAGTGTTCTGTTTTTGTTATTTTGAAGGGGCATGTGGATTTAGATGCAGAAATCAAGAAAGCTGAGAAAAGCATGGAGGCCAAAAACAAATCGTTGGCCTCATTGAAGAAGCAGATGGAATTACCAAACTACGAAACCAAGGTACCAAAGGAGGTTCGTGATAAGAATAGCGAGAAGGTTGATACGCTAAATGGTGAGGTAGACGGTTTGAAGGCAGTTATCGCTGAGTTCAATAAGCTGAAGTTGGAATAAATAGTTATGATTTGACACAATATTTTATAATTATGTATACATGTGCGTAGTTATTGAAAATATCTCATTGTGCAATTTCACGGAAAGTATTTTGCTAGTTACCTTGAGTGATTCTGTGAGTGGCAATTGGTTTCAATGTTGGTATCCATCAGGGATGCTATGCTCGTGATATACTGCCAGTGATATACTGTGTTAATGACTTACAACCTCTCTCAATAACATCAAAACTGGATTACATATTGATGACTAGCAACCAACACTGCGGGAGCTAAATCTCTTTGTTTGGTGAAAGGCCCGATGACTATTATATTAAATAAATTATTGATAACGGTACCATGGCCAGCGATATCCAGGAAAATTTCATTCGCCTTCCAGATGAAACCGCATTGGTGGATCCAGTACTTTTTGCAGCACTAGTAATCGTACTGCTTGCTGAGGTAGTGAAGAATTGATCCGCAGAAAGACCAACTTGGGGCACTCCGCTACAACCATCGCAGGTTTTAAACTGAGGAACAGTGATAGTTAGAGGTGTAGTTGTAGCAGCTCCATGCGGAATTGTAGCACTTGCAAAATCAGTCAAATTGGAGTTTATATTCGTCAAATTCACAGCAGATTCGTTGGAGGTATCCACTTGAGCGATGCCAACCAAGCGATTATCAAAGTCAATGACAGTGTACATATGTCGCAAAACTGCCCAGCCAAGTGACGAGTACCCACTGACTTCCGATGCTCGAAAAGCAAGAAAACAAGCCTGTTCACCTTGTGAAAATTCGTAAGTTTTACCACTATCACCGTCTATTACCTCCAGCAATATGTCGGCAATCGGCACACTTATTGTTGTAGAATCAAATATCAAATCCACTGTTGCATTAAGACTTCGGTAAGAACATGTCTGAACCCACACTTTTAAGTCATCGGAGTACACTGCGTTTAATTGAATCGCTAGTTGAACTAAAACCTCAAACGGTAAGTGAGATAGCATGCGCGTGCTATCAATGATGACTGACTCATTTATACCCATTGCAATACCTGCTATTGCTCCTTTACCGTTGGTAACTGACAGCGCAGTTAGTGGAACGTATGGATATTGCATCACTGTACGATCAAAATCCTTGAAATAGGTTTCCTGAAAACCGTATATCTGCATACTATTCTTGTATTTTTTATTGTCAATCTGGCCAAAGAGGGTAGTGGACACGTTGTTATCGTTCATGTAAAAGGAAACCGCATTCGATTCTATCCAGCCATTTTCTCGTAACATCTGAAGGGTCGATGATACCTCTCCGTCTTTATAACCAACACCAAACAGACCAAATGGTGCAAATATTCCATCTGGATAAGTATTCATCAAAGCAAATTTGCCAGTTCCGTTTGTGCCAAACAAAACGCTGTCACTGCCCTTACCTGTCAAGTTTTGGAAATTGTCAAGAGTAATGTTGTCATTCGCATAAAATCCTGTTATGTTTCGGCCATTTCTGGATGTAACAATCGCAGGGATTGTTAAGTTTACAAAACTGCGAGAGCTAAAAGGATCAAACAATGCATAGTCAGTGACACAGTCATCGAGTGAATTGTTCGCGCATTCTTTTACACTTCCCTCCTGAAATACAAAAAAGTCTCCGGAGCATACGTCTACGGAAAGCGACAAACTCTGGCCACCAATGGTAACGTTAGTCAAGAGTCTTACGGCATTATCGCTATTGAATGAAAAAGTTTGCGAGGTCTCCTTCAGCGCTCGAAGGCCGCTGGCGTGTAAATCAATGTTCCTCACGCTTGGGCCCTTCAACAAAGTAGCTGTTACAACTGCTACCAGCTCCAGCAGCAATAGAGCTTGCATTGGCTAGCTGGTGGTTAAATAAACAACAAAGCTTTCGAGGTATTTATTACCTCTCATTTTCTTTTCCGACCATTATTGCCAAATTGAAGCGGAATGTGTGGTCGCAGATGTTGAGAGTGCTAGACAAGCAGACCTTGAATGATGAATAGTTATAATCGTGAAAGACACTCATCGTCCTGCGTTATACGGGCCATAAAAATTGATCGTCAATAAGTTGTTATCGGTTGGGGTAAACACGTCTAGTCTAAACCTCTGGTGCATAATGTTTCACTTTATCCCCTATTCGGTACTTATACATGACGTCATGCATGTGTTTGTAACCTCATTGCAAGGGGCGGCGTAGCGGTAATATCTTTTGGATAGCTTTTGTGTTATAACGGAGTTGCACACGGTTCTCAACAGGATGTTAGAAAAATATGTAGCCTTTACGGATCAATTAATATTTTAGTTTATAAGATGCAATTTAGTTGAGAAATAATCAGTTATTCGTCCGTTACTGCTCCAGGTTCTTTTCCCGTATTCGATAGACATTATAAGCGATAATGGCTGAGACTGTAATCGTTAGCCCAATAGCGTTTGACATGCTCAATGTATCTCCAAAACCTAATGCTGCAGAGCCAAGGGTGACAATTTCTTTGAATATTCCAGCAATACTCAAAGCTAAGACTGATGTACGTTCCAGTAAGAAAAATTCAGACAAAGTCATCAAAAATGCAATAGCCCCTGGAAGAGATACAAGCAGGAGACCCTTGATAATACCTTTTTCTTCCCACATATGAGATTTAAGTAGCTCAAACGGTCCTTCAATACACAATCCAAGCAGAAATAGCGCAAACCCCATGATTGGTGCAAGCATCAAGATTGTTTGAAGAGGGTTATGCTTGGTATTTGAGTTTGGAGCGACAGCATTATTCCGCTCAGCTGATGGCCGTATAATATCTCTCCACGAAGTAATCAACCGCGCTGGGCGTCCTTTCAGAAGCATTTGCGTAAGGCACCATCGTAGCCCAGAACATACTGAAGCTCCCAAGACTGCTACCAATCCAATTGCTAGTAGTGTTGCTGAATGGCGCTGGTGCTCTTCTGAGTCTGAGTTTTCTGATCCATGGGAACCTCCAACGGCCATCAAAATAACGCCAACAGTCATTGTACCTACGATGGCTACTAGCTCAAGCGTGAGTATTTCTAGCCCAAACAATACGCCAAAGAGTAGCACAAATCCTAAAGCTGAAGACTTGATTACTGTATAGAAAGTCAGTGTAATTAGACCGAGAGAAACATTGCCCAGTCCAATGTCTCCAGAAGAAGCAAGTCCACAAGGTGTAGCCACTCTCAAATAGTTCCAAGACAGATAGTACCTGAAAGGCTTTATCTGCTCATGCTCAAGAACAACCATAGAGTTTTTCTCTTTCCATAATCCATAAATCGAGAGAGTTATATATGAAAGCAGGAACTGGACTAGCTGATGATAAGACGTTGTAATCAATGGAAACCCAAAATCCAGCATCGATGGTGCGAACATCCACTTGTTGAACATTGAAAGAGAGACAGATGACACATACCAACAAAGAATCAAAACCCCGTTAAGGTAATTCTCCTTCAACCATTGACCAAATGTGTATCGAGGCTTGTTTAATTGAATATTGACAAAATCTTCATCTCCAAGCATGGAATCAAATGTTTCCAAGTCTATACCATCATGATTTAGGGGAGTATTATTGGACGTTTGGCTAGTTATGCTAGCTCCTCTCGCTCGGGACATAGGTGTTTTCAACTCACCTCTACTCGGGTTGAATAAGAGCTTGAGCTATTTTGCAAAAGGTGAAATGCTATAGACTGTCCGTGGCTGCACTCTGCGTAGAAGTCTGGAAATTCCACAATCGATAACAATGGAATTTTGGCAGTGTACAATAATCAGACGCGTTGCATGCGTCTGCGGCGCGCGAGTTAGCCGCAATGAGATGCCAACAAGAAGCCACTTTTCCACAAAATTGAATGAGCGAATAGTTTTGTGTTATGAAATAGATTTTTTATACACGTATCTGCTCTGTGTTTCATTGCTCTAGCATTCATCGATTTTCGATCGAAAGTAAACAATAAACCACGCTGGTTCAACAGATACATCGGCAAATAATAAGAAATTGATTAGAGTAGAGTAAGCATTAACTTTTGATTGTGCCCATAGGCTCAATAAAACACTAAGAATCAGATTCGTGTAAAACCATTGAGAGTTGCACGGTAATAAATTATGAGTTTGTGCTAGTATACTCTATGTCGCTAGTATCCGATCATCATCCTTGCTTCCACCATAGTAATCGTCCAAATGGTTCTTCTTTCTTCCCTCTTGCTCCGTCCATTACTTGGTGGAGGTGTGCTCACAGTTCTTCTACCTTAAAAAAAACTCTTTCTCTACCTACACTGACGTGATCACGCCACAAAGCTCGCATCCACTGTGGGAAGACATCTCATGTCAATGCTTCAATCCCGGAGCTAAGATGTATATTACGCCACACCTCACCCTAATGCTGTTATCGATGTGAGACTTTTCAAGGCAATGTTTTTTAGGAAGCTATCTTTCTGATATGACCAATTTTTTGAGCTATGTCAAATTCAGAGTCAAAAATTTCTCTCCGGCCTGGTTTGCGATGACAATGGGTCTAGGAATGGCATCGTCGATATTGTATACCTATCCCTACGAAGCCAAATGGTTGACGAATCTGGCTATTGTGTTCTATTACCTAAACATCGTACTCTACTTGATCTTCACGATAATCTTTATTGCTAGATTTTTGCTGTTCAAGGATCATTTTTCACATGTATTTACGGATTGTAGACAATGCTGCACTCTCGGATGTATTCCAATGGGCCTCGAAACCTTGGTTCTAATGACACACTACCTTTGGGGGGATGATGTATTGAATATCACAGTTGCAATTTGGTGGATTGGTGTGGTGATGTCATTGTTTTGTGCTTGGGGAATATTCTTCATTATTTTTGCAATGCCATCGCATAGCGACAAAAGTATGAATGCTACGTTGCTTTTGCCGGTGGTGACTCTGATTGTAGCGTCCACGGTAGGTGCTACCCTGACAGCATCCATGCCGATCGAACTGCACAAAACTACTCTTGTTATATGTTTCATGATGTGGGCAAATGGAGAAATGTTGGCATTATCAATAATGTCAATCTACATTTGGAGACTCATCCACTACAACTTAGTGGATAGGTCCTTGACGTTCACTAGCATGCTGCCTGTGGGTCCTCTTGGCCAGGGAGCTTGCTCTATCTTAGAACAATCAAAATCGTTTGCTCTCATTTCTGATGACCATCCAGCTACTCCGCTTGTCAAATACGGTAGCATAACGATAGCTATTTTTCTTCTATCTTATGCCTCATTTTGGATGGCAATTGTTGTCCTTACAGTATGCTATAGACCTCCACAAGAATTTACCATGACTTGGTGGGGTCTCACATTTCCTTTAGGAACGTGGGCGCTTGCATGGAAGGCCATAGGCGAAGACGTGGATTCTAGTGCTCTTAGAATAGCTGGTGCCTTGTTTGGAGCTGTTGAGGTACTCTTCACGCTATTATGTCTGAGTTGTTCATTATACTTTGGATTTTTCAAATCAGGCATTTTTGATATGTATGCCAGCGACTACGAGAAGGAGCAGCAGCCCACAAGTCTAGCATTTGAGATTTGACCAATTGGTGAAGTATGCTTCATGCTTCAAATTGCTAAAGAGATATTTGAGATCGAAGAGTAATCAACTATGTGCTTTCTTATTTATAGAGATGTACAGATCCTAGTTCCATATATAAAGCGTCACTATCTAGACTGATAAGTCACGCTCTCCAGATAACCAACGGTTGAAAAAGTCGTTAGAAACTCTATGTTGGTTGAAAGGCACCATATGACCAGCATCATAAACTCTCAAGAAAGTGAAAATATCGTAGTTTGAAACGGTTCCTGATTCCTTTCCGTCAACATAATATTTCTTGGTAGGAGCTTTAGCAAATTTGTCAGTTCCCTTCCATTCCAAAACCTTGGCCCAGTGTTCATTTCCAACCCAGTTGCAAATGAAGTCCTTATCTCCTTCATAGAGTAGCACGGGCAATCCCTGATTCAAAACATCTGAAACTGCGGTATAATATGGCATCATCCAATCACCGTGGAAAAGGAAGTCTTGATTCATCTGCATGTTGCAAGCCTGGTACTGATCGACTTCCACACCAAGAGCCTCCTTGACAGATTCAGTGTTTAAATAATCTTCAAGGTAGCCAATTTCATCGTAACACAAAGGATTGTCACCGCAAGATTCGCGAATGTCGTAAACGTTGAGACCTGTTTGCTGATAGGGTCCCATCATCTTGTTATTGCAGTACACAGCAGCAGGAACGCAATACCAAACAGACTGGCTTTCGTAACATTTCTCGATGAGACGATTACACTGAGGCTGAGCATCAATCATGCCCTGACACTCTTCCTCACTGAGAACAGATGGATAGCCTCCTTCACCACATGCCATTTTCTGATAATCGTCGTATTGATGAAGAGGATCAGTCAGACCATTACCAATAAGAACCGAGGTCAAGTTGAAAATAGCATCTTGGTGGCTGAGGATCTCTGATGCCATTACAGGAATGTAGTGACCTGCATACGATTCACCGGCAATAGCAAAATCGTTAGCAATGTATTCAGGAAACTGCTCAAAAAATAATGAGAGGAATGCATAAACATCCTTGGCAGCTTGAACAGTATCGTGAACAGTTTCGGACTCAGAATATGAAAATCCCACATTGACTGGTTGATCCAAGATAATAATTGAAGCGTTGGAGTTCCAAGCATCCGGGTTATATGTGAGTTTGCCGCCCTTTCCTACAAATGAAGGGCCAAATTCCATTAGTGCCATCATGGAAGAGCAGCCAGGGCCACCATTGAGCCACAGCACCACTGGGTCATTTTTCGGGTCATTGCGAGATTCGAAAAACCAGTAGAAAAAATGTTTGTCATCAGCTGTATCAAGGTACCCAGAGTACTGCTTGACAGTGTCGAACTTGAGCGAAGCAGGGGACTTGACCTTGAGAGAGTATTGAGGAAACTTTGGAGAAGACTTGACTGACAACCAGTCAACATCTTTTGTCTTTTTACGGGCCATTTTACTAGGAAGTCTCAACTTCTCCATTGCACCAGGAACAGCAGAAATAACCTCAGCCCAAACATTGTAAACGTCAGATGACAGACCGGAGATATCAAATTTGAGAGCTTCAGCAATCTTTGGAATGAGTTGGGCGGCTTGGAAAGATGCCATCTCGTCGATGAAACTTTTGGAGGCAATTGGCTGCTGCTCTTGCAGTCGCTGAGATACAGCGGAGAAATCATTGTTTCTATTGCCACCTTCAAAAGCAGACGCAGCTTGAATAAAGGCTAAAACTAGCTTACAAGAAAACTTCATGGTTTGTGAATTGTAAGGTAGTCGGGATGTACAATGTGGGTAGACTCGGCCCTTATATATTCAACAGATGTGTCTGCCGATGGCCGTGTTTGCGGAGGTTAGTGGCTGAGGATATCAGGCGGCACCTACCACTAAGGTGCCAGATAGGTACCCCATTTGTTTTAAAAGAGGGAACTTTCATGCACGAGCTGAGTTGGGGAAGATTTGTTAGCCGCAAGAGTTCAATAAGCAACTAAAATGAGTGAATTGGTACAGTGATTCTGATAATTGATGTAACTAGCAAATAAATGAATTCCAAGTATGTTGGTTACAATTTTTTTTCTTCCATTGTTCAGAGTGGCAAATAACTAGCGAGTAGGAGAACGCCTGAGTCAACAGATAAAGAACTCATCATGTTGGCCATGTTTTTCTGAGAAATTGAAATACAATGGTGAGCTTTGAGTTGCTGAATGCTACCGTCAAGCTATTCTTTAGCACTCATTTTTGATATCCTGAGCAGTCACAAAGTAATACACTACCGATATATTGCGTCTGTCGTCGTTCATGCAATACGATACTGTACGGCTCCAATGTACGGCCCAACTACTGTTAGATAACGAGTACAGCCGTCGAAACAGTGGCCATGCTCCCATATTTCAATGTTTCTTGATCTTGAATTTGGTGCGAATGTTACTCAGCAATTTACCCAGTTTATTATAAATATCGTTAGTATCTTTACATTAATTCTCGTAACCTTAATCTATCTATAATGAGTTTGCTTTGACCATCATCTCAGCCAATCGATGTCCTTTCTCACCTTGTTCTTTCTTGAGCCCTGTGACCACTCCATTTACATCTGCCTTGGACATTTTCTGTTCTAATTTCATTTTTCCCTCTACCTTGGTGATGGTAATACGCAATCCCCAGATATTCTTTCTTAACAAACTAGTGTATTCCACTGGTGCTTCATCAAGTGTCCATGGTGTGTCACGTTGTGACTCTTGTTGATATGTCAATGAGTTGAGCTGTCGAAAAACGAATTCCGGATCCTCGATAATTTCAGGTTTTCCATGTAGATGAACAGCTGAAAAATCCCAAGTGGGCACAACTTTATGCGTTGTACGTTTCGTTTCATACCACGATGGTGTAATATAGGAGTCCTCACTCTTGAATATAACGAGGCACTCTGAAGCAGCTTTCAAAGAAGCTAGTTGTGGATTTGCTCTTGCTATATGCGCTTCCAAGCGAAATTCATCACCGTCCTGAATGACAATGAAAGGTATATGGTTTGCCTCTATACCATTGTCCCCTGAAGTAATTATAGTGCCTAATGGCCATTGTTTTATCAATTCCAACTGTGCTTCACGATCTTGCCATTGGTATTTAGCAGGAATATACATTGCCACTATCAAATGCTACTGTTGAAAAGTAAACACGAGTATATAAAAAATAAAACCTTGACAATATTGGCGATGTTTTATCACCAGCTGAAACAATATTTCGACTTATTGTCTATTTTATATTGGCTACCTGTTCGATATCTCGGCTAATTGTTTTTAGTTGATAACGGCTAGTTTACTATTTCAGGATATTTTTCGGCAGATTAGTCACTATAAGTGTCTAGTGCCGAATTATTGGTATGTTTGAAAGCGCTTTTCTACCCATATTTCTCCCCATATTTACTTTCTACTTTGAGCGTAGGAACCCGTGTTTCTCGGTGAGTATCTCCTTCCACTCAGGACTTCTGGGTCATTAAGGCTTTTTGATGTATCCATTTTTGTGTTCGACTATTTATCATTAGATTCAGTCTAATAGCTTTATTTCCCATCTTCCTTGAGTGCTCTCAATTCTCAAATGCCATGTTTTCAGCTAATATTACTTCTGTACTGTCCAGGTTAAAGTAGACTGCAGACAGACTCTTGCTTGAATATGCCAGCAAAAGCAACTGATAAGCTTTTTGTACATTAAATTTTTATTGAATGCTTGTATGAAAAGCCTGTTGATCAAGTTTGCTTAACGATCTCCTTACAGGGGATTTCTTTCGGCCAATGGCTATCAGGGCGTTATTTGTCGTCAATGTGCAGCGAGAGATCAGCAAGCAGGGAATGACAATAAATCCTGCTGGTGAAGCCTGTTCGTTGAACAATGTAGCTATATTGATCCTCTCTAATTGATTTCATTGCTATTTGGAATATAATAATTCCAATTTGTTTGATATTCTCAAACCATCAAGAGCTGAAAATCAACAAGGGAACAATGTATATATAAACAAAAATGCTAATCCAATAGTACTAACACAATGATGATTAGATGCATTTCATAAATATTGCCAATATCGCATTAAATTAATATTTGGCGAACTTGACATTTACTTAGCACATGCATACCAATAAAGTCACAGATCGTTCCCTACTCCCACCATTCCCCAACCTTATCTTACAGCCTTAACTCAACAGAAATATGCACAATTGACAAAGACTCGATTTCTTCACCCCACATTATAATCATCGTTCTTTTCACTACTCTAAAATCAATATATATTGCCAAATTATGATTGGCTTGAATTGAATTTTGGGTGTTAAAGTGAACATCACACCCGAGTTATTTCAGAGATTTGACCGTGAATCAAAGCGTGTCGGCTAAAACCTTTAACCAAACCTCCGGCAACGTGGTTTGGAAAATTATGCGTTTTGGCAAAATAGATTCTCCAAGCCACACTATTTCATTCCTAACCCCTCAGGTTCGACGTTTATTGACAAACCCAAGCTCCCGTGACTTTATTATCTTTCAAACGGTAGTTACTAGTCTCAACGTCCCTGAGTACTTTGGGTACCATGTCACCAAGCTTGCTGATCTTTTGCTAGACGACATGTGGCTATTTGCAAACAACTTTCTGGCCCGTGTTCAGATATTGATAGGGAACGATCAGTTTGAAATATTGAAATTTGTGTGGGAAACATTTGAAACGGTGGAAGCAATTTGGCAAAAAAGAGGGATAACTGTTGAATTCTATCTTCAGGTATTGGAGTTTTCCAGAATGTGACAGATGAACATCGTTTCAATAGTACCCAATATTCCTTATCATGACTATTTCAAGTCTTGCAATAAGTAGCGAGTCTACACAAGCTTTCACGTGGCTGTTCTTGTTTATACCCAAGCTGGTGAATTTGGGCATTTAAAAATTAGTTGGCAACCTTGTCCTACTACTGCCGACCTGTCATTTCACCCTGCAGTATCGCAGACCTGAGTGTGGTCGGTTGGGCCAAGCTCGCATAATCGTGCCCAACATGCACGTGAAACCCACTCAGCTTTTAATAAACCACACCACCTCCCTATTTTAACAACAGATTGAAGGACAGAGAACTATCTGTATTTGTGCAGATTTCAAACCGATACATTAAACCTTTGCTGTCATAAAGCTATTGGTTGTATTTCTTGGCGTGATATACCTGTCATCGAAGTGGGTATTTAACTCTCTATAGAGTTGAGATCTGCTTCTTCAAAAATCATGAAGCTGTTTGTCTGCCGTCATGCTCTACGTCAAGATTCTGTAGATGGCAGCTGGATCAGTACTTCCGCTACACCATATGATCCACCGTTGTCCCAAAAAGGTTTGCTTCAAGCTGAATCACTTGGAAGGAGAATTAAATCCATGCTGGCTGAGGAAGGTGAGTCGTTAGCGTTATCTAACTCGAGCAACCTACCTATCTGTTTAATTACAAGTCCATTTCAACGATGTGTCGAGACAGCCTTGGCGGTTTCCTCTTGTTTCACTAAAGCCAACTTTTTGATTGCTGCAGGACTAGGAGAGTGGCTAACGCCAGATTACTTCACAAACTGTATTCCACCGCCAGTTGATGATCATCAAGAGCTTTGTGCATTTGCCAAACGTTATATTACCGCACACTCTCCTCATAGTCGTGTTGATATCTTCAAGTCAGAATCTGGTGAATATGATGAAAGCTGGAAGTCAATGAAAATGAGGGTTACCAATTGTTTAGAAAGCATACTTGCTTCAAATCCCTCTACCAATACCTTTAGTGCTGTCATCGTAATTACCCATGGTGCTTGTTGCAATGCACTGTTGAGTTATTTTGCTAAGCAGCCAATACTATCAAATATCGCTCTTGCATCCTTTTTTTGCGCCGAATCTAGTGAATGCGAGGTAGATGATGAATTGGACCATTCCAACAACAGCTGGTCTATTGTTGCAAATGAGAATCTTCAGACGAGTAGAGAGGTGGGCTCTAATTTATCGTTATCATCGACGCTTTCATTTGAAAGCTCTCATCTACCAAGATTCTCAAAGCCCAACATAGAGAATAATGCTGGTAAAAGATCTTTTGCTTTGTTTTTCCAATCTGGCTGACAGTTTATTGACTGAATTAAATTATATCTATATATATGGTATATCTTTATGATATTTTGTGTTTCACTTTTTCTGCTTTATTGGTGCAGTGTTCATCACATGGTCTCCGTTTCGATGCAGAACGTTCAACAACAGCCGCACGGTATATATTATGAGTACTAATTTTTTTTTTTATTTCACAAACACTCTCTGAATTTAGATAGAACTGTGGGTTGTTACTTAGTCGACCTATCGGTGTGGACATCAGAGATAGAAAGAATGCCAACTAAGCTGAGCAACACACTAGTTGTATAGATAACCTGGCAAATATATTCACATTTTGTTTTTCAATTCTCTTAATAGCTTCATAGTTTCATTTTGGTCGTTTGAATGAACGGCTTGTTGAATTTCCTTATTATCCGTCATCATGAAGGGGTTAAAGTGAAGCTCTTGAGCAATGGTGAATTTTCCGGTAGTATATTCATTCTTAGAGGCGTATTCATCAAGTTCAGCGACAGCCTTATTGTTTAAAACAGTCTTGACAAACTTTAGGTTGCTTCTGGTGTATTCGTGGCCAGGGTATACAACTGTGTCACCTGGAAGTTTGGAAAGTTTAGCAAGCGAATCAACCATTTGTTCAGCCGATCCTTCAAAAAAACGCCCACATCCTGCGTTGAATAAAGTGTCACCAGTGAACACGGCCTTTTGGCCACGTTTATCATCCGTTACGTAATAACAAATAGAATCTTGAGTGTGGCAAGGTGTATGTATAGCAGTAAACCGTACATTTTTACCCAAAACAAACGACGTACCATCAGAAGGAACATCAGAGACTTCAGGCGAGTCAGCTCCAGCTGTGATTGGTAATCCTGGGAACTTTGTCTTCAACTCTTGGTTACCTCCAGAATGGTCATAGTGATGATGAGTGTTAATGATTCTTTTCAAATTGACCCCAGCAAGCTCGGGTAAGACCTCTGCAGGGACAGCAGGATCAATGATAGCTGATTCTTTGGTATCTTCATCAGTGACGAGATAAGCGTAATTATCACCAGAGCCCCATCTCATTGGAATATTTTTGATATACATTTTGCAAATACGGGTAGCTATCATCGGGAGAAGTTGATTGTGACAATGAGGTGTGGGTTGAGCCAATCTCAGACACGTGATACATGCAGCAACACCAATGTGGGTGGATGTAGCGAATACAGAATGCAATTGATTCAGAAATTCATCGAAGATGTTTGACAAATTTATAACGTCATATGAGATTCTGGCTCTATATACTTTTTACCTTTCCCTTTACACTTCACTTCGTTCCCAGAACGCTTAGATTCAAGTAATTGCTGCTTCATGGCGGGTGAAATATAAGGGTGTCGCTTTATTTAGTGCTCTCTATAATACTACCACTTATGTCAGAAATACGCAACAGACAATTAGGAAACGGATCAAAGCCCACTAAGCAAATCAAATATTTGAGCAAGCAGACTGAAGAGAAAAATGACGTAGTCAATGATGGGTTCCATGCCATGGACATCATGCGGATGCTTGGTGGCTTTCTGATTTTAATCATGATGATATCTTGGTTTGTAACTGATACAATCACCTGGGGATATGAAACAAAATACACAAACCCCCGATATCTGAAATTTGCGATGATCACTGGACATCATAACTTCACAGATTCAGAACTTGCACTGTATAACGGAACGGATAGGCAATTACCTGTATATCTAGCTGTTGGTGGCCGTGTCTATGATGTGACTGCAGGCAGAAAGACGTACGGTCCAGGAGGGCCATATTCATTTTTCGCCGGTCGAGATGCTTCTCGAGCTTATGTAACCGGTTGTTTTGATCAAGATTTAACTCACGACTTGAGAGAATTGGACCCGAAAGAAGCAAAGCACACTATTGAGGGTTGGCAATCATTTTATGATAGAAGTACAAAGTATTGGTTTGTTGGTTACGTCAATCATGGTCCTTTACTTGGCCCTCCTCCTAAACCATGTAATGGGCAGAAGATGCCACACTAAAAAGTGTCGGAGGAACAATTTTTAAGGTTGCCATTTGATCATCACAAATTTCAAATTTCCAGATTGTTGTCTGATTAAGTTCATTAATTCATCCCATTTCTTAACATTACATAAATGACCTTCCTGCGTTGAAATTGACTAAATCCTCGAAAGCAATCGCTTTGAGTAGCTTCAGCCCATTCTTTTGCTTAGGGTCTAAAGCCCACAAAGACTTTGATAAAAAGTATTTTCGCGGCTCCAAATGCAAAATTTTTGTTGGCCTGCTATCGTTCTCTAACGTGGAGATTTGTCGCCCGTCAACCTCAAAGTAAGAATTTTTCAAAAAAACGGGAAAGGCAGAAAGTGATTCTCTCGATGGAAATATTTTGTCTGCCAAATGCACTAAGCTTCTTAGCTCTTTGCTTTGAGGACGAAAAAAATGTCCTACTATTTCGTGCTCAATGATTCCTCCTTCAAATTGAATAACAAGATCTCGTGGATGTTCATCAACGTAAGGACGACGGTACGTAACAATATCGTCTACAATACTAATATGATCCAGTGATATATTGTTGATGGATAATGTAATTTCCTCTCGTCCAGTTACATTATTCACTGAAATATTGTGCTTAATTATTCGTTGCTCCAAACCTTTGAAACGATAGAATTGACATTCTTCAAGTAAAAGTCGCCTCTGGTTTTCATCCTTAATATTAACTTTCGCCCCTCTCAACATCTCTAATAGAATTTCAAACAACTCTCCACTTCTTGTAAGCACAGTGGCAGGGGCTATTGGAGGAGGACGAACAATGTCAACATCTTTTGAAGGAAATTCAACGTGAGCAGAGAAGAAATTAGAAAACCCCAAGGTGAAAAAGTTTGGACTATTACCAGGTGAATTAAAAATCTCTCTTGGAATCTTAAACACCTTTGACCCAATAGATATCATTGATACGGTTGAAGTGAGATGAGTAACCAATCGTGGAAGATGATAATACATAGCATCAGAAAATAATTGAGCATATTCTATATCACTTTGTGGAGCAATATAATAGCCCTGAAGATGCATGGTAATATAATGGAATATTTTCGCTGATCTATCGACAAATAAGACTTCATTAGAATTGTTCTTATCAGAAAAGAAAGCCGTGAAGTACGAAGGACCATCAGAAGATAGAGAAGCGCCACTCAACCGAAACACTTCTTGACCAATATGGATGGAATATATCTCATTATGTGGTAGTAAATTGGGAATTTCAGATTCATATCCTGGTGCTCCTAGAGAATCAGGAATGTTCTTCATTTCAAAAATTATTGGTATTGGTTGTGTGTGTTTTTTGATTGAACCATTGTTTATTCCAGCCTACCGTAACACAATGTTGAGTACCGTAACGACCGTTGAAGGCGTTTAGCTTTCACGCTATCCCAGTTATCTTTGTGATTTTGACTTCATTCGAGTTTATTTGAATGAAACTGTGTATATTATGTAAGTCAAATTGAATAAATGAAATCGATGAAGGCTGATTTGGCTCTACATCAATGGCTATAGAGCTTTAAGTGCGAGGTAGGATTATAACAAATACGTGTACGTGTAAAAACTGTGGGCATGCTCAAGCACATGCATGTACATATATTTATATATATATATGTCTGCTGAGAAAGGCATGTATGCATGTGCATCATGACATGCGAGCAGAGGAATGTCTAAGGCATGTACATACACATAGATAAATATATATACATGCATAGAAATTTCACTACCCTATATAGTTTATATAAATATTTAATTGATATAGAATTGACTTAAAGAGATTAATAAATTTTAAAGCCTATTCTATTGTTAATAGTATTATTTATTTCTTATTATGTAATTTTCTATTTAGATGTTAAATTTTGCAAGATATTTTTGGGTTAGGTTTTGTTTTCTTAGTAATACATATGTGTTGCATTACCACCGATGACTGATCAATGTATCGTTTAAATATAAATATTGCCAATCAAAAAATCCATGATAAATATTTATATAGTTAATGAATTCATCAATTTCTTTTGCGTCTGTCAAGAGGTGTCGTCACGCATTTTGGTCACTTGGTCTGTTGTTGGACTGGTTGTTGAATACGCCCCGGTCGTATTTTTACGATTGAGACGATTTGGATATTGACGAGTGGATAACCGATGCTTTGTAAAAGTATTTGTACCTTCTGATACCAATCTCTATTTGACAGTAGTAGTGTTTTGAATGGTTGTTTGTGGTTTGACTAACCCATGCTAAAAAAGTTTACCTAGCCATCCTTGTTCTATTCTCGCTGTATGCCTCGGTAAGCCGGCCAGTCGCGTTGCATTCAATCAGCAAGACTTCACATACTGCAATGTTGATGCCTAATTAGGTAATAGGTTCCTCAGCGTAAGCTATCAAGCGGCTTGTATTTAAAATGTCGTGGTCGCCGTCTTTCTACTCACCACGTACTCTAATTGTTGCGATCAGTATGAACACCGATAAGATATTTAAATTAGCTGATGTTGCTACTCACAACACTCGAGAAGATTTGTGGATGGTGATCTCAGGCAAGGTATATGATGTCACAAAATTTGTCGACGAACATCCGTAAGTTAATGTGATCTTTTCATTCTATACAGACTTATTTACTAACTACAGGGGAGGGGAAGAGGTGCTCACAGATTGCGCGGGCCAGGACGCGACTACTGAGTTCAACGATGTTGGTCATTCTGAGGATGCCGTCGACATGCTTAAGGATATGCTTGTTGGTACCCTCGAGCCGGAAGAGACTGTCAAGACGAAAAAACCTACCATTGATACCAAGGTCGCCCAGGAGTCATCATCTTCATCGCCTGTTCTCGTGTTTGCTATAGCGGCAACTGTTGCAGCTTTAGCTTTTGTCTACTTGCAGCTCAGTAAGTAGTATACGAATTCCGCGGCTGTTCTTGCATTTTGAGTTGCCCTGTGTGATACTGTCTTTGTGTGTATATACAATTAGATCATACACATGTGTAGAAATATGGTTACTGTACTTATCGCTCTTGTTGTAGGAAGAATCTAGACTGTATTTTTTGAACCTTTAACCTTTTCTGTACTTACCGAGATTTTACATATATAGTCCATGTCACGACAGTACCGTTGGCGGCTCGAAGCCGTTAGTGGTTGGTGACGTGAAGAGTCGTGTCTTCGACGTATCAGACGGCGGAGAGACTCTTCGCTGTTGCTGGGTACACCTATGAACTAAGCAAATCGCATTAGCGGCAACAGGGGAAAATAGTGGGCAGGCTATTCAAGGAGTATACCACGATAGCCCTTTCTCGCGTTCGGAAACATTTATTTCCACCGAAACTCAATGGGAAATGAACTGTGGCATTATGTAATATAATTGGAAAGAAAAGAAAAGGGGTTGGCACAACCAGTACCGCAAATCGATAAGGACACTCATACTCCAACCAGCTACATTCAACAGTTGCCATTAATGACGGTCACTAAGCTTGATTGAGGGGAAGGGAACTTCCTTATCCACGTAACTACCGAATATAGGTTAGGGCGGTCGGCTAACACCAATGCATGCTCAGAGAAGCTCGTAAACGTGGTAGAAGTTTATCAGTAGAACAGAATAGTTTACTGAGAAATATTAGCCGTTGAATGCTCTCTTCATTTTTCAAAAAAATAATCAAATCGCAAATATTCAAAGCCAAAGCATTTAGAGTGTGCCGAGGCGGCAAAATATTTTTTATTTTTTGTTGCAGATTCAGTCATACTAGAGGTGCAATGGTCGCCTACTGCTTAGTGGATGAAAATTTTTTCAATACAGCCATACATTATATAAGCCCATTTGCCCACATTTTTTTTTCGGCAGAAAACTTTTCTTAACAGAAACATACCAACAGAACAGAATTTTTAGTAAGATATCCAAAAATGTCCATCTAAACAGACTGTTTCCCTACTCCGATCATGACATCGAACTTTAAAGAAAAGCTATAATATTAAAAAGAACAAGAAAGTCTACCCATTGACTTTGTCAAAATACAACAATAATGATGTCGTTTTATTTCACCTGCTGTCAAGTTTTACAAACCTTATTCCGGTAAATTAAGTTGAATACACGAAAGATACACCAATATGTCAATTAAATTCGACGCGCTTTTTGATTTTGCTGTTGACTCCTCGAAGGACGAGGCGTCAACCGGCCTGACGTTGCCAATCACTCCAGATGAAGGAGTCCTGGAGATTGGTGAATTGAACTCCTTTGGAGATCATGCTTTTGACGCAAACCAGTTTCAGCTGGTGACTCCACTGAGCGATACCATTTCACCACAAGAACTCATTGGTCAAGTGGATGATGTGATGGGATCACCTTTGTTTGATGCCCCGCTGGAGAACCCAGATGAATGGGCGTCTTTGTTTGGACCTGCTCCACCTTCTGAGGCACCTGAGCTTCATAAAGAGTTAGATGGGTCGGCTGTCGAAGAAACTATAGCTGGAGTGCCACCAAATTCCACTGAAGTAACTGAGTACTCGAGCAAGTCTCGTGTTTCGAAAAAGCGTCGGTCAACACCGTTGTCAAAGCTGAGTTCTGAAGCTGTGGCTGCTGTTGGCAAAGTTGTTCTCACTGAAATTTCTACTGACATTGATGCCAAAAAAGACGATCTGGGACTTACTATTTACAATAGGAAGCCAAGATCATTGCCTCTTTCTCCTGTAGTAGTCGATGAAGAGGTGGAGGGTAGTGTCGCCTCCAAAAGGGCTCGCAACACTGAAGCAGCAAGGAGGTCAAGGGCCAGGAAAATGGAGCGCATGATTCAGCTAGAGGAACTCGTTCGTGATCTTGCTGAAAAGAATGCACAATTGAAGAGTGATCTTGAGGCATACCGTGAATGTTTTGGAGAGTTGCCATCAAAAATGTGATTCAGAGACTTTTGATACTTTTATAGTTGGGATTGGAAATTTCATTATTATATATACCTGTATGTATTCCTTATTAACAGTGGTATTTAGATTCATGTCAGTTGGTTTTTGGACGGCGGATTCAAACCCAGAAAGTTTGCGGATCCTACAGTAGAGGCTGAGTTCATAGTTTGTCTTCTGTGATAATGACTACTTTGATTCTAAATCGTGCACTCTAGTGGATAGCATCGTTTGAAGACACCAGAAATTACTTCCAAGATCAAGACCATTTGGAGCATGGCTAAACATAACCTCACAATATTCTGCGCCTCTTCTTTCAGTCCTTTATCTCAATGCATGACAATCGTTGTCTGCCAAAAAAATTGGATACTGGTTTCGATAGTCAAAGTGAAAACTAGAAATTATATACGTGACATGTATTAGCTTTTTATATACTTCGACCGACTCAACTCTACAAGGCAAGCCGAGCGTTAAAATTTCCCGTTTAAACAAATGTAAGAGAAGATACAAGAATCATTCCATGCCATTGAATCCAGAAAAACCGGTTACAAGGAAGAACTTGTAGTATGGTTTTTTGGAAATATTATTGCACCAATTCCAGGCACTAGTGAGTCTTCCGTCGATGCAAGAACCCGCATCGTAAAAATTGTCGGCACCCGATCCATCAAATGCATGTTTAAAGAAGTCGCACAGGATGTGCGATTTCAAGCTCTTCAGATCTCCATACTGAGAGACAATCCATTGAGATACAAAGGGGTCACGCTCTATCGAGTCAAGATTTTTTATCGTCAAGTACAACGGAGTTAAAATTCGAGGTACTTGAAGATATTTGTCAAGAAAGAACAAAGCATTTGGTACATTGTGGTCTCCAAGATGTACCACGGAGGAGCCAATCCACCCGCCAGTTCGCGCTTGAACTTTGGAAATAATTTTATGCATAGCCCTACTAACCTGAGGGCAGGTTTTCAATCTATTCAGCCCCTGTCCTGTATCACCCAAAAGATATCTCTTATTTGTAGCAAGCAAATCATCATCCGCTAAGCTCCATAGCTTGAACATATCTCGCATAATCTCCGACCAGAGTGCTAGAGATTGCTGGACGTAGAGATATTGTTTGCGGTGATTATGAGAGAGACGTGCTCCTTTACTTCCTTGTGAAATTCCCAAAGAAAGCCCATCAGTAGAATCATTAGGATCAAAATAGTCCTGCAGAAGACTAATTAAATTCTCAACTGGGTGTCTATTGGCACGTAAATAAGAAGAGTAGTCACCGATTGAGTAAATTGCTTGGCAAACATCATCCTGGGTAATTTCTGATGCGTTCATCTCTCCGTGAAACCCTCCTCTTTTGGCTGTAGCGTATTTTTTGCTCAGAGTTGAAATTGCCAACTCCTTCCTCTTTATTTCTCGCTGAATATTCAGTCGACTTTTGCCTTCTGGAATAATCTCTAACGTTGCATCAACAAGAAGTGGATCATCTAGCAGATGTAAGCAATTTTTTGAACTCAAAAACGAGTGCACTGTCTTCAACGGCTTGTGTAAATCAAAATCCATCGCCTCTCTTACTTCCGGTAACCTCGAGTCCATAACCATATACATAAGCTTCCCATACGAGTCACGCATCCTATCAGGATTCATTATTTTATACCTTCTTCCAATCTCAAAGACGTTTTGATACCATTCAAAATTTTCGGCAAAATCTTTATCTTCAAGAAGTCTTTGGCCTGCCTTCATATCTTGAGCCACCACCAATCCTGCAAGAATAGAACACATTTCTTTGAGTTGAGCTACCATCCGCTTTGTCTTGGATGAATAAACAAAAATATCAACTTTGTCAGTGTATTCACTTACATTCAGAGCTGCCTCTAGTAGTCGAAGTAGACGTCGCTCCTCGGCTGTCAGTCGCATGGGAATATAAGGGACATGACTCACAATACCTTGTAGAAGATGGGATTTTGAATCATTAGATAGCTTACTATCGTCTTGAGATTCTTCATCTACAAATTCAGCTTCTTCATCAATTCCACTCTCAATGACGTGGACACCTGCAGGAATAGCAGGGGTGTGTGACGATTTAAGCTCAAATTGCTTGATGGAATGGGATTGACGCTTGCCTGTGCGATGAAGATATCTGTGACAAACCGAACAGAAAACCTCGGCACAATTCTCACATAGTAGTTCAGCGGGTTGGTCTCCACACTCGACACAGAGAGAATCACTGATGGGAGAACCACTAGTTTCATCACTTTCTATGTCATTTACTGCGTCTAATTCAGCTCCATTGTCCAAGATCTCATTATCTGACAAAATTTCTTTCAAAGATCGGTGCATTTTGGGCGCGAAATAATCAGAATCGATTTTTTTCCACTGCACATAATTCGACGCGGCTAAAAAGGCTCCACATTGCACAAATGGAACTTATGTCCGTTGAACGCTAGTACTCACTTTCGCTTGGAAAATCTAGATGATAGAGAAGACAATAGGAAGAGTTACTCTAGCACATCAAAGCAATCTCGTGATGGATATTGAATTGAGTTTCACTTTTGAATGTAGCTCATTCACTGTTCGTCAAATAAAACGATACGCTTGCCTTACTTGATTACTCAATATTCTTATTTAGTATTCAATCTTGGCAAACCATGCCCAGTTGGATTTTTTTCAAAATGTATGCCGTGGCATTTCAACGCAGACAGGTTTAGTACCTGACATCAAGTATTCGGAAGAACATGATCACTTTCGTTTCTACCGAAAGTAAGAATGATAATTTGGCCTGGGAATATATCTTTTCATCGACTGCTCTAGGGATTTGCCTTGGTGCATTACAAATATGCGCGTTTGCTTTGCTAAGGGATCGGTTGCGTGAAATCTATCAGTCGAGATCTCATATTTATCCTTATGAACACCTATTAGTTCGACCAGAGTTGTCACTGATCAAGACTGTCATTCAAGTCTGGAAGTTTTTACCTCTGTCACTTCTACAAAATCATAAAGATCACGACCATTTTTTTTTCCTGCGATTTCTTCGCCTTTGTTGCGTAGTATGTTTCATATGTCTTATCTGTACTGCACCATGCCTTGCCCTGATGATCAGTACGAGCATAAAGAGGTCAACTTTTCGTTCAGGTCTCGAATCCTTGACATGGAGTTCTCTTCCACCAGATACCAACCAGTATGGTGTAATTTTTCTTTGTATTTGCCTTTTGACAGCTTGCTTCTGCTGGTTTATTAATCGAGAACTATTAGTTTTTTTTCACTTCAAGATTGCAATTTTATCGTGTTCTAATCCCGATTTGCTATCGTCTCGAACAATTCTTTATAGATGTTTATCAAGTGATACAGGTTATTGTGGTACCTTTGTGCGGTCTCACTTAGAACAGAATATGGCTCCAATAGTTGAAAGAATTTGGATCAATAGAAATATGCTTGATCTAGAAACTCTTGTGAAAAAGAGGAATCTCACAAGGGATCGGTTAGAGAGATTGATCACTCAACGGATGAGAAAATACACTAGGTGGACACTTTACTCTTCACCCTCAACACAAGCCTGGCAGCTATTTAGAGGGAATTTTTTCAACTATGGAGATAAAAAGGCCTTTTTTTTTCACTGGACATTCAATCGCACTTCATGGAAAATTGAGAAGGTAGACTCAATAATGTTTTACGCTCTAGAGCTTGATCAATTGAATAATGCAGTAGAGAGGAAGAAATCACAACTCAATACCCTTCCAGTAAACGATTCCTGTTTTGTTACTTTCAAGTCAGCGAGTGATGCTTACAATGCTTTACACTGTGCTACCTTTGGCGCTAACGTTCAAATTAACGCTAGAATTGTGGCTCCAAATGATGTGATCTGGGAAAACCTTTCGCTGAGTAAGATGAATTTCAAAGCCCGGCGAATAATTGTCAATTTAACTTGCTGCCTTCTAGTCATATTCTGGACGCCACTTTCTACCATTTTCGGTGCTGCATCAAAACGTGAAACTATTCAAAGGTTTGCTCCAGGTTTTACACTGCTACCTGAAAGTTGTCAGTGGTTAATTACTGGGGCAATACCTCCTATCTTAAGTAGCTATCTTTATGGACAAGTTCCCTCCTTGCTACAAAGAGTGCTGACTTTCGGAGGTTACTCAACTCACACCGAAGTGGAGGAGAAAGTACATAAGTATTCTTTCTCATTTCTGTTTATACAATCATTTGTGACAGTGATTTCTATGTGTGGATTGGTAGAACTAACAGTGGCAATTGTAACTTGTTCACTGGCTAGATTGACATTTTTAGTTTCCAACAACATGAGCGCTGCCACAAGTTTTTATTGCATTTTTTTTATTATGCAAGGGTTATCCAGTGGTTCTAGTGTACTTTTGCAGCTTCCAGAGGTGCTCAATTACTACATCAGTATTAGCATTTGTAGCCAAAAATGCAGCCCGCGCGATTTGTTCAAAAGAACTGTCAGTCCCCATCCAACGTCATGGGCCACGCAGTACGCTCACTATACCAACATCACTGTACTGGCAGTTGCCTATTCAGCAGTGGCTCCGTTTTTGAGTGTACTAGCAATATGTTCTTTTGCTTTTTGCTACTGCTGTTTCAAATATCGGGCTATATTTGTGTCTACTCCTTCCATTGGCAATGATGGTCAGTTTTACCCCAATGCGGTTCTACAGTTGTTTACTGGATTATATGCTATGCAAGCGTCAGCTATGGGAAAGTTCATAGCACAAGACATGATCATTCTTGCTAGTCTGATGCTCCTTTGTATCCTTGGCACCGCTGTTTTCCACAATTACTTGGTGACTCGATCACGAAAAATGAAATATTTGAGACCCTCTAATTTCAAAAATGATTGCAGTCTTTCTCAAAGTCCTGCACATCATACTGAACTTGTGATATCGCCGTTACCGATGTTTCAAGGTCTACCCATCAGTTTCAATCAACTTTCAAATGAAGAGCAAGAAAGCCAGTTGAACAATTGCTACATTTCCAGAATAATAAGTGAGTGCAAATCATGTGTCTGGATACCCAATACTTTAGATTCATTTTCTGAAGCTCAGCTGGCTCAACTTTCGGAATACAATCTGAACGTAAGCTGCGAAGGAGCACATATTTCAAAAACTGGAACAATCTCGATATCTAAGATACCGCCTGATTGCAATCCCGCTCAATTTTTTAGCCTCTAGCATAGCTTAGCTATCATTAAATCTTGTATTACTATAAGCAACTGCAGAAATATTTGGGCCTTCGAAATGTCCAATATTGAGATTTGTTATCGTAAAAGCTCGTCTGACAACTATTATTGTTGAAATTTACTACATTGTACTAAAATACTCACTGGTAATTTCTTCTCGGCGGTTCGCTCTCCAGAACCATTCCTCTTTCTTTTTTTATTCTGAACTGCACGCCACGGAGCAGATGGTATATTGCGCTAAGAACTGGGGTGCGAATGCCACTCTTCTTGGCCAATTTCAGGGGATATCCAAGAATTGCCTCTAATTCTATGAGTCGAGAGTTGTTGACATCCACAAGCATAGACGGTTCATACCATACCCCGTCATCACTATTTATCATCTTTTTGGCTATATCCTCGGGAAGGTGGATACCCTGAGAGGCAGCAATCTCAATTATTTCTTGCATAGCAGGGAATATTATTGGATCGTCAAGTCCGGAGAGGTAGGTGCAACCCGTATCAAGCTGGACAAGAGCGCAGGTTGTGTTGATACATGCATTATAAACCAGCTTTTTCCATCTAGAGTACATTAATGATGAAGCATAGCTTACTACAGGAATTCCTGAAGCCCCATATACTTGTACTAAGTCTTCTGCTGCTGCTTTCAATTTTTCTTCCGTGAAATTGTTATTAGGGCAGTATGCAAACTCGACATGGTCATGTTCAAATTGTTTGATTTTGACTCCAGATTTATGGCTACCAATCATGGAAACACCACCAAGAACAATATTACCAGGAAATTTTTCAACAGTTTCTTGCTCCATACCTATCCCATTTTGCAAATGAACTATCACCGTGACTTTAGGTGTGATTGCTGGGGCAATCATTGCGGGCATATCGTAGATTTCAGGTAGTACTTTCGTTGACAAAATAACGAAAGCATAACTTTCGCCTTGAGCAACAGCCTCATCAATAGTATTAACTACTCTACTTGGCCTCCAACTCTTAATATATCCATAGTCAACTGAATCAATCTCAAAACCATTGGCAATGACATCTCGATAATCTCCACGCACAACGCAAGTGACACGAGCCTTTTCAGATTTCTCCAGCGCTAATGCAGCCATGGTGCCTACTCCGCCGGTGCCGATTAACAAAATTTCCAACATTGCTATAAGTGAAACAGTAATATTTTAGGTGTATAGCTCAGCATTTAGCAAGCTCACATTTTGTTGGATAAGGCGTTTTGCTGATAAGGGCGAGATAAGGTGGGGGGTTGTAATGAGTTCGAAGGGTGTATCAACAATATACAAAAATAAGCTTGAGGAAATACAAACCCAGGCAATTTAGTAGAGTGGTGTAGTCACTCAGTTCTTTAAACAGTTGAGCACATCATTTATTTCATGGGGTACGCTTTTCACATCAGAAGACAGAGAACTACTCCCTAGAGACCCTGGCTTGAGTATCCTGACTGCCGGCCGCTGTGGCTTGTGCCATTTGAGAACCTTGACTGCAGGCTGTGCTCTCTTTGTATCAAATCTAATGGTCTATTCTCTAACAGTTTTTTCTAGAAATATTTCGGGAAATACTTTCGGAAGTTCGTCCAAGCTTCGTACTACAGCAAAACCCGCTTGGGGAAGCGGTAGCTCATCGTTGGCGTCTACATACTGAACAGTGTTTTTCCAGCCAAACTCAGACGCAGCAGCGACGTTCTTGTAGCTATCGTCCACATAGTATACCTTACTCATATCACCAACACCCGCATCTTTCATAGCCTTCTCAAACATCTTATGCATTGGCTTACAGAGTAGCGGGACATTTGTATAGTCACAGTATGTGAGGCCATCAAATAGATCATCAATTCCTAGTAGCTTCACAACACGCTCAGCATGTGTGATGTATGCGTTAGTGAAAAGCCACAGTTTCTTGACTTTGGACCTATCAATCGAGAGTAAAAGTTCCCGCAGCATTGGATTCGGAGATAAAATGTCCTCTAGTGGCAAAGCGTCATCAACCTCCTTGTTGTATTCAAGAGCATCCACATGATTGAAACGCACCAAGCCTTCTAGCTCCAGCCCATAATTCTTATGGTATCGCTCCCTCAGTCTTGCTGTGCTCTCGTCGTCAAGCTTGAGGTGGTTCAAGAAATATTGCTGAATTTTGTCGCTCATCAGTATGTCAATGCCCATATCTTTGCCATACAGGCAATTGTCAATGTCAAAGAAAAAAACGTAGTTCGAGTCCGACTCCATGGTCAGTTACTGTTTACGATACTAATCCCAAACCGAGACGACACCAATCTATTGACTGGACTGTGAAGATGGATAGATACTTTTACCATTTTGGGTCAAATCTATCTGTTTTCCGTTTAGCCCGTATGCAGGGATTTCACGTTCAGATTCATAATATAGGGTGAATTTACATGTGTTTTTTTTCTGCACTATTGATGGCTCAATTTTAATTTAGTAAATAAATCAATTCCTATACTGTTAGTTCCTTTTAACACATATAATATAGCGAATCTAAGAATCACTGCTGTTGCGCAATTTAGTTGTTACCACTGCTTTTGTAATCTCAACTGAACCACGACACCTGGAATTTTGAAGAAGATGGTTCAACACAATACGATTTCACAAGCTTATCCTATTCTTAGTCAAGCCAGCAATTGATTTCAGATATAGATATTGACAGCATGTACAAATGGAGTCCTGTAGAAGATAATGATTATAGTCCAACCTAGGTTCTCGATTATTCGTCACGTGCTGCAGCTAATTTCTGACATCCCAAGGCTGAGAGTCTATCTTCACAGTAGCGATGGCGACAGTTGACCTGTAAACTAGTTTACTACAATGAATATTTCGAATTTGATGTGCAATGACAGTGATCAAGAAAAGCCTTCTAGCGCAAATTCGTCGCCCTCGCTTGCACGTCGCCACACTGTGTTATCTCTACTTAATGACACTGATGAAGTGAAGCAGAGTGATACAAAATCGAAAAACGGACACGGACAAGATAAAAAGCCTTCTGGTAAGCAGCCTGGAAAGCAAAAGCCGCGTAGATACATCGATCCACCAATATATGCGAGACGGTGGGATGGGCATAGTGAGTCTTACCACAATGTGCAGGATCCTTCAAACCACGAGAGGCTGAGCTTTGAGACAGGTTCTCGATTAGGACCATCGCTATCTACAATCACAGGAGTACAACCGTATGGCGACCTCACGCGCAAAGTCACTGAGTGGCTGTATGGAAATATACAACGGCAGTCGTCTCAGGTGAGAAGCAATCTAGAAATTGAAATCAAATTTGGTGAGATTGTTGTCAAACGAAATAGCAATCAACGTCTGGATCTGCCCGTTTTGACAGAAACGATATTGTCTCCCGAATTTGCCAGGTCTGAGACGTCGTTCAAGTCCGAGATATCGGACGAACAATTTACTCATGTGTGCTCATTCTTGGACGCTCTCACGTCACCTACAAACAGGAACACTGCGGTTATAGCACGCAAGAATATTAAACAAAGAGATTTATTTTTTACTGGCAAGCTGCGAGTTTCTTACGATGAGCGAGACAATGTTATGGAAAGGATATACAAGCGCAAAATAGCAGATATGATGATATTTTCCCCAGGTGACCACCTTGATCTGAGAATTTCTATAAACGAAGAGGTTCCAGTCTTTGGTAAGCAAGATGTGGAGAACTCACCACCGTCGATGGAGAGAGCCAAAAACAGGACTTCATATAAGACGCATGGCGCTCAAATCGATGTTACAAGTGTCCAGCAGTTAGTTCAGCGGCGAATTATGCTAAAAGAATTGGAGTTAGAATTGGATGCAGCAGTCCTGACAAATTTAATTGACTCTTTCAACTCAAATGCTGATGCCAAGGCGATGGAACAGTTTGAGGACCTTGTGCAGATGGAGTTGTTTAACGCTCGTATTTTGCAGCGAACCCTAAGCAGAAACTAAATTTATAATATATAATACAACATGAAAGTAGTCCTGCATTATAATTTCAGATAGTGGACAGAAATTCGCGTTGCATTACCATCACACCATTATTACCATTCTGATTCTCCAGAGCCACGTGAAAACACATAGTCTTTTCCATTTATATTTGCCACACCGTCCTTCAAAACATACTTCCACTTATTTTTAACACGCTGTACTTTGTCATAAAGACACAGCATGATCATGCCACCTTCATCGTCCTCCTCACCATTTTCAGAATTTGGATCATCTTCAGGATCATCTAGGTCAGACCCCAGCGATGAATCATCTACAGTTCCATCTGCTTGTGGAAAGGCCTTTGTATTCGATGAATTTGTGAGCTGCAAATCAATATCCGTAGTGGAAAATAGCTCCCCAGCACCATCCGCTTGCGGGAGATGACCTCCACCAGGTAACATAAGTCCATTCGTAGACGATACAGGTTTATGCATAGCAGCTGTAGAGGGCGAAGAGTCAACTGACTTGGATGGTGTCTCCTGCTTTAGTAACTGGGACCCGCCCGGAGTTACTATTCCATTCTGACTAACGGCAACATGAGGACTGGAAGGGTCCAACGTATACGAGATGTTTCCTGGAATTGCACCACCAACATCCGAGCCGGTTGTATTGAAGGATACCTGTTGGATATCCCACGGCATAGTGGCAACATGTTGCGCTGTCAGTCGCTCCCGCCAAATCTGCTTGAGTTCCTGCAAAGTACCTTCGTCGATGCCGTTCTCCTCGAAATCAGGTCGACTTTCGCTTATCACGTTTTCAATAACATCACTGTACAACTTTCCAATTAACTCATTGGACATCTTACGTATGCGACGAAATCCAAACTCCGCTCAGGATACAATGGAAGTGAAGAGAGATGGTTAGCCAGAGCGGGTATTACACCCAAAGCTGCAAAATATTCTCTGATATCACGTGGACAGATGCTTACTGAGAATTGAGAATCACTTTTCAGTTGCAGTATTGTATTGATCTCACCACTTTGCGTGATAATAGAGTTGTTGGCGCAATCCTTATCCTTATTTACGGTCAGTTGTCATATTTGGCACAGTTCAATCCAAATTGTCTATCTGTAATTGTAGGAATTAAAAGGACATATTTAAGGCTGCCACTAGCAGGAGAGTAAGCACAAGATTTAAAACAGTGTGTTTTATTTCCGATGGGAAAGCCAGATTGGCGAAATGGCCCGATGAGTGTTGAACGGAGATGAGAAGGAAAGGGCAGTACTAAAACTTCGCAAGCGATGTGAAGTTTGTGAGATCTTTGCTACCCAGTTTGAATATTGTCAACGCTGTTACGAATGTGATTTTTATGGCTGGACTATAACCAGCCAGCAGTTGAGCTTCCAAATCGAAATCGAACGGAGGCCAGTAAAATAGAATAGCTAATTAAGCTTACATTTAAATTGGTAAATGAATTTCATTGGAGTCGCTACAACTTTAGGGTTTGACTACATGATTCATCTAGCTTGTGATTCATCGTGATAAAAAAAGAGTGGCGGGCTATTCCGTGAAAGTATTTGAAAATCCGTTGAAATACAGTACACGAGCTTGTGAGTGAGTAGTAATAATGAAAATACAGCACAGGCTAATCAGAATCTTCAATACTATTGCTTCTTGGAAGTTGCAAAATGATATACTATGTACAACATATATGATGAATGCAGCCATTCAGGTAGCCTGCAATGTGAGTCGATTTCAAATGACAACTTCGTCAAATATAAATTACTTTAATCTTTTTTTGTCATTTTGTTCTTTAATAGCACCAGCTATACTCTTGCTAACAGACGAGCCAACAATTTTAGCATCATTTTCCATCAACTTGGCTATTGATTTGAGCTGCCATGCGGGCCCTAATTCCTTTCGTAGTTCGGCCTTTCTCCTATCAATATCGGCTTGTCTTAGTTTCAACATATCATCATAAGATAGCCCAAGTTCTGCCTCAGCTACAGGCTCCTTTCCAAGCAAGACGTCATACACTCTACCGTCTCCCCAAAACCAGCCGGATCGATCCACAATCCAAGGAAGCCACTTCCCTTTCTCGAATATAAGAAAGAAAAATTGCGACCGCTGAGCTGTGCCGTAGAATCCTTCTCCTGTCCATACTTTTGTTCTGCGTCCAATCGACAAGTCAGCAACGGGAACGGTGACAACTGGAGACGGCTTTCCAGGCCACCAAGGGTGAGTAAGCAAGGAGATCATAGCTTCGCTCTTCTTGGGCGCTTTTGAACCAGGAAGATACTCTATACGCCGGACCAGCCTCGTGGGTAGGATTGCAAACGCCAGTCCAGCCACTAAATAAATGCTGGCAAGAGCCAATGCCAATCCTGTCCTGCCTGCAGACTTCATATATTGATGAGCAACTGGAAGACCCTCTTCATTCTCTACATGCATCTTTTTTATGCTGATGAAACTTCGTTCCAACAGATCGTACATGTTATAGGTCACGATCGCCACTAAAGCGAAACAAGTCAAAAAGTAAAGACGGTGAGATTCTGCCACGTATAAAATCTCGGGTTCTTTCTTTGTAAACAGGATATTCATGAGCTGAGAAAAAGTAAAGTTGCTCGAGACACGCGGTGAATTTGCTGGAGGGATCAACGTAGGAACAGTATCTTTATGAAATGGAAACTTGGGAATTCTTGACTTTATATCATTTGATTGGAGATCCCTAGAACTTCCAGAATCTGTCGACTTGGGTATGTTTAGTTTTGCGCTCTGAGTTCTGAAGTTTCTAATGTAAGGGCCAAAGTTGTACGCCCACAACTGAACAGGTGAACGTAGATGCCCTACAGGTGATTTACAGGCCAACCTACAACTTCGAAATGCAAACATTGGAAAAATCTCTCGTTGTGCAAATTCCGAGGCAAGCCAGGATGTCTACTTGTTTGTGGAAGTGTTTCTGTATGGGCACCTATCACGATCAGAGCCAATTCAAGATAGACAATTGGAGAGGTGGAATAGAATTCATTTAAGAGATCTGTGAACTGAACGAGTTGAACTAAACCTAGCAATTGAACTAAGAATTCTGCTTCAGGAATAAAGTCTTCATTGAAATGGGATGTGACCACGATGTATTGCGTTGGACTAGATATGATCGTGGCGATTGAAAGCAAAACTAAGATTGTGAAATACATAGAACGGGAAGACTTTTTAAATGCTTCAAACAACATTGAATTGCTAAAAAGACATTGTAACATCCGCGGCCCCTCATACTGAAAGGGGCTGCATTGGCGAGCTTCCAATTTGGAAGTATTTAAATGATTCCGGTTCAGTTATTTAGTTTGTGACGCGCACCAATGACATGTGTAAAAGATATTTCAATCAATAAAAGTACAAAATTTAATTAGTTAAATATTAAATAAGTTCTAGTTATAAACAAGAACGGAAATCGATGTTGGTGAATGTGCGATGAGCGACTCCTTGAGAATACTTTCAATGACTTTCTGCTGA